>JAUTXW010000122.1:1287500-1646029 GCA_030620095.1 Kuschelorhynchus macadamiae | reverse complement strand
CTGATTTATTAATTACTCAATATTTCCTAAAAACAATAGTTTTCTGTTCCTTGAAATATATCTAATAAACATGAAAAAGTTTCGGGTCTTAGTTTCCTTAACTCATAATTATAGGGCCACCTAGACTTAACCTGTAAATAATGGATTATGCGGGAGTAAGTTCGTCAATCTTTTATTTCATTTGTGATGGCGTCATGGCTTTCTAATATTAGATATTCAAAAATAATTGACGTAAATTCAACATAATAGTATTAGAATGAACAAACTTTGCGTTCGCGGCTTAATTACTAAAAAACTGTTGGTTAGAAAGGTATCATATATAGTATTTTTTGAAAGCTAGTAATGTTATCTTTAACATGAAAATAAAATATACAGGGTGTTCCATTAAAAAAATGAGACTAGGGCGTATTTGCAAAACTGGACCAACCTGTATAATAGTGAATAATTTTAAATAAATTGCTGACGAGTATTTTATTCAAGGTTACGTAATATTTTATGGTGTATTTGGTTTTTCCATACCTGTTTCAATTCTTTTTAATGGTTGAACTGTGACCATTTTTCAATTTTAACTGCGTAGTATAAATTTTGGACACAATAAACCCTATATAAAAATTATCGTGACAAATAGGGAGAATCAATTTTAAAATAATTATATACTGGAGGTCCCATTTAAAAAAATAAAAGTTTGGTTCGCCACAAGTTTTCAACACCTGTATTATGGTTATAGTTTTAAAACATAACATGTGTGACTATACTCATAATCCTCCACCCATTTTAGTTTTACTACCCTGTATGCTGTGTTCCTCAAGGGATGATTAAGACCCTGCTTTGTAAATCCGATATGCCTCATTTGGGTGCCTCACCATTAAGGCATTGAAGGTAATAGGGAGGGGGATCAGCTAGCCTTCTAGGCCGAAACCTTCTTTTCAAATTGGCTCTTCATTTTTCAGGGCCGCAATTAGGAATTGCACTATTGAACTGTGCACCCTCTTTTGTCTAGTGTGCCCTAAGGGTTTGAGGTTAAATGAATAATTAATATTAAATATTAATTTTGCACTTTAATAGAAAAAATAATTAAAGATCGTTATGCTATTTTTAATATTTAATTGGAAAAACGCCAAGCAAAAAGAAATAAATTATGGACTGACTAGTTCATTAAAAGAGCTGCAATAAATTTTATCTTGTTACTTCACATATTATGTACAATATATACAATTTAAAATTGCTATATTAGAAAAAATGGAAATCAACATGAAAATATTTTTCACTATGAAAAAGTGACCTCCATACTCGACTATAGTTCACAGGTTTCAATAACTTTCATAACATTAATTAATATTAGGTAAATGGTTGAAAGTTTAAATTTTAATTTAAATATTTCAACTATAAATACAATGATTGTCTAACAATTAACTAGGAATCAAATAAAAATTAATAGTATAAAAATTATTATCTGGCCTGAATAAATAAGGCAAGGACCGTAGGGCGGTAAGGACTGCAAGGAAACAGGCATATCTCAACATCACAGGAAAAAACACAGTCTCCGGAACAGCATTACAGCAATATTGGACCAAATAAAAGTCTGGACGATATGGCCAATTACGTTTCTCTTAACTCAAAAGACCATGGTTTTCATAATTGATGGTATGGTGCGGTATGCCAAAATTTAGAAGCCTACTTCGACCTGAATTCAAAAAACAAGAAGAAGAAAACACATAGATCAGAACTCCAAAAGAAAACACAAAAAATCGAAAATACATAGTAACATTTTTTACTAAAACAGCAAACAAAGTTATTTAAATTAAGATTAACTTAACTAAATCATACAATTACCAAACAAAGCCAGAGATGACTAAATGCAGGTTTTTCAAAAAATGTCAACTTTTTTTGGTTTTAAAAGGAAAAGGGTCGGCTATCTTATAAGATGAAACATAATTTCAAATCACCAAAAATACATCGTAACATTTTTTAATAAAATAGCAAACAAAATTATTCAAATCAAGCTTAACTTAACTAAATCATACATTTACCAAACAAAGCCAGAGATGACGAAATCCAGGTTTCCCAGAAAATGTCAACTTTTTTGGTTCTGAAAGGAAAAGAGTGGCTAACCTATAAGATGAAACATAATTTCAAATCACCAAAAAATGGTGGGAACGGGTATGATACCCGATTTTTCCAGTATCACCACATAGAGAGTTTCACATATCTCGACGCTATACCGGCATGAAGATACAAGGGGATGCTTTATTTGAAATATTGCTTCAAATAAATTGTCAAAAATATGACCTGAAAATACATTATGTCCGTTATGAAGTTCCAGTCATAGGAACATCCCAATTAAAATAGTTTGAAATAAAGCTCACTCATATGATTTAAGAAATAACCTGTGAATATTATCATAAAATGCATTCGTACAAGTGCTAATAGAAAAGTATAAATCTAAATATAAATTGATAATACACTTAAATAAACGGTCTACATATTCTGAAAGAGCTGCCTTCCAGAAAAATAAAAACACACAACATGCAGTTATAATAATAATAATTTTCTATGGTATAACGTTCGTTGCTTTTATGCAGTGGTATCACATTTGCAGTTTTTAGAATTGTTATAACGAAAATCTTTTTATCTTTTTAAAACCCTGATTTATTACGAATTCTGTTTGCGATTGTCTGGTCAAATGGCCCTTTGTAAAGTCGTGTCGGTTCCTCCTGGGACAAACACGACTAAATATATTAACAATTCGATATCTTTGCTACAAGACATAGATTTCAATTCTTGCAATCCTTAGCGGCCTTAACAAGTTTTACTTTTATACCATCAGAACCAGCAGCATTTGCGTTTTTTAGATTTGCAATCACTTTTATTACTTGACTTACAGAAAAAGGTTCAAAAACCATAGAGTTAGCAAGAGAAGTTATGGAGTTAAATGTGTCCACGTTTACGGTATTATACTTACTTTTTAATTATTTAGAAATAAAACTAAAACCATGTTTAAATTCAGTTACTATACGATTAGGTTCAGAAAAAAACAGTATTGAAATCGTGAAAAAATCACCCTCCGAGATTTTTTTCAGATCTTCACGTTTCAGAGTTCCTAGATTCCGAAAAACATTTTTTTTTCAATTGCGTCGGTCTGTCCGTCTGTCTGTCTGTTTGTCTATCTCTCGGTGGACTTTTCGCGACATAGCTAAAAAACTACTTACGCGATTGACTTTAAGGGTCATATGGGACGACCTGGCAATGTTTTGGTAAAAATCCAATATGAGAATACAAATCGGCGGTCTAGTGAAATATTAAGAAAATTATTACTAAAAAAAACTACCTATCCAATTTATCAAAAATTTGACGTAAAAATCAAGTATTATGTAGGAATCAACTGGTAAGTTTTTGGTACGAATCCAAAATAGCGGAACAAAATAGCGGTTTATTAAAAATTAAAAATTCAGCCTGAAAAACTACTTTATGAACTGATTTCAACTTCCGTCCCATAACTAAGTGTGGTATAAAGATGAACTAGTAATACTGTGGTACCTACAAATTTAAAATGGCAAAACAAAATGGCGACCAAATAAAAAAAATTTAATCGTGAAAAAATCACCCTTTTAGATATTATATATTTTTACGTTTGAGCGTCTCTGGATGCTAAGAAATATGTTTTATCAATTCCGTCGTTCACTGTATCGGTTTGTCTATCTGTTTCTCAGTTCGCGGCATAGCTTAAAAACTACTTATCAGATTGACACATATAAGTCATATAAGGATGACCTGGTAATATTTTGGTAAAAATCCAATATGCTGGATTAAGATGGCGGCCTAGTGAACCGTAAAAAAAAGTGTTACCAAAAAAACGAATTATCAAATTTACCTCAGATTTTGTACAAAAATAATATGTTACATGGAAATGACCTGGTAATATTTTGGTATAAAGATAGCAAAACAAAAAGGTGGCCTAATAAAATATTTAAGAACCTGCCTAAAAAAATAATTATTAGATTAATTTTATATTTTGTACAAGTATTAAATATGATATGGAGATAAACTGGTAAAGTTGAGGCACGAATTTAAGATCGCGGAACAAAATGTTGCCAAACATTTTTTATATCGACGTAAAAAAAATCTTATTCAATTGACTCTAAATTTTGCAGAAAAATTAAATGTGATATAGGGATAATCAAAAAATGGTGGCGTGTGGCAATGTAAACACTACTCATTGAATATATTTTACATGAGGTATGCCCAAAAATCAAGTTTGGCATGGCTGGAAACTAGTAAAATATTGGTATGGATTCCTACCAATATATTATGGAACAATATGCCGCCCATAAAAATGTTTGAAAAGATAGTATATATCTATACAGTGTGTATCAGCCAAATGGAATAAATTCGATAATAAATAAATGGGGGAGTGTTCGGAAAAACGCTTGGACTCGTCGATTGGTATTTTTAGTTGCTCATTTTCTCCAATAAAAACTTTTTATACAGGGTGTGTCCTGTAACAGTGGTCAATGCCAACTTTCTTATTTCAAATGCAACACCCCGGATATTATTTAATTTTTGGATTCTTTAGGAGATTCTAAACATATTTTATGTTCAATGTCCTATACCTATCTTCAACTATTTCGGCAATATTAAGTGTTTTCAAATTTATTTTTATTTTATTTATTTCGAATTTATTATTATTCATGAAAGTGGCTCTGGTTACTGAACTATTTATTTGATTACAAAAATTCGCTACAACACACTCAATACTTATTTACCACTTAGGTCTTCATATTAAGAATGTAAGCAAAAACCATTTTAGCGTTCCTTTTTATTGATATGGAACAAAAAGAGCCAGTTTTGTTTACTTTTAAGTTTTGTTTACTTTTGTGTAAAATGCCTGGCCTTTCTCTTTGCAAGACAGTAGTTGTCAGTGTCAGTGTCATAGTCTTTTGAATTTCGTTAACTGCATAATACCTAATATCAGAAAAATGGTTCATTTAACAGAAATGCATAAAATAACAATTCTACAAATGATTGGTTATGGAGATAACACACGAACACAAGTGGAAGTTGCTCGCTTATTTCATGAAAAATTTCCAAATTTGCCTCATATATCCCAAGGGACAATTAGTAAAATAGAAAAGCAGTTTCGCGAGCTTGGACATGTGAGGCAGATAAAAAAAGCAGCTGCCAATTCAATAAATGATGATACTAAATTGGATATTATGCTTGAGTTTGAGGAAAACCCACATATTTACAGTCGACAAGCCGCCGCAATGTTCGATATTAGCCATTCGTCGATTATTCGAACATTAAAAGAAAATAAAATGCATCCCTATAAACTGATACCAACTCAGGAGCTCATGGAAGACGATTATGATAGGAGAACTTATTTTTGTGAACAAATGATGGCTATGTTAGATAACAATGTTATTCAATTAGAACATGTTTTGTTTTCGGATGAGTGCAACTTTACACTTCACGGTCATGTAAATCGTCAAAATTGCCGTTATTGGTCTAGGGAAAATCCTCACTGGATCAGCGAAGAACATACTCAATATCCTGAAAAGGTTAATGTTTGGGCAGGAATTGTTAGGGATCATATCATAGGCCCCTTTTTCATTGACGGCAATTTGAATGGCGATAATTGTTTAGCACTGCTCCAAAATAATGTCGTGCCAACTTTGACAAATTTGTATCCGGATCCAGCAAACCCACAAGTGCCAGCGAATATGATATGGTTTCAGCAAGATGGAGCACCGCCCCATTACCAAATTAATGTCCGGCAGTACCTCAACGGAATATTTTCCTAATTGCGTGCTAATGTTAAAGGGGGGTGATTCTGGGACCTTTTTAAGAAAAAAGTTTAATATGAACCTAAAAGTCTTAACTTTGGAGATACAGGGTTTTAAAAAAAACTTTTTTTTAAATCCTAATTCTGGTGCTATTATAGATAAATAACTGTGTGAAATGTGATGCACGTCTTTTATGCATAAAAAGGCATTTCTTATTAATAGTCAATTTTTGAAATTTCTAACAGTGGCGAGCATATGTAATTAACCTGAGTAAATCCGTATGCTCCTTAATGCATAGAAGACTAACATCAGCACGCAATTAGGAAACGCCCTTTATAGTACTTCACAACGACGGCCCCTGTATAAAGTAATATGACAAACGGAGACAGACGGCCACTTTTGGCATACCCGAGTAGCCCAAAGTCGAACTGTATAAATTAAAATTTTGATAAATCTCGTTCACTGGATCTGATGCTGGCTGCCCTTCTAAAATCTGGACTTGTAAATCGTGTATCACTATACCGGGTGGTCCAATAATAGTGGACGTAGGCAGTAGCCCGGGAACCGTTAATGACAGAACTCAAGAAAAAAATATATTTATAGGTAAATCGATCAAGAAAAACCAAAATTAAATCATTTTAAAATTCGAAATTTCGCCGTTTTTGCAACACAAAAGAGATATAGAAGTACGGTACACGAAAGAAAACAGACAAATATAGATAAAGGTTCATTAAGCATAGTTACATTTTTTAATTATGTAAAGTGCGTATAGTCAAAAAGGAGTGCCATATTATTTAAAGAACGACGAGACACCACTGGCTTAAAGAGATTTCTTGGCCGACCTTCCTAAACCGATTGACTCCGCCCGGTTTTCTTTCGTGTCCCGCCCTTTAACAATGCACAATAGAACTAATATAAATATAGGCTTCATCCAACGAAATTCTAGGGTCAACATTATCCGTCCACTCTCTTCAAGTTTTCTCCAAATGTAACGCATACATGAGGTAGAGAACCAGTAGGACAATATATTGAGCCCAAAATGGTATTGCCACTTCCAACCAAACAGAGTTGTTCAACTTCCTTAGAGGATTCCAACTGTTGACTCTGCATTTCCTTCTGAACCGCTATTAAAGTGCCAGCTACTGTTGAGCACTGACTGGTTATCGCAGATCTACCCTTACGATAAATAGTGTACTGGAACATGGATAATTCTGCATATAAGCACCATTGAGCCAAGTTTCCGTAAAGACAAAAATACCATAGGAACAAGTAGCAACGACATTTTGATAATACAGGACATAAGATGTCGTAGCCTTTGACTTTCTCGTTCTTTGTATACATTTTTGGGATTCCATTTTTATATTTAAGATATACTTGCTCTCCTTGTGTAGATCTCTGCTGCATCTCTAATATCAACTGCCTTGACGTTTCTCTTACAGTTTTCGTGTTCGAATATTACCATATTAGTTTATTACTCTATTAGGAGGTCGTGGTAATATTCGAATGTCAACATCTCGGAAATTTTAAAAAGATGAGTATACAAATCCATATATTTTTGAACCAGGAGAAAGACTAAAATTTTTAAAACTGAATACATAAACATATTTCATAACTTCAACTCTCAATTAAAAAAGATGAATAATTTTTAAAAAATCTTTTTTCTGTCATATTTTTTCTTGACGTTTTATTGTTTTTGTTTTTAAATCATTCTGAGAAACCAAGGTTTTATAATTTTTATTCTAGCGAAACGATAACGCAGTAGAATCGAGAGTAGTCCGCTTATGTAAGACACCCTGTATATACAGTTACAAATTGCATTTATTTACCGCCATACGCCGCTTGTATCTGTTTCTTTAATTTGTTGCGTAAGGTTCTCCAACATGACTGCATTCACTGATGTATACCATGCCAAAACGTTCGAAATTGATGTTTCTTCAGACTCCGCAACTTTTCGTCTTTAAAAAGAGGAAAAATATATTAATGTTAAAAAAATATTATGTCTATTGTTCGTTTGATGTCTTAAATATTAAATAATTGGGCTATGCTAGACTAGTAATAACGCAGACAGTAAAATCAAAATACTTATACATGGTGAGCCGACGAAAACTTTACGCCCCTATTTTCCAACTTTAAAATGAGAACCTAGAAAAACGCTCGAACCCATCGATTTTTTCAACCCCGTAGCTTTAACCTCTTTTTTACAGTTTCAATGAGTTCTTTATGACCATATAATTTCGTCGTATTATTTTTTTCCACAACGATACAAATTACTCTTTTTTTTCGTTTTTGCGAAAATAATCGAAGAACCCTCGAACCTGTCTATTTCTGATTCCAGAGAAACAACTTGTCTGTCCCTTATTTCGAATAGGGGTGAGGAGTTTTGCGATACCTCATTTTCAAGACCTTATCGAATACTATCTGACCTTTAAATTTGGCGTCAAAATTTTCATCGAAAACAGATAAAAAAAGAGCAGTGTGGAAAAATGCCTCCTTAATAAACAACAAAATCGATTTAACACGGTTGTAACGTTCTTGAAAATGCACGATGAACTGAACACATGGTGCGTCCACAAACTTTTTTTTCACAAAAAATTAAAAAATAACAATACTTCTCAAATGCCAGTTTGATACGAATAATCCGTCGAGGTAAATTTCACATTGCCTCTTTCAGAGAGAGTACTTTCTGAAAAACACAGTGCATCGTACGTGGGACTGCCTCCCAGACACAGTGGTAAATTCCAACTCTGCCAACGCCTTAAGAAACAGTTACCGATTACACTCCACCTCATTTAGTATAGTTCTTTTTATATTTTTGTATAGATATAATTATAAGAATTTTAATAAATTCTATGCAATATTGCCAATTATCACACAGACTATTATGATCTAAATTACCTTGTTAATATTTTGTAACGCTTAAAATATCATACTGTATACCCAGCTTAAACGACTTTTCTGCTTATGCTGATTAAATAAATAATAATAATAATAATAATAAGGAAAAGAAGGAGAGAGAAGGGGAATTATAGATATACCATCGTTAAATAAAAAACAAATTAACGAAAATTCTTCCACAACAACCAAACTGACCTCCACGAGGCAATAGTGAAGGCAGACAAGAATTATATACCTCTCGAACTGTCTCAAACGAGCCACGTAGCAGACGCACACAGTCACATCCAATCACTATTAGAAAAGATGAACACCTGGTCTGAAAAAATACTCCACGGAAGACACCGATACCACATAAAGCAAGACCGCAAACACAAAAAGCTTTCATATACGTGGGGCCTTGCAATATATTAGAAAACAGCGCAATATTATAGCTCATATCTTATAGGTAGTGTTCAATTTTGATTTCCAATACGGATATGCAGGTTATACTTTAAAATTTCTTTGCAGTGTCATCGAATAAGAGCCAATATATTTTATTAATAATATGGTCAACTTGGGGTAGTATTGTAATCGCGAAAGCGTTTTAATATTGTGTTGCTGTTTGTTGTTGGTATTAAAAGCACTCCAGTTAATTATATGTTTTATTATGTCTTCGTAAAAGAAGCTAATTTTGCAGAGAAATATTTTAAAATGTGTTTTTCGTGTTCTCTAGTATTTGTATTTATCCTTTGTTATAAGTATGTAAAGTTTTAATTTCTCTGATTGATTTGACAATGTATCTTTTCTGTCTGCTTTTTTCTGACGAGTACCACTGCAGATGACTTGTTAGTCGAAATCGCTTTGCTACTATCTTTTGCTGAATAATATACACATTATACAGACCTTTTTGTTTCATTACATCGGCAGTTTAAGTTTTCAATAGTTATTTTTTTCACAAATTTATCCGAGAAACGGATTGTTCCTAAAAAATATACATGTATAAACAACTTCAATCAGCTCAAAGGACGTATTGGAGACTAGTTAGGGAACATACCATATGGGTTAGAAATTAGTTAGAGCACTCATCTCATGACGACACGTACTAGATACAGTATATATTATTTATTTGGAAAATCTTTAATTTTCGAAATATTTTAATATTTAACTATTCGAAATAATATTGAATCAACCCAAAATAAAATTATACGTTTGCGGTATTTGCACACTACTTTTTTAATAAAATCGAAGACCTAAGTACTCAGTACCATGGTTGCGTTAAATGAAGACAGGGAACGTTTATTGATGCGAGATTTAAAGACTTACAAATTAGAAGAAGTAGGAAAGATATTTGCTGGTAACACATTCCGTAATCTGGACACTTTGAGAATAAAAGAGCGACCAGTTAGCAGTTGGACGGTGAAAGGATGCATGTAGATCCATGCTCGTGTCTCCCTAGCACGAATGTCTAAAGAGGGCATAATGGATGATATTTCATCAGAACAGAATCCGTGGGAGTATTTGCAAAACAGAGAGAGATCGCCCCCAATTTGATCATGTTCAGTGATGTCAGGTTTAGATCATCAATCAGACGAATAGTTCTTTTTTGGAAAGAGTCAAGAATATTAAGGATTGTAGAAGACGCTGCTCCCCATATGTGCGAGCTATACTCAAGGCAGGGTCTGATTTGCGATGTGTAAGGAGTAAACAGGTGAGTGGCAGAAAAGAGAAGTATTTTCGAGCTCGCAAAGGAAAACCCAATTTCGTCACGGCTGCTGAGTAATTGAAGAGCTTTCTGGAAATCGATATCCACTAGGCTAAAGGAATCTTTGGCTTTAAGCATTTGGTTATTCATTTGAATGGTAAGGATACTGGGACATGATTTGTGAGATAGTAAACCAGATTGTGTCGTAGTAGCAGTAGACTGGTTACAAGACAAGGTTCTTTGCTCCCCATTCTACGATTTTAATGATGTTCTTGATTAGGGATAAAGTCATTATTCCACGACTATCATCAATTTCAGTCTTGGAAACAGGCTTGGGAAATTGTATATTGGAGTGGAGTGTGCTATCGTCAGCGTAGCTATGAATAGGATTGCTGCCAGAATAGGTGCCAACACTGTGGAACGCCTGTGTTAATTTGGTAAAAGTTTGATGAATAGCTGTTAATAAAACTGGCAATCCAAGTACAAAGTTTTGGAGGGAGTCCATAGGCAGAAAGTCTGTCAAGAAGTGCATTGTGCTAGACTTGATCAAATGCTTTCGATATGTCGAGGGCAACAATATGGGCTTCTATATGGAATTCGATAGACTTATTCCAGTTGTGCGTTACGAATGTAAGAAGATCTGCTGTGGATCTCTCGTGGTAGAAGCCATATGGGCAATACGGTCGTGTAAAAGTTTATGCCTTTCAAAGTAATTTAAAAGATCACTGCTGATATACTTCTCCATTGCCCTGCTCATAATTGAGACGAGGGATAGGGATCTGTAGCTAATGGCTCAGTAAAAAGGGAGCGAGCATTATACATTAACATAAAAATATCGGGAAATCACAATCACAAGTTAAAATTGCTGTGATTGAAAAATCACGATCCCAGTTGTTATATCTGTGATTCAAAAATCCCGTTTTAACTCAACTCTAGATGCTACTATATCAAATAACAAGCTGTTCTATTATAACTTTGACTAAAACAACAAACCTGACAAACTAGCACTGGCAAGCGGGGTAAACATAAACATTTCTCAACATGCAAATTTTATTAAACGTAATTACTGCTTGTTTTAACGTGGGTAATTTCATTTTGTTTGGACGATTCTGTTATCTGCTGCGTTTTTATTGAATTTACAAACGAGTACGTGTAAAATATTGATAATTCAATCGTTTAAATATCAAAAATTATTTTATATAATAATTTAATTTGCAGTATGTTAATAAACCTGTTTTAAACATTCTGCCACATAATAATACATTTCTGATTTAAAATAATTTAAGTTGTTTGAGATGTTACTAATAATTTAAAACTGTGAAAAAATTAATTAAGGTGAATTTAATTTAAAGATACTGGCAAGAAAGAAATCGCATTATACAAAAACCATTGTCATTTTTCTTACACATTTTTAAGGAGTCTTCCAACAAGATGTCTAAGTTGGCGTTTATTTATTGACTTACATTATATTCGTTGCACGCTATTGGTCAATGTGTAGAAATTTTAAAACTTAATTTTTTATGAGCAGAAAATTTAAAAGAAATTTACGGCAGGGTTTGATATACTTTCCAACTGTTGTACCAAGTTTGCTATGGTCTTTTATTCTGTAGATTTAGGTGGCCATTCTTAATCTTTTACGGATCGAAAAATACAATGTGTTTTCATTCCGAGTGTACATCCGTTCACTACTGTCGTTATGATAAGATAAGAACAGTTTTGCTGACGTTTCGCCAAGACTGAGACGGTCTCTATTCGAACGCGAGAAAGAAAGCTTCGAAAATGCCAAAAGAGACTTTGGCGAAACGTCAGCACAACTGTTCTTTTCAGAGCGACAGTAGTGAACGGATGTTCATGCGGAATAAAAACACAATATATATGTATATATATATATATATATATATATATATATATATATATATATATATATATAAAAATTATAACGTCCGTAGATACATAAATAAGAAAGAAATTAATGACCATTCGGACAAAATGTTCCGCAAAATATAGAGCGAAACATCGTCAATTTTGCCGGTAGAAATAATGGAAAGCCCTTAAAGGCTTGTCAGTATAAGGGCCATGATTTTTATACCCTATACTTAAATAAGCTTACCATAATCAGAATACTTTGTCCGAATGGCTTTTTTTACTATGGCTGCTTTTTAAGCGATAACTATAAATTTATAAAATGTAATTTAGTGTTCGTGAACTTTTGTTTTGTCGTTGTTACATGTAAAAAGTTTTTAAGTACATTGATTTTGGTACCATGTTTCTTTCTGCCTGTTCAATGATGAGTAAGTATATCGTTTGATTCAATCTTTTTTTCCCTTTTCTGTTTTTTGGCATTGTTTACCTTCTTTACACGCAAACGAGATGCAGAAAGTTGGTAAGGCTACAGAACCAGATAAAATTCACACATAAACCCTTAAGATCATAGCAGAACAAGAGGGAACAGGCCAAAACCTGCTTTTCAACTGTATATGCAGCACTGGAAGAATACCCTCTGACTGGCCAAAATCAACTTTTTTAACCCTGCCAAAAAAGTCGAACGCCTCACATTGCGACGATTACCGGATGATAAGTATAATGTTACACGTACTGAAGATATTTCTAAGAATCGTCCACATAAGAATATACCAAAAATGCGAAAACCAAGTAGACGAAATGCGGTTTATTTTTCGAAACGGTGTAGGCACACGGGAGGCACTGTTCTCTTTGAATGTTTTCACCCAGTGATGTGATACCAATGTGGACATATATGTTTGTTTTACCTACTATAGCAAAGCATTTGATTGCGTAAAACATCAAAAACTGTTACAAATTCTTAGACTTCAGGCGTAGATAAGAGAGACCTTTGCATCCTATCTGAATTATATTGGAACGAAACTGTGGAGGTAAAACTAAGCCAAATGACATCTGAAGCAATATCGATTAAAAAGGGAGTTCGACAGGGCTGTTATCTGTCGCCTTAATCTCTTCAACTTTACTAGGAGGCAGTATTTCGAGAAACTTTAGATGAGGAAATTGTAATTGCCGGCATTATCAACGAACTGCATTATGAATCGCATCACAGAATACAGAATCTCTGAATGTCTCCAAAACCAAATTAATGGTGTACACAAAAAGAGAGAGAATGGACATTGGGGAGAGCGACATCGAACAAGTGTCGTCTTTTTAAGTAACTGGGCACTAGTTTAAGTGATCGATGTGAGATAAAAAGAGAAATTCGATCACGAATCGAGCAGGCTAGGAAAACTTTCATAAATATGAAATACTTTTTCACCAGAACGGATATCAACCTGAAACTCAAAATGCGAGTGATAAAATGTTATGTGTTCCTATACGGGCGTGAGTCTTGGTCTCTTGACCCGGGTATAGGAAATGCATTGACGACTTTGAGATGTACCTGTACAAAAGAATATTGAAAATACCTTGGATACTCAGAGTAACGAATGTCGAGGTCCTAAGAAGAATGAATGAAGAAAAAGGACTGTTACTTACTGTGAAAAAACGAAAAATATTGTATTTGAAGCACATTATGGCGATGCGAGAAATTGTGGCAAATCATAGAAGGAAAAGTTCAGGGAACAAGATCGATTGAAGGACACCAGAACTCCTGGCTAAAGGATCTCTGGTGGCTTTGATTCACATCCACAGACTTTTCGTGCAGCTGTTTTCTAGAATTCAGATAGCCATTTCGATCACCAACCTTTATTAGGAGAAGGCGGATCAAAAAGAAGAAGAAGACCATTTTTATAATTGAAAGGTTTTATTACTCGATGTAGTTATTTGCAGGTAGCATTGCTAGTTAGATGAAAGCGCTCTGCTGTAATTTTGGATTTGGATAATATACACGTTATATAGACAGACCTTTTTGTTTCTTTAACGGAATAGACTATACCAATAGAACAGAGTATATAAAATCTTAATTTATATTTTTCTAATAACAAATGCTAAATATGAGTATTTCAAAGAAGTCGTTAAAGTAAAGCTGTCTAATATTAGTTTTGAGAGTTTTTAAAATCTAAACAAAATAATAAATATCATTTATCTCAAACGCTTTCTTCTAGACTGTATAGACAGATGGATGTAAAGATAAACCTTCTCAAGTGGTTATCGTCTATGCCTCCCTTTCGAGAGTTCATGATCCCATATGGACCTGCGGCGTAGAAAGCTTACGATCGACTCTGAGAGGCTGCAAGTATGTGTGATGCCGGGTTGTCGTACATACACGATACATACAACCTACCTACCTACCTATGAAAAAATAGTTATTCAAAATTGCGAGTTTATTTGTTGTTACAAAACAAAAGAGTTACATATGATGTTAAACTTAACTAAGGAGTGACTTTGGATGTTGAAGCATGGCACTGCATGTCCTCAGCATACTTTTCATAAGATGGTACGTAACCACTGAGTGCTAATCGCAAGCATGATGACATATGATCGTCAGTTAGTCGATTGTGATATTTTGACTTAATTATCTTCATTTCAGAAAATGCAGACTCGCACAAGTAAGTTGACCCAAACATTGCTGTCAGTTGAAGGGCGATTTGCCTTAGATTCGGATATTTATCTTCAGATATAAAACACCAAAAATTTGTATCAGATGTATATCTGATATAATCTGCACCAACTCATTTTCAACAGAACATGAGTTCATATTAAACTGACCTGCTATTTCAGTAGCTAATTCCTCAATGTTTTTACATGAAAAAGAATAATTCATAAATAATGCTACATTTGCCAATTTACTACAATCATAAAAACGCATTTCGAATTGTTCCAAAATATTTGATAAGTCAGCCTCATACGTATCATAATTCAACTGAGGAATCCTTGCTTTCAAAGACGGAAAATGTTTCAGATCCTTTCTTTTCAGTTGATCTATCATAAGTTGCAATTTACTTTTGAATGCATTTACTGCGCTGATCTTCTCAACAACAGTTTTTCCTTTACCTTGAAGCTCCAAGTTAATGGTGTTTAAGTGCATTGTGATGTCAGTCAAAAACGCCAAATCAGTCAGCCATTTTTCGTTTTTCAACATCTGAGTGTTATCACCTCTTTCGTCCAGAAAAGCTGTTATTTCGGGCAATAATTCTTGAAACCTTTTTAGGAATTTTCGGCGACTCAACCACCTGACGTCCGTGTGAAGAACTAAATCAGTATGTTCAGCTGACTACCTATCTTCCAACTGCAACTTAAAGAGCCGCCGTTGCAAGCTACGTTCACGGATGGAATTCACAATTTTTGTTTCAATGTCAATAATTTCCTCCGTGTTTAAAACTTTTGAACACAAAACTTGTTGTTGCTCCATCGGTTGTAATGCACACTCATTTATATATTGGCAGCTTGTAGTTTTTTACAAAATTGAAGAAAACGTCATATATATCTTCGCCACGGGTCTTCCCCTTCAGAGGAATGATTGTCAAAAATTCTTCCTTAGCCAACATGTCATTGAATACCATCCGAATAAAAATACACAGCTGGGCAGTGTCTGTCATATCGGTGGATTCGTCGAACTGTAAAGAAAAGTATGTACATTCCATGATATCATTTTTTAGTTTATCTGCCATGTCCTGACTCATGACTTCAATACGCCTTGTGACAGTGGGACGAGATAACTGAAGTTCTCTAATAGCAGACATGATTTCTGTTATAGTTTTAAAATCTCCAAATAAAGTCTCACCCGCTTCAATAAATGCTTCCTTCACAACCGATCCATCTTCGAATGGTTTCTTGTGTTTCGCCAATATATGAGATATTTTAAATGACGCGATCGTAGCAGCTTTTGATTGTTTGGCTGGTCTTGTGAACATGGTTTGTTCTTTTTTCAAAGAAGATATCAAATCACATACTTTTCATTTTCTTAATTCACTCTGTGGCAGAAAATCCTTTTCATAGTTTTTCTAAACCGTTTTATGATGCCTCTTTAAGTTACCACGCTTAGGTATTGCAACTGACGCACGACAAATAAGATAAATGCACTTATTCTTCACCATACAAAACAAAAATTCTTCCTCCCAATCGTTATTAAAATGATACGTTTTAGATTTCTTCGCTGCACTCATTTTGTACTATTTGATAATAAACTTTGTATCGACGTAGTATTGCCTTCAAGTTGCAATTCAGAATGACTTCAATTCCTGCAGGCGCAACATTTATATCGGTGTGAACGAAACTCTCGAATGTTCCCGTCAAACGCGCCGCCCGAAATTTCTAGAAAAGCGGCAAGAATAAAAAACGCGGCTTTTCTTTGACAAGTACCGCGCGTTCCTTTGATAAAGCCGCCTTTTGCCGCTAGCAGAGTGTTATTTTATTACGTAATACATTTTTGTAGTTTAGTTAAGTACCTACTTATTAAAAAACTTTTTCTTCTCGAGATCTACACAAAAAGCACTCGCGATCGACCGTTTGAGCACCCCTGGTTTAGGGTGCGTCTATGACGACGTAATGCCAACAAGAGGTAGTTCTTGTGAATTAGGTGACCTTTATTTTGATTTCTAAAACAAGATTCAGTCTGTGTTAGAGTTCCGTTTCTTACAGTTGATTTTCAGTTCTTCTTTTGTGGTGGTTTGTGGGACTTACAGTATAGTATACAGTGGGTTGTGAAAGTTGAGGGCTTATCAAAGATATTTTATTTTGATTATAGAGTTTATTTGGGGATTAATTTGTATATTTTTCAAGAGTTAATTTTATGGTTTATTTAAATATTTTTGTTTTTTTTCCTTTTACACTAAGTTTGGAGATTTTAAGTAAATTCCATCTTTTCTAGATTTAAAATATTTTTTTTTGTTATTAATTTTAAGTACTATTTTTGTAGAATAATTCACATCCTTATTTTTGTTAACAGATTTTTAAGTTGTTTTTAAAAACCACATCTTTTATTTAAATAAACCACCTGCTAGTTAAAATAAATCTATTCAAGAAGAAGATACCATCGTTGTTGCAGTTGGCTGTTGTTCGAGATATAAGTGGCCGTAGAATTGATAAGATAAGATGTTTAATTAAATTTGTACTAACAATTATATTTGATAACATTGTAAATTATAATTTACGAAGTAGCCTATAGAGTACCTTTGATTTTACTTATCATATCTTAGTTAATTTCAGTAATGTGATAGGGTTGCCCGCTATGTCTCAAATAAATAAATAAAATAAATAATTTTAAATATTATAAATAACTGCTCTATAATCCTGTTACATTTCATTACTTTTGCACGTGTACTTAGCCCTCTGTTTTATGGATAGTATCACGGATTCTGTTCTGATGAATTATCCATTGTGCAATCCTTAGTCATTCCTGCCAGGGAGACACGAGCATCGCCCCACATGTATCCTTTCACCGTCCCACTGCAAAGGTCAAGGACCCTCCCACTTTGTTCGCTCCTTTATTCCCAGAGTGTCCCGGTTATGGAATGTGTTGCTAGTAAATGCCTTTCTTTCGTCTCCTAATCTGCAAGTACCTAGTACTAAGGCCTTATGTTTTCGTAATATGCTCACAGAATAAAAAAAGACAGTACAGTCCACAAACTTTGAATAATGAGGCGTTAATAGTTTACTGAATCTAGTATTAATAATTCCAAAACATAGTACTTTGAAGGAAATTTTTGATCTGTTTTAAACTCAAAAAATATATATTAAACATTTTTCATATAATATATGTCTCGATATATATTACTGCGTGACGAAAAAGTCAAAAAGTCCTTTGAAAATATTTTTGTCAATATCAGTATGAGTAGAACATTCTAAACACTCCGATGTTTTTAAAATACTGCCCGTTGTATTTTGTAATTAATTATTGTAATTATATACAAAATATTACCTTTACTGTGAATAGAAATTTAGGATGGTAATTGTTAATTAGCGCGCCACTGGCTTTTGCCGTTTATTAATCCCAGTGTGTCGTCCACCGGTTCCTGCATATATAAATAATGGCGAGGACGTAAATTTTTCCAGGACGGCCACGTGAGGTTGCCCGGCCGGCTGCCTGAAGTTATGGCTTGAATTTTACAATTCTTTTATTTCCTGGTCTCTGAGGTTGAGGGTCTATTTTCTTTTTAAGGTTGTTAAATGACCTTAAAAGTGTTTTATGATAGGAAAGTTTGGTGGCCCAGTTTACTTTTAAAATTTAGATCTATATTTTTAGGAATTTCTAGTTCACCTGAAAGCTGTTAAGTTCAGGGATGAAATATATTCGTGGATACAAATGCTAATACGGGTAATTATAAAAAGTGTTGAATACGGATATTGTAGAACAGCGACTATCACAACTTTTTCTAAATTTACTAAATTTTGATTTTGTTTATTGTTTAGTGGTCTTTGAGGATCAATGGGCACAACAGCTTATGGATTTTTATTTGAGCAGATATGGCAGTTTTTCCAATTATAAATACCGGCAGTGGTAAATATCGCCTCATCGGTCTTAATTAGGACTTGTTCCTATAGCTTGAACAAATTCGTGTCTCCTTTTTCTTTTCGTGATTTAATTGTTGAACTGGCCTAATTTTAAAATCGTGCTATCCGTTTTGCTTCACAGTTTTTTGACTTGCTCCATAACTAACATAAGTTTTTTGAATTGCTCCAAAACTAACTAACTAAGTAGATCTCTTTCTTCTTCGTATGAATTACTGTTGGTACAGATGGTACTCTCTGACTATTTTGAACATTTTCTCTATACTGTTCTCGTGTCTTTGTGACGTTCGTATTATTTTTGAAATAAAGCTCGACCATCCAGATATCGAATAACTCATTTTTACGTAGTAGCACAAAATAAAAATGAGGGAAGCAACAAATCAGATTTCAAATATCAATTGCATGGCACTGAAAAAATTTCGTTTTTGGTTTATAAAATCGAAACTAATGAAACAATCTTGATGATATACAGAGATTAATTGTAAATAATAAAATTACAAACAATACTATATGGTTACACGACTGATCGGATCATTAGAACTGGAGAAAAAACCGGAAAAAGTAGGTTTTTCTTCGAAAATTCATATCTCATTTATTTCTGAAGTTGTAGCGAAGGCTCTTTGCCAAATAATAGCTATGATAGATACTCTACGTATACCAAAACCAGGCGCTATGGGATTATTAGTTTTTGCGCAATTGCGATTTGAATGTTTGCATGTACTATCTTTATAAATTCTGCAACGTCATATCGGAAGTAAAAGTACCATATCACAAAACGTGTATTTTCATTTCGCTCTAAAGTTCTGTAAAATACGCGAAAAATGATTTCAAACATGACCAGATACGGCCGAACGCGGGAAAGTTGCAAGAAGCTAAATAAAATATTAAAAAGTCTACAGCTCTGTCCGATCGTGCTAGTTGTCAAAGTTAATTTGAAAAATAAGAATTTATTCAGTGCTTTTGTGATTATAGCGTGTAATTTTCAACAATATTGGTAGAGCTGGGGCTTAAAATAGAATCTGTGTTCAGTAATCCTCATAAGCAAAACCAGCATTCCCGTTGGTTCTTCGTAAAAATCTGAGTAAAAAATCGGTTTTCTCGGGTTTAGTTAAATAACTTCTGCAGTTGCTGAGATAATTAAAATCAAAGATTAATATTTTTGTGCTTAGCGTCTCTATTAACCCTCGTCTGCCTCGGTTCTACACCATATTACTAAGCTACTTTAAAGCGTTCTACCGATCATTTTTTAAAGCATTTTTCGGATATTTCACATAATTTTAGCGAGAAATAAGAATATACGTTTTGCGGTATGATACTTCTACTTTCTAGATGACTCTGCAGAATTCAAATCTGGTCATCCGCGACACACACAGGGACGTTGGAAGACAGTGCATTACAAAATTCAAATTACAACTGTGCAAAAATTAATAATCCCACAGCATTTGGTTTTGGTACGCATAAAGTATATACCTATATCTATAATATTTCAAAGGGCCTTCGCTACAATTTGAGAAACAACGGAGATATGAATTATTCAAAAAAAAGCCTATTTTTTTCGGTTTTTTTCTCCTGTTCTAATGATTCGATCAAGTAGCGTAACCTTATCATATTGTTTGTAATTTTATTCTCTACAATTCATTTCCGTACATTATTAAGATTGCTTCATTGGTTTCGATTTTATAATCCAAACACGAAGAAAACGCGATTTTTTGCATTAAATTGTTTATAACAAATAGACAATAGATAGTTGCGAGCGGAAAACATAATGGAACATTATTATGGACTATCTGGACTGTGATGGCGTACTCGGCTTCGGGTTACTAGTAAGCAATTATATCCGAAAAATCGTAATATTTCGAAAACTATTAATTTTTGATACATAGTATATTATACAAAAAATATGCAGAATTCGATAAAATATTTAAAAACATTAAAAAATATGGTATACTACGTCTAAAAAATAAAAGTTGTAAGTAGTTTTACTTTTCTAAGATATCTTGTATACATTTAAATACAAGCATATGAAAAAGCAGATTGACTCAAACAACTTTTGTTTCTAGTTTCAAAAAATATTAGAACAAAATTTAATTTAGACTTTAAATACAAAATTGAGAACATTTGAAAATTTTGGGTGTTTGGGCCATACATTTTTTTTTAAACGCCTTGTATATCTCCAAGTAAATTAAATTTTATGCTTCAATTAAATTTTGAAGTTATGTAGTGAATCAAAATATAATGTAATGCTCTGT
This sequence comes from Kuschelorhynchus macadamiae, assembly GCA_030620095.1. Classification (NCBI taxonomy): domain Eukaryota; kingdom Metazoa; phylum Arthropoda; class Insecta; order Coleoptera; family Curculionidae; genus Kuschelorhynchus; species Kuschelorhynchus macadamiae. The sequence goes on along the minus strand of JAUTXW010000122.1, from coordinate 1,625,009 downwards.
ATGGTTTCCTTTCAAGTGGTCTATTTATTACTTGTATTATTCATTTTTCTTTACTAGAACTTATTATCTTTGGATGTATTAAACTTTTTCGAAATATTTTAAAATGGGAAGGTTTACTAAACATGGCCTCTGGTTGCTTTCTTACCGATATACAGGGTGTCGAAATTTAATAAAAAAATTAATAATTTTTAAATAACTCCTGAACGCGTTAAGACTTTTTTATGAAATTTGGCACATGAAATAAGCATCTAAGGGCGCTAAAATATAACACGTGCTCAAATTTAACCTCCGCCATTCATATCCTATTTTACCTTTTTTTATGAATCCCTATTTCATTTAGAACAAAAAGTCATATGTGTTATTTTGATACGTGCAACGGAAATTATTATTTTTCTAAGTTGAATAAAAATAAAATCAAAAAATATTGAAAAATCATTTTAAATTTGAGTTGAAAATAAAAGTTAGCGTAATGTTTTTTACAGATTTTTGTTAATGTAACTTTGTATTTATAACTTAAAAATAATTTTTTCTCAACCCCAAATTCGGCGAGAAATCTTGCACATGCAGCTATTCGTTGAAATGTTCTATTTTGACAAGGCGGCTTTGGTAGTGCATCATTTGTCAATAAACCCAAATAATTAATGATAATTTGAAAGTTAGTTGTTGTAATTCATTTCTTAAGTTTTATTACTATCAGTGATTATTATTGTGTTTTTGACTAATTTTGTTTATAAATTATGGATCATTTGTAATTTGCCTTGCCAGTGCTAATCCGTAGGAAGCTAGACGGATTTATCAGAAGCGATATCCTAACCGAGTACTGCCTGCTGCTGCAATATTTACCATTCTCCATCGCCGTTTAGCTGAAACTGGAAGTTTTGCAACAACATGTGACATTCTTGGAAGACCGCGAATAGCCAAAAGCCGGAATTGGAACAAGCTATTTTAAATGCTGTTGAGAAAAATCCGGATACGAGCACATGGACTATTGCTAATGCTCTCAACTTTACCCACGTTACAGTTTAGAGAATTTGAAAAAGAAAATCAGTTTTATCCATACCACATTCAAAGGGTACAAGCCTTTCTACCAAGAGACCCACGGCATTAATATCTGTCATTTGTTTTTGGGAAAATTTTTAAATTATGTGCCTTTGTAGACGAGGAAAGTTTTCCTCAAAATGCTATTACAAACTTCCACACAATAACACCATTTGTCCTTTGGAAAATCCACACGTAGTTTCAGAAATACATTTTCAATACCAATTTTCATTAAACGTGTGGGCAGGAATATGGGTCGATTACTTAATAGCGCCTTTTAAGTTCCACCAAAACCAAGAAGACAATAACAAACAGACCAGATATCGTGAACGAAAATCCATGCTAAGACGATTGGAATCCTGCATCCTAGCAGACGGTAGACGTTTCCAATAGTTTATTTAAAGATAATTTCATTTCTGCAGTTGCTGGTTCATTTGCTTATGTTAGGTGTTATTATTGTTACTTTAATTATTTGAATATTTTATCATTTTAAAAAGTTTGTGTGTCCCAAATAAACTAATTATTTACTGCTAAACCGTTTTTCGTATCAAAAAAACGCAAAAGATCTTTTTTGTTCCAAATAAGATAAGACTTAATAAAAAACGAAATATAATAGAATATGTCAGTGGCGTGGCGTAGTTCTTATCCAAAAATTATCGCAAAACATCGCAATGACGCCACTGGTTAAATTTAAAGACGTATTATATTTTTAATCTAAGTTCCCTGGATACTTATTTCATGCACCAAATTTCATGAAAAAATCGTAACGATTTCAGGTAAGATATCTCGGTAAGGAAGCGATCAGGGACCCTAATTTACTAGAATTTTCTATTCTTAAATATTGTTAGGAATCAAGTCTCGAAGTATTTAAAGTACTTTTGAAACACTCTGTAGATCTTAAAAATTGATCTCTAAGGACATGTTTCCTGATAAGCTTGCTCTCATGATAAAATTCAAGGTTTTCTCAGCCTTGCGTATTTTATTAAGAAAATATTATGTTAATAGTAAGGAGTATGTTGAAGAGTTCATATGCTTTGATTAAAAAATTCTGTATTGCAAAAGCACCAACATTTACTAAGGCCTACGTATTAAAATACTTTTAAAGAGCAATGTTTTTTCGACGTTACGAATAATCGGAAAATCACACTAATATTCATTTATATGAAATATATCAAATTATTCCTATGCTAAAAAGCAAATATTAAAATATTCATTTAAATATAGAATAAAAATCAGCTATGCCAAAATCAACAAAAGTGAATATTAGTTGGAAAATTGAAATTAATTTAAATCTCAATCAAATTTATAAAAATATTTATTATATTATAAACTTAAAAAAAAAGCTAATTTGTGTTCTACAGAAACCATGACATTAGTATATTAGTTTTCAAAATGACGACTGAGATGAAATGTCTTATGAAACGAGTATTTTATACTATTTTTTGTATTTTGTGCACTATATTTAAAAAAAAGCAATGACATGACTTGATAACTTTTTTTAATCTAGGGCAGACAGCGAAGGTCGAAGGCCTAATTACTAGGTAACGTGGTTGATTTAAACCAGGTATGGGCAAACTTTGCTTAGCCGAGGGTTTAATTTCGGGACGTAGGTAAGAAATAAGTAGGTAGTAGTGAATAAAGAAGCGATAAAACTTCGAACATTTTTTTATTCATTAATTCTAATAGCATAATGAAACATATAAAAAACAAATTAACAAAAGCAAATAGAAAAATCAAATGAAAATTAATAGGAGACTTGAGTTTGAAGCTGAGAAACAAGATGATCAATAGTGGTCAATATCACTAGTACATAGGTACAAAGTGTTTTCTAAATTAATATCTGTAAGCCGAGTACGATGCTTATTTTTATTAATTTTCGTGATTGAAAAAAGCTACTCACATTTATACTATGCTACCGAATCTACAAATTATTTTTCGTGCAAAAACTCTCAGTTGTAGATACTTTTCTTCGGAAAGGTATTTTCTATAAAATTCGCTTAGTTCCATATCATCAAATTTAGACTTCAAATATGAGTCTTCTTGAAGATCGATAAACTCCATTTGTAGGTGAAGAGGAGCATAATACTTACAAAGATTTGCAAAAATATTGAAAGTGCTATCCATATTCTTAAAATCGGAAAACCGATCAATGAATTGCACTGAAATTATTTTCAATTCTTCAGCATAGCGACCGTATTCAGTGTTTTCATGACTGGATAATGTTAAAAAATAAAAACAGTTCTTACTTCTCATTTGTGTTTCCCACAAGCGAATTTTGTTTTGAAAAGCTTTAGGACAAGACAACATCCTACCGGAAATGCTGAAGGAGGGAGGACCGCCGCTTATGAAAGAACTCAAAAAACTCTTTAATAAATGCCTCATCCCAGGAACGATACCGACCGATTGGGAGACCGCTATAGTTGTACTAATATACGAGAAAGGAGATCCTAGCAATTTAGAGAATTATAGACCAATAAGTCTTTTATTTCAAATATACAAACTATTCATGAGAATAATAACTAATCGACTTGACATGAAGTTCGAAACCTACCAACTTAAAGAACAAGCGGGCTTTCGGAAAAACTATAGCACAATTGAACATCTTCACACAGTCACAATACTCATAGAAAAGGCGACAGAATACAATATCACAGTCTGGATGGCTTTTGTCAACTTTCGAAAAGCTTTCGATACAGTAGAATTCTGGGCAATTGAAAGAGCTATGAAAAACGCAAGAATAGATCACAGATATATCAACATACTATACGAAGTCAACGACCGATCCAAATTGAAGATAAGGCTCCACGAAGATACCAATGAGGTGAAAATAAATAGAGGAGTTAGACAAGGCGACATAATCTCACCCAAACTATTTACCTTGGTATTGGAGGACGTCTTCAAGAATCTGCACTGGGAAAACAGGGGACTTAACATATCTGGAGAAAGACTCAACAACCTCAGATTTGCCGACGATATCGCCCTTTTTGCTGAAGATGAAACGGAATTGAAAGAAATGCTCCAGGAGTTACAACAAGGGGCACAATATGTCGGTTTAGAAATGAACACCTTAAAAACAAAATTTATGACGAACGTGCAAACAATTAATAATACAATATCCCAACAAGGACAAGAAGTGGAAAAGGTAGATTCATACGTATATCTGGGGCAAGAAGTCACAATCGGAAAAATTAACCAAGAACTGGAAGTCAATAGAAGAATACGTCTGGGATGGGCGGCTTTTGGCAGACTAAAACACATCATTCAGTCAAGACTACCTTTAAAACTGAAGTGCAGAGTCTATAATGAATGTATCCTTCCAACAACGACATACGGCTGCGAGACATGGGTTCTTACCAAGAAAATTCTCAACAAACTACAAGTTCACCAGAGAGCAATCGAAAGAAAAATGTTAGATACATCCCTTAAACACCGTAAAACGAATGAGTGGATAAGAAGCAGGACCAAAGTCCAGGACATAACAAAACGAATCTGCTCTCTAAAATGGAACTGGGCAGGACATGTGGCCAGAAACAACACTAACTGGAGCGGAAAAGTTACCAGATGGAGACCTTGGGGAGAAAAAAGAAGCACTGGCAGACCCCAACAATGCTGGTACGATGACATTAAGAGAACAGGAGGTCTCAACTGGTATCAAGTTGCTCAGAACCGAGAAAACTGGAGAAACATGAGAGAGGCCTATATCCAAAGGATAGAAAACGGCTAGAAAGAAAGAAAGAAAGTACAGCTGATTTACCAATTGCCCTTGTTTTTGAAGCTTAAAGGTCAGGTTGTTTAAGTGACCTGTGATGTCTAACAGGAATGTCAAGTCGCAAAGCCACGTTGGATCACAAATTTGCGGTAATATTTTCTCTTTCATTTCCATAAAATCAACTGTTTCTTTTCTAAAGTCATAAAATATTTTTAGCATTTTACCTTTACTCAGCCACCTTACTTCGCAATAGTATGTCATATCATTGTGTTCTAAAGAGAGTTCATTCAAAAATGCTTTAAACTGGCGATGGTTAAGACTGCGGGATCTGATGAAATTGATGGTACTTAGTACCTCATTCATAACGTTTTCTTCAGTCAAATGTACTTAGAGCACAAGTTTTTTTGGTGAATAATGCAATACAGAATTATTAAATCATTTTTGCACATTCCTAGTTGTTGCTTTTTCCTTCAGAACTCCGCTTAAATCTTTTTGTGAACCCACCATGGAAAGCGCACTATCTGTGCACACTCCAACTAATTTATACCACTGCAAAGCATATTGCTCAAAAGCACTTTACACCTCGGCAAACATATTTTTTTCAGTAGTGGTCCTTTGTAGTGGTCGCAAAGCAAGTAATTCCTTTGTCACTACAAATTCTTAATCAACACCTCATATAAAAATAGCTATCTAACGGGGTTGTGTTAGAGAAATCGGTACTTTCATCCAATGCAATTGAAATTGCTTGAAAACCAGCCAATCTATCTGTCAATGTTTTTTATATCACTAGCCATTAAATCTATACGTCTAACAACAGAACGTCTCGATAAGCTCACCATCTCAAACTATTTCTTCTTTTCTGGGCCCAAAAGTTCTGCAACATCTACTAGGCACTCTTTAACAAACTCTCCCTCAAATAATGAGTTCGATGTTTTCGCGATTTTGGAACTAACTATAAAAGTAGCTTTAACAACACAGTCTAGATTTGATTTTTCTAAATGGAACATTTATTGCTGTTCAACTAAATCGGTAATACGTTTTTTAAATTCAACCTTTCATAACTGGCCCGTAAGTAAATTATATTGAGTGAAATGCTTGTTGGAGTAATGCTGCTTCATATTATACTCTTTTAAAGCAGAAATTGTTTCGCTGCCCAACAAACACATAGGTTTACCACTGTGCATGATAAAAAACATTTATCAGTCCATTTGTTTTGGAATTGACGACACTTGTTCACTTTCCGCTTTTCTAAACCAGACACCTTGATAGATGTTTTTTCTTCTGAACTGAATTTGCTTCAATATTTCGAGTTTTTTTTTCTTATCAGTTGTTAAAAAGTAATGAGTTAACATGCCCGCTGAGCGGTTTGTATATGACCCGCAGTAAGCCAGTAGAATACTCTCGAATCGAGAGTCTCGATCGTACGCTTATATGCAATGCGAGCGCTCAGAGCCGACTGTTATTCATCACGCATCGCTCGGAGCGCTTCAAGGTCATCGGGCGGCTTCCCGAATGTTTATCTGTTTGTCCCTTTCTAACGACTATTTCTGACTCGATCTGTGGCGTTCCACTGCGTACGCTTAACAAGCTTCTGCAGAAGTTTTGATTAATATGTTTGGCAAGCGACCAAAAGGATTGGCTCCCATTTTGGCAAGAAAGAATTTTGCTTTTTATGCGCGTATTGAAGGCATTTTTAGCTTCGAGAATTTTTTGCCTGTAGATTTTCCGAAGTAGCGGTCTTAAGAATATCGCAGTACAGATTTTTTCTAGTCTGGCATTATCGCAGGATTAAAAAGTAATGAGTTGACATTCCCGCTGAGCGGTTTATATGAGCCGCAGTAAGCCAGTAGAATACTCTGGAATCGAGAGTCTCGATCGTACGCTTATATACAGCTCAGAGCTGACTGTTATTTATCACGCAACGCTCGGAGCGCTTCAAGGTCATCGGGCGGCTTCCCGAATGTTTATCTGTTTGTCCCTTTCTAACGACTATTTCTGACTCGATCTGCGGCGTTCCAATGCGTACGCTTAATAAGCTTCTGCAGAAGTTTTGATTAATATGTTTGGCAAGGGACCAAAAGGATTAGCTCCCATTTTGGCAAGAAAGAACTTTGCTTTTTATGCGCGTATTAAAGGTATTTTTGGCTTCGAGATTTTTTTTCCTGTAGATTTTCCGAAGTAGCGGTTTAAGAAAATCGCAGTACAGATTTTTTCTAGTCTGGCATTATCGCAGGGTTAAAAAGTAATGAGTTGACATTCCCGCTGAGCGGTTTATATGAGCCGCAGTAAGCCAGTAGAATACTCTGGAATCGAGAGTCTCGATCGTACGCTTATATACAGCTCAGAGCTGACTGTTATTTATCACGCAACGCTCGGAGCGCTTCAAGGTCATCGGGCGGCTTCCCGAATGTTTATCTGTTTGTCCCTTTCTAACGACTATTTCTGACTCGATCTGCGGCGTTCCACTGCGTACGCTTAATAAGCTTCTGCAGAAGTTTTGATTAATATGTTTGGCAAGGGACCAAAAGGATTAGCTCCCATTTTGGCAAGAAAGAACTTTGCTTTTTATGCGCGTATTAAAGGTATTTTTGGCTTCGAGATTTTTTTTCCTGTAGATTTTCCGAAGTAGCGGTCTTAAGAAAATCGCAGTACAGATTTTTTCTAGTCTGGCATTATCGCAGGGTTAAAAAGTAATGAGTTGACATTCCCGCTGAGCGGTTTATATGAGCCGCAGTAAGCCAGTAGAATACTCTGGAATCGAGAGTCTTCGTACGCTTATATACAGCTCAGAGCTGACTGTTATTTATCACGCAACGCTCGGAGCGCTTCAAGGTCATCGGGCGGCTTCCCGAATGTTTATCTGTTTGTCCCTTTCTAACGACTATTTCTGACTCGATCTGCGGCGTTCCACTGCGTACGCTTAATAAGCTTCTGCAGAAGTTTTGATTAATATGTTTGGCAAGGGACCAAAAGGATTAGCTCCCATTTTGGCAAGAAAGAACTTTGCTTTTTATGCGCGTATTAAAGACATTTTTGGCTTCGAGATTTTTTTTCCTGTAGATTTTCCGAAGTAGCGGTCTTAAGAAAATCGCAGTACAGATTTTTTCTAGTCTGGCATTATCGCAGGATTTTGAAAACTTTTTATTTTTTTGGGAGGTTTTGAAGTCTTAATAGAATGTGATATAATAGGTTTCTATACTTAATTGTATTACATCACAAATTTGTGAAAACATTTCGGAAAGATCTTTGATGGAGAAACAAAAATGATCCCAAGGGAAGGAAGAGTAGAAATCCCACAACTTTTTGTCATATTATTATCATATTATTATATTACTTTTCTTTACAGTTGCTGTAACATTTTTTTGTATTTTCTTAGTGATAATTGACATTCTAGGATAGGCATATGGTGCACCTAGAACCCCCGTATGTGCAAAAAGATACAATGTCTAACAATACAATCTTATATACAACTGTAACTTAAAAATAAAATAAGTTTAAGATTAAAAGAGACTATCAAACTTATTATAGTTTTTATAAATTAATTCCCTACAAGCAATGCTAAATTTCTTTAAGTTATTTAAGTCTTATATATAAACAGGAAGTAAATTATAAATTTTTGGAGCCAGATAGCTGATAAATCTAATATTAATGTTTCTATGACTATTTGGTATTGTTAAATGTTGGTTTGTTTTATTACGGGTGTCATGAGTGTGATTCACATAATTTTTAAAATTTGAGGTTTTGTAAGCAAATACAGAAGTTGATAAAATTTAAAGAGATCGAACATTAAAAATGTCTTCTGAATAAAGCAAATGAGTGTGGACATAGTTTGCCCTTTCTATAGATAATTTTTAAAATGTAGTTTAGGACAATATTTAAAGGCTGTAGTGAATTTCTGTACAGACCGCCCCATACGATTATACCATATCGTATAAGAGATTCTACTAATGCTTTATATAAAGAAATTAACAACTTTATTCCTAGAATTTCTCGTAAAATGTAAAATTTATGAATAAGCTTCTTAATACTATTTGTAAGCTTTGAAATATGTGGTCCCCACTTAAGATGTTTGTCAATTGTAACTCCTAAATACTTAATAGATTCAACTTCCTCAATACCACAATCTAAATTGTCAATTTTAAGGTCATGGAAGTTTGGACGATTCGAGGCTGTAAGAGAAAAGACAATATATTTTGTTTTGGAAGTATTTAAACTAAGTTTAAAAGAATCTAACCAATCCTTAACCTTCTTAATGCCGACTGAAGCTACTGCCCTCACTTCACTCCATGTTTCACCCATGAATATCACCGCTGTGTCATCAGCATATGATAAAACCACCCCATTTAATAGTTCTATATTTGTCAAAGAATTAATTTAGGTAATAAAGAGAATGGGACCAGAACAGTTCCCTGTGGAATACCAATCTTAACTGTCATTGGATCACTCAGAGTCTCATTCTGTTGCCTATCGTTTAAATAACTCTCAAATAGATGTAACACGGTCCCTCGTAGCCCATAGCCATTTAAAATATTCAGAAGCAAGTGATGAGGAACAGTGTCAGATGCTTTTGCTAAGTCTAAGAAGACAGATAAACATTTTTTGTTGTTGTCAAGTTGGTGTGTTATATGTTTTGTAAGTTCATAGATTGCATTTTCAGTGCTAATACCTTTAGTAAAACCAAATTGTCTACTAGATAGGATGTTATTACTTTGGAGATAATTGATAAGTCTATCTTTGACACATTTTTCAAAAATTTTTGAGAAATTATTAATTATGCTAATAGGTCGATAATTTGTGATATTAGTTTTATCACCTGTCTTAAATATTGGGGTCACAATAGAAGTTTTGAATTTACTTGGAACGTTACCTGTTTTAAGTATCATATTAATAATATGTATTAAGGGGTCAATTATAAACTGATGAATTGATTTTATTAGCTTTAAATTTATATTATCAATGCCAGAGGTACAGTTATTTTTTAAAGAGTGAATATGTTTAATAATTTCATTTCTGTTGACTGGTTTTAAAAACATTGAGGACTGCTATTGACAGTTAATATTGGCTTGAACTGTGGGGGATTTTATCTTGTTATACATATCAAGACCAATATTTATAAAGAATTGGTTACAAAAGTTAGCCATATCTGTTTTATTTAAAATAAGAGAATCATTGTTCTTTATTTGGATCAGTTTATTATCTTTAGCTTTATTTTCGTCAGTGACCTCAGAAATGATCCTATAAATTTTCTTGATATTGTTTTGATTTTTTCCTATTTGTGTTTTGTAATAATCATACTTACATTTATTTATAATTCTGGTAGGGCTATTTCTATAGTCCTTATATCTTTTACTGTCAAGTTCATTGTAAATTGTAAGTAATTTTTTTTTTAAGTTTATCTCTTTCTTTTATAGTTCATAAAATTTCATAAAATTTTTCTGTAGCCAATTCAGAATCATTGCATTCTATGACGCTTAACCAACTTTGTGCTTGAATCAATGTAGTGAGAGTTTGAAAATCAGTTTTCATAATAGAATTAGTTGTATATTGAGGCTGTATATGGTTTTTTAAGAAGTTGAGAAGTTTATTACCTAAATTCAGATTATCATCGAGTTTATCACAGTCGATTCTTTTTTCTTGAATATCCTTATCCACTCCTTAAGATTTCTATATCCTTTTTATTTTCACATTTAATGACAATGCTGCCATTCTTTGTTTTACGTGTATTCTTTACTCCCACTTTCAGTTTATTAATCTGAACAATTTTCTTTAAGTCGTTTATTGTCTTTTCGGCATTTTGTTGTACTTTTGGCTTGATGATTAAACTGGGAACGCTGTTTGCATTGTTCTTTGGTATTTGAGCTATCTGGCTATATGACGCATTTCTCTGAGTCAAGTTTGTCTCTTTACTCTCCAAATCTTGAATCTTCTCCCTAAGCAAATTCTTCCTTGTTGGTAATTATGTTAACCTTATCTTGTATGATATTCTGCAGTAGCTTATGATAATCGAATGTGTTGCATTTTTTGCAACAAAATTTCATTACCCTTTCTTTAACTGTATAACTTTAATTTCTGAGGAAGTTAGTTTAGCACAAGTTTTGCAGTAGCCCCTCTTACATCCATCACATGCAAATATGTTGTCTTGTTTAGATTCCTTCAAGTTACAGACGTCACATTCCATTATTAATTAAATTTTTTCCAAGAATTTGCGTGTTGATTTCTATTTTATACTGTTTTAAACTATTTTAGTACAATTTTTTATTGGTCATAAAAGCTTACCAGCTATTATACTGGAACTGTTTTGATTTGTACTATTTTTCTTATTGTAAAGGTACTAATATGTTTGGCAACATTGAAGAGTCTTTCACGTTGTTTACGTTTTATTCAAAGCAAAATTTTGGAACAAAGCCCTTTCAAAAGATGCCCCCTTCACTTTCACTGGTGACTTGAATGACAATAAGCCGTTTACAGTTAATTTTCGCAAATTTTTGTTAGGTTTCCGACCGAAAAGTTGAAAGTTAGGCGCACAATATCAACAAACTGTCCGCCATGTTGCCGCGCAACTCATCCCAATCAGTGGGATTAGGGTCCCAAATATTACGAGGTGGCATACATTCTGCAACTTTCTCTTGTATTGGACAGGAAAAAGTAATTAGACTGTAGTCAGAAGAACCCAGAGGAACGAGAATGGAAAACTGGGCTCTGGGTGAGTGGTAAGAGAGTGGTCCAATGGGCTTTGGCTATGTGTGACGATGCGTGGGAAGTAAGTATGTTCTCTGATGCGATTGGTAGGAGATTGGCTCAATCAGCCTCTGTTACTCTGCCTTGCGGAATACATGGTTGATCAATATTTAGTAAAATATGACTTTCAAAAGGAATATGTTAATTTTCGTAAATTAATGTGTATAAGGAGGTTACATTGTTAATTATTTTCTTGGATATAGGATAACTCATTGAAAAATAAAACCAATTCACATCGACGTTTTGCTCATTATATTGAACTTTCTCAAGATGGATATTTATTTTCTTGAAAACATGTCGATCTCCCTCATTAAGATGAAAATTGACCTCTGCTTGTTGAAGTTCAGTTCAATCTCTTTGCTTTCTTCGATTGGGTCGTCAAGGCGGATGAGATGCTACAAAAATCAATTAGCGGAATAATTGATTATTTGTTAATTAATAAAATTAATTAGATCGATTATGAAGTATTGAAAATTGCTTTTTAAATAAACGTGATTATTTGAAACGTTACTTATAAAAATAAAACATCGCTCGCTGTGTTCTTAGCAGTTGGTTCTATCAGGGGATTTACTAGGTGTTCCTTCCGTAGACGTGTGTTCTGCCAAGTTGAGAGCGTCACAATGTGCAAAATGGAACTCCTTTGTTCTTCTGATTGAAGGATTGGGATTCACCGTTGCCAGTTAGAGTAATACTGTTCTGCCAACGTTGCCAGATCCTACCATGACTGCGCCAGTTTGTTGTATCTCTATATTTAATATTAACATAAAAAAAATTATTTACAAAATCAAAAATCAAACTAACAGTATAAAAGCTTAAAAACGAATCTCACGAATAGAATTTTCCGTATTTATATATTAAGCGAACGCTGCGTCAGTGAGAACTTGCTTTATTGGCGGATTCTGCTCACGAGGCTTCTCGGTATAGTCGTCTCCTTGAGATAACCGTCATTTGATATGGTGGGAACGAAGAGCATCGTGCTTCAAGATGACATTACATAAGCACTAGGCAAGCCAAAGATTATCCGTGAGGCTTGCTATGGATTATTATCAAAACGACAGTAATGATATCTTGATAATATCATTAAAGGCATTTTAATGCAAATCCTGAGGTGGTCATTAATGCGGTGCTTCGAAAGAGAATTGTCGTACAAAACAATTACTATCAACTTCCTAACTGTATTGTTCTATCCATGCTTACAACTACTAACTTTCCTATACTTACTGCTACTTATATAATTAAATAACACAATAAACTACTTTTAGCTATAATAGTAAACTAAAGTATTCGAAATGACAGCTATTTAAAGCTACTTAAGGAACTGCTTAATCTAGTGACACACTCAGATTTCTGTAACAAAAAAATCACTTACAAATGTATAGTATTCCTTTTTTTTATAAATTAAATACTACGACTATATATTAAAGGCACAGATTAAAGTACTATGTATTTCAAAAAAAGTGTATCGCTTTTAAATAAGTTACACTATACATAAATATTTAAGACTAAAAACGTTTCTCACCAGACGTATGAAACTTTTTTTATTAATATGCAAAAGCTCACGCAATTGTTTTTGTTTTTCTACTTAAAACTACCATTACTCATACTTCCCTTATTTCCTTTTATTAGGAATAGTGAAGTGTGACTCAATCTAATCCACTACATCGTCATTTAGTAACACATATATACCGTCTTTTCAAATATTTTTATTGGGCGCCATCTTGTTCCATCATATTGGAGTTCTACCAATATTTTACCAGTTTCTTTCTATCTATGCCACACTTGATTTTTGGGCATAATTTGAAATAAATTCATTACGTAGTTTTTAGATTGACACACACTGCCATTTTGTTTCGTCATGTTGAATTCGCACGAGTTTATATCGTTATCACATTTAATTTTTCTTTAAAATTTAAAGTCAATTGAATAATTTGTTTTGCCGTCATGGATTTATACCAAAATGTTACTAGTTCATTCCAATGTAATAATTGATTTTTGTACAAAATTTGAGGTAGATTGGATAATTTTTTTAACGTTTCTCTAGGCTGCTGTCTTGTTCCGTCATATTGGATTTTTCCAAAATATTACCAGATCATCCCCATAAGACCCTACATTTTTAACTAAAATTTGAATGAAGTCAATCTGGTATATTTTTTGCCATCTAGGGACGCTAAACCATGGAGATATGTAAAACCTATAAGGATGATTTTTGTCACGATTACAAAGATTTTACTTGGTCGCCATTTTGTTCCGCCATCTTGAATTAGTATCCCAATTTTACTAGTTCATCTCTATACCACAATTAGTTATGGGACTCAATTTGAAATTAATCCTTTAAGTATCTTTTACAGCCTGAATTTTTACATATATTATTAAGACGCCATTTTTTTCCGCCATCTGGGATTTGTACCAAAATTTTACCAGTTAGTTCCTACATACTAGTGATGTAACGAATGTCATTTTTTTAGTATTCGCGAATGCGAATGTGATTGCGAATATCTGCCGCTAACATTCGCGAATGCGAATGCGAATGCGAATATTAAATTTAGTTTCCAAATCGGGCGGTATGTAATATGTATGTAGGTAACGCTCAAATTTGTCCACTTTAAAAATATATGGAATTGTATACGAAATAATAATGCTAACCGTAGTAATTTTCGCCTCGACTTTTAAATAAAAAATTTAAAAATAATATTATCTACTAGTATTATAAAAGAGCCTTTGACGACAAGCGGCTTCACGTCGTAATTTTTTGTGTCGGCATGCCTTTGTCTCCTCATATTATATAGGACTTGCATTGTGTTTAGTTTTCACTAATTTAGTTTTCTTTATTAAATAAATAATTGTAATTATTTTTTAAGCACATTTATAGAGTTATATACTTCTTGAAACTACAGAGTTTTTTGTTTTTAATTTACTTTTTTTTATATATAAATATTTTGGGTAATTTATAATAATAAATTTTATTAATACTATTATTATATCGTAAGTTAAGAAATCTAAATTTAAACTTCGCGGTTCGTGCATTTAAAACCAGTGCATCTCATTGGCAATGTCCGAAGAACGCAAGATTATTATGGGCTGCAGAAATATGATTGGATGTGCACGTGCGCGAAGGCTACATAGATATCATGCAAAACTTAACGACGACTTCAGGTTTGGTCGTCCGCACTAAAACATATACGTACAAATTATATATTTTCCTTTTTTTTTGTGTGTGTGTTCCACGCTGCGGCAGATAAGATAAGAAGCACCAAAAAGACACCAATCGGGGGCCCCCTCATGAAGATGACCAGATACTAAGAAGTAAGTGTCTTGCATAATTAAAATTTGATTCACTGGTCGCCGCTATATATGGTTTTTCAATTAAAATTTGTTTTTAGATATCTTAGGTAAAATATAACCTCCGCTTTAAATAATTATAAAAAAAAAGAATAAAAAGAAAATCAGTCCACTAAGTTAACCAAAAATAATAAGTAATAATTTTATTTCTGAGCTATCGTCATTCATTGATCCTTCTCATCGGATGAACTTAATTTTTTAAATTAAAAATAACAATGTGCATATATTTATCAAATTAAAATCAACTATAATTATTATTTTTCTCTAGCTTACAATTAAGATAATTTAGTATATGTTTCCTAAATCATTTATTCTCATGATCGCATAAATTATTGCTAGTTTTGAAGGAATTCATTTTTTTTTAAATTGGTTCCTTAGCAAATCACAGGTAAACAAGCAACAAGGAAGCCGGTTTGGAATGCCGAGTTTTTTGTTGTACCAAACCGAGTACAGGTATTTGTTATTCGTGTAATACTGAAAACAGCTGTTGGGGCAGCAAAAGTGTTGACTACGTTTACGCCGTTCATGGTCTATGCTTAAATAAATATTTTCTATTTTGTATTTTTCTTCTTTCCTATTTTTTAACTAAAGAGCAATGGCTCAAGATAAAATCAATAAAGCTAAAATTTTACGTGATATTGAAAATGCAAAATTAAATGAAATTTATAAAATTGCAAATGCAGCAAAGACAGACGCGTCAAGAAAGGGTGTTTTCGATGTCCATTTTCAGGATGTACAAGAGGTACGTCAAGAATTTAACAAACAACATAATATTTTAATTAATTTAATTTTCAATGATTTTGAGGAAGTCAAAATTGCAACCGCGAGCTTCATAAATTTCAAAATGTATATGCTGAAATTTGTGCCCTTCACAATGCCCTGTTTTCGACGGTATCTCGTCAGTCTTTGCCTGCGAATAATTCGAATTCAATAAATCCTCAATATATTAATCTTCCTAAACTAGAGCTTATTAAATTTAAAGGAGATATAAAAAATTTTCCCGCATTTTACGATTTATTTGAAAATCTTATACATTTAAATTCATCTCTTTCTCCTATTGAAAAATTTTCATATTTGTTGTCATATTTAGAGGGTCCTCCATTAAACATGGTAAAATGCTTGCCACTTTCGGCGGCAAATTATCTGATTGCTTATGATAGTTTAATTAAACGATATAATAATAAGCGCCTTTTGGCTCAAGCGCATTGGTCTTCTATTGAAAACGCATCTTTTGTAAATTGCTGCGATCCTGCTGCTTTACGTAATCTTTTAGATATTTTTTCCAAAAACTTGGAAGCTCTTACATTACTAAATTTAGATCCTGATGCATGGGATTTTATATTATGTCATATGCTTTTAAAAAAAATTGATTCAGAAACTGTTACCAAATTTGAAGTCACGCATGGAAAACTAGGGGAAATTCCTGCTTACAAAACTGTTTATAATTTTTTGGAAAATCATTGCAACGCTTTGTTTACTGTAAACGCATTTCCTATTAAAAAGAATTATCATAATAAATCTCCTCGCGACTCGCATAAACCGTCAAGTTCTATGTCATTTTTTAGTTCCCCACAGGAGCAGGATAATATGGGTGGCGAAAATCAAAACCACTCGTCAGGCACTACAAAATGCCTATTTTGTAATCAAAAACATACTTTGTATAATTGCGCGTCTTTTAAGTCCAAATCTTCAGAGGATCGCTTTACTTGGGCAAAAAATAAATTGCTTTGTATAAATTGTCTCAGCTCTATACATCGCACTGCTAAGTGTCAATCTAGTGCTTGCTGTAAAGTGTGCAAAAAACGCCATCATACGTTATTACATTTTAATAAACCAACTCCGCCAGAAAACACTTCTGATGTAAACCTACCCAATCCTCAAAATTCGCTACAAGGTGACAACCCGGTCAACAATTATAATAATCATAATAATGAAAATATTACGCTTTCATCCATGGTCCCTGATAATAATTGTTCTTTATTAGCTACGGCTAATTTGGAAGTTTTAAGTGGTAGAAATTTTTACCAACCTGTCCGCGCATTATTGGACACTGGATCTCAAGTCAGTTTTATAACTAAAAAATGTGCTAATCAGTTAGGGTTATCTCGAAACAAAATAAATTCATTAAATATTCAAGGTATAGGTTTATCCACCCTTGACTCGAATTTGGGGAGTGTAGAGATTAAATTTCGCCCGTCAGGTAATCCAACCTGTATATTAAGTGGTACCGCTATTATCTTACCTCGCATTTGCTCTAATTTACCAGCGGAAAATATTAATTTTGACCACTGGTCGCATTTAAAAAATTTAAAATTTGCGGATCCAAATTGGCACAAGCCTTCTGGGATTGACATACTTTTGGGGGTAGATTTCTTACCATATATTTTGCAAGACGGCAAAATATTAGGTAAAGAAAATGAACCCTCTGCTTTTAAAACCATTTTGGTTATGTAATTATGGGAAACTACAATAAAATTCCCGCTCAATCATATACCTCTTTTTTATCGCAATTAAATAATTCATCTCTTCATGACTCGCTAAATAAATTTTGGGAGTTAGAAAATGTTCCAAATATTCGCATACCCTCTCCAGAGGAAACCCTCTGCGAAAAAATATTTCTGGATAATGTTGAAAGAAATTCTGAGGGACGCTATATTGTATCGCTCCCTTTTCGGGACGTAGAACCTACCTTTCCGGGTAGTCGAGAAATCGCTTACAAACGTTTTTTAAGCCTTGAACGTAGACTATTAAAATCCCCTGAATTATATAACCAATATTGTGAGTTTTTAAAAGAATATCTTGGTCTGGGCCATATGGAACTTATAAAAAATCCAGATGCTCATTTTAATACTTTTTATATACCTCATCACTGTATACAAAAGCCAGAAAGTATATCATCTAGTTTACGCGTAGTTTTTAATGCCTCTAGCAAGACAAAAAATAATTTGTCACTGAATGACACCTTGTTAGTTGGCCCTAAATTACAACAGGATATTGGTTCCATTCTTCTTAACTTTCGCTTGCACAAAATCGCTTTAACTGCTGACATTTCTAAGATGTACCGTCAAATTTTGATTTTACCTAAACATCAAGATTTTCAAAGAATTCTTTTTCGATTTAATGTCAGTGACCCTGTTTCAGAGTATCGCTTAAAAACTGTTACTTATGGCACTGCGCCTGCGCCATACTTGGCTTTACGAGTTCTCGTTCAATTAGCCAATGATGAAAAAAATAATTTTCCGCTCGGTGCACATATTATTTTAAATGATAGCTACATTGATGATTTTTGTTTTGGCAGTAATTCTTTCGAAGACGCGCGTAATGCTCGTTATGATCTTATTCGTCTCCTAAAAAAGGGAGGTTTTCATCTTCATAAGTGGGCTTGTAATGACCCCCGTCTTCTGGAAGATATGCCAGAAAATATCATAAATCCCGTGGCCCGTTCTCTGGATACAGATGACGTCACTAAAGTTTTAGGTTTACGGTGGCAACCCCGTTCCGATCATTTTACATTCATGGTTGAACCCAAATCACAGGCTTGCACAAAAAGGCATATTTTATCTGAAATTGCGCGTGTGTTCGATCCATTGGGATTTCTTTCCCCTATAACACTTTTTACGAAATCTGTAATTCAAAAGCTTTGGGCACTGCATTTAGATTGGGACAGTCCTCCCCCTTCGGAAATAAATAATTTGTGGAATCGTTATAAAGCTGAGTTGCCTCTGTTAAAGGATTTTAAATTGCCTCGCCTTATAAACACTTTTTCTCCTAATGCCACTTATGAAATATGTGGATTTTGTGATGCAAGTAGTATTGGGTATGCCGCAGTGTGCTATTTACGGGTTTCTTACGCCCATACTATTGAAGTTTATTTTTTGTGCTCCAAAACTCGAGTTGCCCCTTTAAAAACCATTGCTATACCTAGACTTGAACTATGTGCCGCACTTCTTTTAGCAGAATTAATTGAATTCGTTTTAAATACTTTTCAAAGTCGCATAAAAATTAGTAACATTTTTGCTTGGTCAGATTCGACTGTCGCTTTATCGTGGATCACGTCTCATCCCTCTCGTTGGAAGACATTTGTCTCAAATCGTGTCAGCATCATACAAGAAAAAATCGCACCTAATCAATGGTATTATATTTGTACATTTTCTAATCCTGCAGATGTAGCGTCTCGAGGAGCTTTTCCTTCCGAGTTGCGAGATCATACTTTATTTTACGAAGGTCCAAATTTTTTAAAACCCTCTAAAAATTTCTGGCCGCAAGTTAGTTATAGGCCTCCCTCGGAGATATATGATGAAGAGAAGAAAAATCCTGTTGTAGTAAACGCTGTGTCTCTTACACCTAACCCTAATTCAGATAATATCTTTGATATACTTTTAACAAAAAGTTCTTCTTTACTATTTATAAAGCGTGTGATTGCATATATTTTAAGATTTGTTTCTAACATAAAATGTAAAATTAAAAAGCAGCCTGTTGAAAGTTCTAATGGTTTTAGTTATAACGAATTACATAATGCTTTGTTGTATTTGGTGAAACATACTCAACATGTTGTATTTTCTAACGAAATTGCATTAATTCGCTCCCAACAGAAGTTATCGAAACCCCTTCAGAAACTCAACTTATTTCTAGATAATGAAAATGTTTTACGGGTTGGTGGACGATTACATTTTTCTTCTCTAACTTATGACCAAAAATATCCGGCTTTATTGCCACAAAAACATCCATTAACCGAATTGATTATTTCTACTTTTCATATAAAATATTTACATGCGGGTGTCCAATGTCTTATGTTTTTGTTAAATCAAAATTTTTGGATTGTTTCGGCTAAACGGACTATACGCGACGTTTTGTCGAAATGCGTCCAATGTTATAAAGTAAAACCTCAACCGCTTACTCCTTACATGGGTAATTTACCAACACCGCGTGTGTCTCAATTGAAATGTTTTTCTCACTCAGGGGTTGATTATTTTGGCCCTTTTAATATAACAATGTCAAAAACTCGAGGCTCAAAAACCTTAAAAGCTTATGTCTGTTTATTTGTGTGTATGTCTACAAAGGCTATACATTTGGAGCTGGTCAGTGATCTTACTGCTGAGTCGTTTATTGCGGCCCTACGTCGTTTTGTATCGCGTCGCGGTCATTGTAGTCACTTATATTCCGACAACGCCACAAATTTTATATGCGCAAATAAACAGCTTCTTCAGTTTGATCCTGATAAGCCTATTACGTGGAAGTTTATCCCCCCTCACAGTCCAAATTTTGGCGGACTTTGGGAAAGCGGTGTTAAGTCCGTAAAGTTACATTTGACTAAAGTTACCGGTTCTCAACTGCTAACTTATGAAGAATTCTCAACTGTTCTTTGTCAGATTGAGGCAATCGTAAATTCTAGACCTCTTACCCCATTAAGCACAGACCCTAATGATTTGTCGGTGCTAACCCCAGGCCATTTCCTTACCATGGAACCGCTAACCGCCGCGCCTGACACTCACTTATCAGCTATTAAATTAAATCGCCTTTCTCGATGGCAACTACTTCAGAGAATCCACCAAGATTTCTGGAAGCGCTGGAAAAGGGAGTATCTCCATACCCTCCAACAGAGAAATAAATGGGTAGACCGCACTGCTTCTCCTCCTGTTGGAACTCTTGTACTAATTAAAGATGACATATTGCCGCCTCTTCAGTGGAAATTAGGTCGTATATTGTCTTTTAATCTCGGTAGTGATGGTATTGCGCGTGTAGCTACTATCAAAACTAGCAATAATATTTTAAAGCGACCTTTAAACAAGTTGTGTCCTTTACCGGTTTCCTCCTCGGAAAATGCATGGCATTTTCGGGCGCCGGAATGTTTAGTTTCACTAATTTAGTTTTCTTTATTAAATAAATAATTGTAATTATTTTTTAAGCACATTTATAGAGTTATATACTTCTTGAAACTACAGAGTTTTTTGTTTTTAATTTACTTTTTTTTATATATAAATATTTTGGGTAATTTATAATAATAAATTTTATTAATACTATTATTATATCGTAAGTTAAGAAATCTAAATTTAAACTTCGCGGTTCGTGCATTTAAAACCAGTGCATCTCATTGGCAATGTCCGAAGAACGCAAGATTATTATGGGCTGCAGAAATATGATTGGATGTGCACGTGCGCGAAGGCTACATAGATATCATGCAAAACTTAACGACGACTTCAGGTTTGGTCGTCCGCACTAAAGCATATACGTACAAATTATATATTTTCCTTTTTTTTTGTGTGTGTGTTCCACGCTGCGGCAGATAAGATAAGAAGCACCAAAAAGACACCAATCGGGGGCCCCCTCATGAAGATGACCAGATACTAAGAAGTAAGTGTCTTGCATAATTAAAATTTGATTCACTGGTCGCCGCTATATATGGTTTTTCAATTAAAATTTGTTTTTAGGATATCTTAGGTAAAATATAACCTCCGCTTTAAATAATTATAAAAAAAAAGAATAAAAAGAAAATCAGTCCACTAAGTTAACCAAAAATAATAAGTAATAATTTTATTTCTGAGCTATCGTCATTCACATTGTTTATTTTATTTCGGCTGAGCGAAAAATTCCCCGAAATCGATCGATAATAAATAATGTTATGTGGTAAATAGTTATTTTTATTTTTAAGGGGAAAGAAAATATAAAATAGTATTTTGTATTTCAGAAAGGTTAGCATAACGTAGAGAGAAATACGTGTGTTGTTGTTCTTTATGCTTAGAATAGAAAGTGATTTGTCAACATGAGCAAGATATGGACGCTTCTTGATGGTGAACGAGCTAAGTGTAAGCTTTGTCTCAAGGACTATTCCCGAAAAGGTAGAACAACAACGGCTATGAGAAATCATCTAAAAGCAATGCATAAAACAGAGTTTTCTGAGCTAGAAAATTCCGAAAAAGAAAGACAAGATGCAACTAATAAACTTGCAATTGCCTCATCATCACGCCAATTGAATAAATCTGATCTTAAACAAATGTCGCTTCAAGAATGTGTAGAAAAAACAAAAAAGTGGGATAATAAATCTGAGAAGTCCCTGGCAGTAGATAAAACAATAAGTGAAATGATTGCGTTAGAAGACTTGCCATTCAGTTTTGTGGAATGCGTTGGATTCATAAGACTTGTGAAGCATTTATGTCCATCCTATAATTTAAAGTCTCGTCAGTATTTTACGTCACTTATTTGCGACGAATTATACGGCAAAGTGAGTCAGAAAATCATTGATTTGTTCAATTCCTTCGAAAAAATGTCATTTACAAGTGATATCTGGTCCGATTCCTGTTCTGGGATATCATTAATAAGTTTAACTTGTCATGGAATTACAGAAAACTTCGAAAGGAAGATGATTGTGTTGAAGGCAGATGTGTTCAATGACAGCCGTCATACTGGGGAGAATATTGCTAAAAAACTTGAAGGCATTTTATCATCGTGGGAAATACCAAAAGAAAAAGTGAAGTGTATAGTTAGGGATGCAGGCGCCAATATGAAAAAAGGTGTCACTTTATTAAATGTTCATCACATCGACTGTGCTTCACACAAAATTCAAAACGTGGTAAAAGAAGAATTGAAAACTGAAGAAAGTGTCGCGACTGCCATGACAAAATGTAAAAAAATGGCCACACATTTTCATCATTCGAATAGTGCTCAAGACGAGCTTAAAACATTACAGAAAAGGCTCAATCAAGCACCTCTCAAGATTATACAAGAGTCTGCTACTAGATGGAACAGCACCTTTTATATGCTAGAACGTATTTTGCAAGTCAAGGAGCCCCTATGTCTTTATGCATCCACAAATAATAAAATTCCCCAACTGACGTCCGAAGAATGGATACTTATTGAGAAACTTATAAGTTTACTAAGACCAGTTGAAGAAGTAACCAAAGAATTAAGTGCGGTAGATGTCTCTGTATCATCAGTAATTCCCTTGATCGTGACTTTAGAAAGAATTCTCAATGATTTTGATTCATCCGATGGACATATTGGTAATACGATCGAAGTTTTGAAACAGGAGCTTATTAGAAAATTTTCGGTAACGGAAGATGACATTTTGTTTCTTACAGCAACTTTTATTGATCCAAGATATAAAGTGAAGTTTTTTAAAAATGCGTTGAGTAAAGACCGTGTCATACAGCATATTTTGGATTTGCTAGAGGACAGTCCAACAGGCGAATCTTCAAGTTCACATTGCTCGAATGTGAAGCGTGCCAGATTGAATCAGACTGAAGAGTCGGTGAATAATAAATGTGTATCTTTAAAGGATACGATGGACTTACTAATGGACACGAGTGACAGTGACAGTGAAGATGACATTCCTCTAATAAATTACCAAAATCCCTCTCATCTTTTAATCCGAAAAACTATTACGGAATATTTAGCAGAGAAACGCGTAGCAAAAGACGTCGACCCTCTAACATGGTGGAAGGTGAACAAACAAAAGTACGGACTTCTTTTTCCTATAGTGAAACAATATTTACTCACACCACCAACGAGTGTTCCGAGCGAGCGAATGTTTAGTGGTGCTGGGCTTCTCTATACCCCACATCGCAATAGACTTGAAGGGGAAAAGGCTTCCAAACTATTATTTTTGAAATTCAATATTCCTCTCTTGAAGTTTGAATATTAATTTGTTGTTTAACGTATATATATAATACATACATATATTATATTTTTCCTTTTTTATATAGGTACTTAATAGATATTTAAGTTTGTTTTTGTTTGTTTATGAGGATTTTTTATTTTTAGTTTCATAAAAAATTAATGTAGTTTCATGTAAGCGGTAATGAGTTTTCACTAATAAAAATAATGAAAATTTGACATTTTTTTCGATTGATTTTATTATTAGCAGGTAATTTTTTCTGATTTTGTGACGTTCATATTCGCAAAACATTCGCATGAATTTCGCGAATGCGAATGCGAAAGAAATGTGCGAATATTCGCGAATGCGAATGCGAATGCGAATATTCGTTACATCACTAACATACCACTTGATTTTTGTGCCAAATTTGAGATAAATTGGATAAGAAGTTTTTTAGTAATTATTTTTTTAATATTTCATAAGCCGCCATTGTGTTTCGCCATATTAGATTGTTTACCAAAATATTACAAGGTCCTCCC
Organism: Kuschelorhynchus macadamiae; assembly: GCA_030620095.1. Classification (NCBI taxonomy): domain Eukaryota; kingdom Metazoa; phylum Arthropoda; class Insecta; order Coleoptera; family Curculionidae; genus Kuschelorhynchus; species Kuschelorhynchus macadamiae. The sequence continues at coordinate 1,601,056 of JAUTXW010000122.1, read as the reverse complement.
CGTATGTCACTTAATTTGTGCAAAATTTGAAATCAATCGGGTAAGCAGTTTTCTAGCTATGCCGCGAACAGACAGATCGACGAAATTGAAAAAACATGTTTTTCGACATCCAGCGACACTGAAACGTGAAGATTTGAAAAAATCTCGGAGTGTGATTTTTTTCACGATTACAATATTTCCTTTTTACGAGGAAAGTAAAAAGGAATAAGTGTAAAAATCTAAATTAATAGATCGTATCTATGGGGGTAAGTCAAATATTTACCATCAAATTTAACAAATTTAATATATATTATTAAATTATATATTTTTGGCAACTAGTAGTTATAAGACCCAAACTCAATAAAAACACATTAAAACATTATTAATTTTATCGTTTTTGCTTTTCTTCATATTTTGTTAACAACTGAAAACATTAAAAATTTCTAATACAAATTTTATGCAAATAATTCGCCTCGATAATTCTATATAAAATGTGATTTAATAATTGCATAGTGAACTGTTAGTAATTCGAACCAGCGCGATAGATGGAATTAAATTTCACTTTTTCTTGTTTTACGATACTGGAACAAATGATTTTGACGTTTATTATACACCTTTATGCATGAATATTTGCTGCAAAATTTTATGCTATTTCAATCGTAGTTTAAAAAATATATATTTTAAGCTTTATAAATATTTATTATAAAGTTTAAAAATATATTTTAAACTACATGTGTATTCTATATATATATATATATATATATATATATATTTGAATCGGTGAGTGAAAGAACAGTACATATACAAAATTGCCATTTTGAGAAAATAAAAAAAAACCGCATAAATAAAGAACCGTTCCTTTTTTCAAATAACAATGTATTGAAAAGTTGTAGTTTTTATGCTTTCAGTTAAGATGCCGGAAAAAAATACTTCATAAAAAACTATAGAGAAAAGGAATTTGAAAAAATATGTTCTGGATATATACTGTTTTTTCACTCAATTACAAAAAAAAAATTAAAAATATGTTTTATACTGTTTTTATTACTTTATTGGCAAAAACCTTTTAACAAAAGTATTACATATAATATTTTTAATTCCTAACTACTTTCCAGGAAGTAATCTGATTATAGAAAGCTAAGTTTTCTCCGGAGATATATTGCAAAATTTTTTTAATGTCTCTTATTTTTGCGTCCTTTATTGGTACAGGTTCACGATATGCTTTTTCAGTGGCTAATTGAGGTTCAACATTGGGTTTCATTAACTTAAATGTATATGAAACACATCCTCCTATAAATTCTGATGCAATAACGTACCCCGGAGTTTCGCTGTCATATGTAAATTGCCTGAATTGAGACACAGTGAAATTTTTTTCATTTTGTTCCAATGATTTGCATGTTTTCTTATAAAAATTAGACCACCAGTTATTAAAATCAAAAATGTCATTGTGCTCAATAGAGGTTACAGTGAACGGATTGTTCTTTCTGCAGGATAATATCATATTCTCGTATTCATCAGGCAAATAAACCCGGTCAGATTTCCTTATCAATCTTTTTAAGGTCCCAAAATCCCGATCACATGGTAAAAAAGAATGGCCGCGTACAGGAAAGTAATGGAATATTTTTTTGAAGCGTTTTGTAGCTGCCAACGTCATTAAAAATCTTACCATGGTATTATTGCGGTTTTGACCAGGACATCCATCCGAAAATATGTGCAATTCATTGACATCGGCTGAAATTTTCTTTGAAATATAATCCAACAGAAAAGTGCATACTTCATTAGGACCTTTATTAGCCTGTCCCTCATGATAAGTATAAAAATTGCCTGTATTGTCTTTTAAGTTATGAATTTCGAAGGCATAAACCCACAATTGGCGATAATAAAAGATTTCCTGAACAGGTATGTTAGGCAAGGGCAAGTTCTGCATAAAATCGAAAGTTATAGCGCAAACATCAACTCGCTGAGCACATATATCTTTTACAGTTTGCATCTGTGTATAAAATTTTTTGGCACGCCTTTTATGTACTAATAATTCTGCAGCAGCCACCCTTTTTGCGTTATCGTTAAGTTGAGGATCTTTCAGTCTTGTTCCAAGTCTTTCACACTCACTGCATACGTCGACTTGCGGTCTTCCAAAGCTTAAGTTATAGTTTTCTTTAAAATACTTAAGATAGTATTCATATTTAAATGCCTGGTTGAGATCTGGCCATTTTTTTAAAAAGAGTTCGTTTATTGTTCTCACGTTGAGTTTAGCATCAAGGTATCGTTTTTCAATGTTATTGCTATAATGGGACAATTTTGTGGGGAATGATTCTATGTGTTCCTTAATCTTAATGTTGTATTCTGGAGGCTTTACGTGTCGACGAGTATTGTGCTTTCCACGCCGGTCTACTGGAGTATTTCCAGCCTTTAGAAGCATATTTAATCGTTGCACCCGAGAATTAGTAATAGCATGCAGGCTAATAAATGCTTTTTTACATACTTGTATTTTTTGACTTCCCGTCCTGATAAAGTACGTGAACGTAGCAGTTTTAATATTACTTTGAGTTCGACGTCTTGCTACTGGCTTGAATTCCATAAGACCCATTAAATAGATATCCTGTTCATTCTTAGATTGCATATCAAGCAACTTAAACAAGATGGCTTCCTTTTCGCCTTGCGTTATGTTCTTGGCACATTTATCTTTGCATCTATAAAAAATTATAATAAGTTTGTGAACTTAAAAGAAAAGTAATAAATAACTTACTCAAAAGGCACTACTGTCTTCTTACTAACAGCCTTTCCCGCTTTATTGACATACTCATTTTCGTGAAGACGGGCATATTTTCGTTGGTTTTGTTTCCATGAATCGGGTCTTTTTTTACGTTTTTTTGACAATATTTCATTAACTGAATTATCACTGTCACTACTGTGATTAGACATGATGTCTACTATTCCTCAAAAACTCAATAAACCTCAAATTATCCAAAAAAGGGAAATGAACGATCGTTTACCTATTACAACTAACCATAGAATGAATAAATAAATATGACGCGTTTCCCGCATTCGCAGATGTCGCCACGGTACACGATCACGCCAACTGAGTGAAAAAACAGTATAAGCGCCGCACTTGTACGATTCTTTCACCAATTGCCTGGATCGATGCCTTGGATTTGTATTAAAGAGAGGGTTTTATGTACTGTTCTTTCGCTCATTGACGCGTGAACATTTAAAGAGCGTTTTGGCTATATCAGTTGAAAAAGACGTTTTTGGCGCTTGTACTGTTCTTTCACTCACCGATTCATATATATATATATATATATATATATATATATATATATATATATATATATAGGACCATTTATTTATAACACTTACAGGGCTAACGTATTTGAATTTTTCAAAATCTGTTTATATAAGTGTTAAAAACAAAGTTATCGGAAACCTCGGGCGTATAAATTGACCAGCTAGGTCTCCGAATATGACACTTCTCGGTTTTTATCTTTGGGGATATGTTAAAAATGAAGTGTATGAGTTTAAGCCCCCTGCAACTTTAGAAAAATTAAAGGAGAGAGTGCGGGATGTCTTAAATAGTATAAATAGGAACACCATTCTTAAAGCAACAAAAAATTGCCGTAATTTTTTGATAGTTTAGCCTAATATTATAGTTAAAAGTAGTTTATTGTGGTATTTAGTTATTATATAAATAGTAGTATTAGTTGTAAGCATCGATAGAACGATACAGTTAGGAAACTGGTACTAATTGTTTTGTGCCACAAATCCCTTTTGTATCGTCGCAGTTATGGCCAACTCAAGATTTGCATTAAAATGTTCTTTAATGATATTATCATGATATCATTATTGTAGTTTTGATAATAATTCTTTGGCTTTGGCTTTTCAAGCTTCCATAATTTCTTAGATTTATAGCAAGCCTCGCGGATAATCTTTGGCTTGCGTGGAGGCTTCTCAGAATAGAGTTCAAAATAACTGGCGTTGGTAAATTTGAATTCCTATTATATTTAATATAACATTCTACCATTTTTTTTCACTGATATATCTCAGGGTTATTTTTAAAAGTTACTATTAATAAAATATTAATAAAAAACGATCACTAACAAAACAAAATGTGAAATCAACTGTTTATATGATCAATGTATTGCAGAGTTGTCAATAAAATAAGTCTGAAGCATTAGGTAATTGCTTGTACGGCAAATGGCCTCCGTAGTCACGGAAAATATGTTTTATATCATAAAAAAAATGTTCTTTTAATTAAGCGAAAAAACAAAATGATCGCCATAAAAAAAATAAGTTAATGATAGTATCTTAGAACCGAAAGGTCACATAATTTAAACTGAATTCGTGTATCGCGCGCAAAAATATGTCCTAATAAACTTTTTGGACATTTTAAAAATATTTTAAAATATGAAAAATAAAGCACTTTTTCAAAAATGCAAATTTTTGTCTTTTGCAAAATATTTCAAAAATGAAAAGCGATAGAATTGTTCTCAAAATGACATGACATGAATTGGCAAATGAATGCCCTACAACTTTCTTCATTTCGGTTAATTATAGTTCCCATACATTTTATAAATACCCAATTGGGCCACACTTTTAAAGTTTAAAATTTATATTTTTAAAATAGCGATATAAATACCGTAAAATGTTGCAAAACTTCCATAAATCTGTGTATCATTAGAATCATTACTGAGTTGCCAAATAGTTTTTGGTTTCTGACTTTTAGTGAAAACATAAACGATTTAACTTACTTTATAACATGATGTTTAAGGTAATAGTTTATTCTGTTCTAAAAGGTGAATTGGATAATTAGGTTTTTTAGTAATAGTTTTTTTAACTATTCACTAGACTACCATCTTATTCTGGCACATTGGATTTTTACCAAAATATTACCAGCTACATCAACAACACCGAAATAACAAGGACCCGGCACTCGCGTGTGACGTCATCATATGTAGGTAAGGTATTGAACTTGCCTAGGGTAGGCTTGCAGCCCATGAGTCGCTCCGTTTTAGCATTAAAAAAGAGATATATTTTTAAAACCTTTGAAGTGATTTTGGTTTAAAAAAGGGGCAAGTCGTGAAATGAGCCTTAAGTATTTGTAAGCATGCGAACTTATTCCTTGAAGAATTGAAGCTGAAATCATAGTATTGTTTGTATTACGATTTCTTGCTTTGCGTATTGTATGTAATTTTAGTTGCTCAGATATAAAATTCCCCGAGGTCTTCCCTCTCATCTGACATGTTCGTCAATAAATTATCTAAGTTCGAAATATGGTGCAAAACATCTTTATTTTTATCGCGTTTTCCAGTTTCAGAGTTTTTTAAGTTTTTGTATATTTTAAATAACAAATCTTTGGATTCATTTATATTATTAGATGTAAAAGGTGTGTTTAAATTAGGCCCTCGATTAGATCTAATGTCATTTTGGAGTATTTGTATTTTGCAGCCATACAAAAATATCTCTACCTTTATATCAGAATTTATTACTACAGAATATGTAATTAAAAGTCCTGGAGAATATTCTGACATTGTAGCTTTTTCCAGATCACTACTTTGAAACCAGTAATCGAGTAACTGATACCAGTCAAAAACAATAAGAAACTCTTTAAAACTAGTATATGAAATTTCTTTTTGAATAGTCTCAAACTTAGTTTGTATGTCTTTAATTGCAAAATTTCGATTTTCCATTTCCTGCAATTTTTCGCCAGTACTTCTGCGCAATTTTACAGTTGTGGATAAATAGTTTGGGAATGCCAATGTGTAGGTATGGCATCTTGTTTTAATCTAGGAATTTTCAGACTTACGGTTATAGTATCGCCGGTTTTTGAATTCGTTGCTGTAGAACAATTTATTATATAATCTTTGGCAAAATGTAACTCCTGCTAGATCTGGATGGGGTAAAATTGTCGCTATGAATAGCCTCTATCCATTTAGTAGACATAACTGCATCCGTAGGAAAACGAAATGCCTGCACACTCGGTCCATTTTATAATTATCCCGACATCCCGGCACACAACAGGAATACGGCATTGTCAAAACCAATCAGTGGCGGCTCCTCCATTAGGTCATATGGTCAATGACCCCCCAATAAATATTTCCCAAACAGAAAATCATAAATTATTTATATTTTTCTAATTTCTTTTAAATTTGGAAATTCTTTCTATTATTCTAAGCATGTAAACTCGTTGAATGTTCGTGTTGATCCCGCGGCAGTCGCGCGCACTATCGATGTTTCGCACAGCGATCTCCAAAGGTTTCGTTTCGTTGGACTACGAGGCTGGCGGCCTGCGATGTCTTCATGGTTATAAACGGAGGCGAGTTTTTCCCGAGTGTTCCCGATTGAATTCGTATAGGGGCGCATAGGTAATACACGGCTTACGTTGCAAATTTTGGGTCAAAAGCCGCGCCGAGGAAACTTAAATGGTTTTGTCAGTTAATGCGTTTAATGTAAATGTTGTGATAGGTTGTTGTTACGATTGCGTATTTTTATAGAATTTATTTTATTTTCAAGACTTGTTTGTTGATTTGGTGGTTTAAATTATTTGAAAAAATTAATATTTTAAATAATCATAGCACAGTGGTTTAGAATCTTAAGACCTCAAAAGCCGCCTGTGCGCTGAACTTTTAGATATGTCTCGAATTTAAGGCCAGATTTCGACATTTGCCAGAACTTAAAATTCGGCAGACACGTAAAGATAAAAACAAAAAAGTAAATTGTTATTTTAGTAAAAATATGTACGATTTATGTGACTGGGTATGTGACTGCCAAGGGATAGGGACATTTTATTGTTTCGTGTCTTTGATTTTTTCATATGACTCTGTGGTGTAAAATATAATAATTAGGATGCTAAAAACGTGAAAATGTGTAAAACTTAAGAGGGTGCTTTTTCCACGATTAAAAACATTTTATTTGGTCGCCATTTTATTCTTCCATCTTGAATTAGTACCACAGTTCTTAGTTCGTCTCTACTCTATTACAATTAGTTTTGGCAGACAATTTGAAATCAGTTCATTAAATAGTTTTGTCAGGCTGAATTTTTAAATATTTTATTAAGACGCCATTTTGTTCCGTCATTTTGGATTCGTACTAATATGTTACCAGTTGATTCCTATATAATGCTTGACTTATGTAGAGATAAATTTTATTATAGTAATTTTTTTTAACATTTCGCTAGGCCGCCATTTTGGTTTTGCCATATTGGATTTTTATCAAAATGTTACTAAGTCATCCCCGTATGACCCTTAATTTTTGACCAAAATTTGAAGCCGATCGCGTAAATAATTTTTTAGCTATGCCGCAAACAAACAAACAGATAGACAGACAGACCTTGAAACGTAAAGAACTGAAAAAATCTCGAAGGGTAATTTTTTCACGATTACAATTCTTTTACGAGGGAAGTAAAAAATTAACGACATTTAAAAGATTAATTACTGTGGTTCACACAACAAAGCACCTCAATTAAAACATAGCACCTTGTATGTGCTTTATTTGTGAAAAATGTATTTTAAAATAATTTACGATTTTCTATATTTTACAGATTTTTCAAATATTGAAAACGCATTATCCTTACATGTGTACATGTTTGGCACATTTTCCCAGCCTTGTGCCGTAGAAATATCGTTTATGAAGCCGTCCGACATGAATATTTTGTTCCAGTACACGCACGCCAAACGTTCATTTTTATTGATATTAATAGATAGGTGCGAGCGGAAACTGCAGCCATTTGCAAGGCTGTTATTTATTGTTTCCCCTGATAAACATTATTTTATCGTGGTATGTCCTTTTTGTACAATATTAGCTTAGTCAGGGGGCATATACGTTTTTCGAAAAATATGTTTTGTTGGTGAAAGTACCAGGCACTCCAGATAATCTCCTATACAGGGTGGTCGGCAATAAATGCGCCAAAAAGAAATTCTAGATTAAACTTGTTAAAATAATGATATTGAGCCAAATATGCTTTAGTAAAATGTCGCTCATTAATGAGATACAGGATATTAAGGTTTAAATCTCGAAATTGTTATTTATCTATAGCTTAAGCTGTTTTTGACATATCGACATAAAAACCGGTAATTGGGGGTTTTTGGGGATAGGGAATATGACTAAATTCTATTTTTTTTTATGTAGTATGTGTAGGGCGCTTGTTACGTCCCACACACTCACTATTTTATGCCATAAATTTCTTATTAGTACCTTTTTAATATGTTTTTAATAATATTTTATTGCAAGTCAAATAGCGGGCTCAAAACCCGTTTGTTAAGAAATTAACGTAGTCATGGTTACTTGACATACATTAGTGTTGACCTTCATTAATTTGAATAAAAGGACTTTTAACGTCAATTTTAATCGTCATAAAAAATAACTTCCAGTAATTAATACGTCTAGGCACAATGAACATTCCAATAGAGAAATGAGAGATATGTTTTATATTTATTCTCAAGTAAATTTTAACAATCGTGGGGCAGCAAGAACAAAGATTATACTGTCAACTAGGCGGTCTTTTCGTCCTCAGAGTCAGTCTGTAGAACAAGAAGAAGAGATTTTAGTGCGAGTAGGTGAAAATCCAAGTATAAATACAAGACATTTGGCGAATGCTACTCATCTGGAAAGGACATCTGTTTGACAAGTTTTGCACACTGAAAAACTATACCCATATAATTTCAATCCCGTTCAACACCTACTACCAATCGATTTACCAGCCAAGTTTCAGTTTTGTCAATGCTTGCTTCATCATCACAATCAGGATACAACAGCAGCAGAATCCTTTTGACGGACAAGGCGGCCTTCACCAGACGAGAGGTATTTAATTGGCGAAATAACTATATAGAATTTTCTATCAATATTTGGTGTGGGATAATTGCTGACTTTATTATTGGACCCTTTGAGTTGCCCGCAAGACTAAATGGTAACCAGTACGCAGTTTCTACAAAATGATTTGCGGAATATACTCGATAATGTTTAAATTTTCGACAACACATGTGATATATGCACGATGCTGCTATACCGCATTATCCAGTTGCTATTCGTAATTTTTTGGATGAATGGTTGCCTCAAAGATGGTTTGGTTGAGGCAGTGAATTTCTATGGCTGTCGCGTAACCCTGATCTTAATCCTTTGGATCTATTCTTTTGGGGTTATATTAAATCTTTAGTATATGCAGAGGAAATTCGGACATGGGAGCAACTATTGCCAAAAATTCTAAATGCCACCAATGTTATCAGAAATAAACAGAGAACTTTATTCCAAGTAAGACGCTATTTGGCAAAGGGATTAAGAAAATACATAGAAGTAAATGATAGATATTTTGCTAAATTGTGGAAGTGACGTTTTTTCATTATTTGTTATTAAAGTATGTTATTTCAGTATTAGCGTTTAACGGTTTTTGACTTTCAAAAAAGGATTAAAATATTTCGAATACCGTTTATTTAATCGAACTAAATGTAATATAACTTTTTTTTAGAAATCATTGCTCTATCAGAATTTCCAATAAAAAACAATGAAACAGTACTAACAAGAAAGTTATGGCATAAAATATAGAGTGTGGTAGTATTCCCAAAAACAACCAATTACCAGTTTTTACGTCGATATCTCAAAAACAGCTTGAGCTATAGAAAAATAACAATTTCGAGATTTAAATTTTTACTCTCTTATTCTCCAAATACATGAAGGCATGCAGTTGGTCGTCCGTGAGCAGAAATGACTCAAAATAAATTTTCCGAGATCTTAAAAAAAATTGTCTAAATGAAAACGCGCGAAATTGATAGTACATATAATATTTTTGCAACCAAACAGTCAGGCTTTAGAAAGACCAGCTTGGGATAATAAATTAATTGACCTAATTGTTTTAGACTGAATAAAGGTATTTGATTTTTGTTATTATATGCCTATGATAACCAGGTTTATTGCACTTTGTCAAATAGGCTAAAAAGTGAATATTTTAAAATTTTAATAAACATTTACCTTTCGATCGCTATATCTCAGAAACTCTATCAGGGAAACTTTTGAAATCTGATACATTTCTAGGGCAGATCTGAGGCTCTCGGACGGTACTAAATGAATCTTTGTATAATTTTTGGGTTTTCCTTTCGAGTTTTCCAGAACTAGATGAAATAAGATAACATTCGACATATATACATATTTGTACTGGCTGGATTAGTCGTAATAAAGCATATATTATTTTATACAGGGGTAGTAGTATAAATAGGATTGTAATCGCAAAAATTTGAAAAAATATAATTTGGGTTTTCTCGACATTTTACTGTTTTTAGGTTACCAAATATAAAAAAAATGTGTGTACGGATGTGTGTGAGTAAATAAAATTTGGGCCAGCAATAACCTGAAAACGACCAAACCGATTCGTCTCAAATTTGCACAAAAAAAGAATAAGTCCGTGTCACAGGGAATTAGATTGTGGGAGCTATGGGCGAAGGTCTTTGATTTTTTTAATGAGTATAAAATTGTGTAAAATTGTACACATCTAAAATAAAATTAAGGTAATATTTCGAAACACAGCGGAACACGTCAAATTTATTTAATTTTTTTGATACCATAATGTTTTCGAAAAGTGTGAGTCAAATTACATTTAATCCCCCTGCCGGGTTTCATTGTACAGTCAAAGGACATATTATTTTATACAAAGAAAATAGGTAATTTTTTTTAGAAATTCTGGTTAAAGAGCTGTAATTTTTTTCCTAGTGAAACGCGATAAGACATGGATTTAGGTTTGGCTTTTTTTCTTTTTTGAAACTTTTGTGGGATTTAAAGTATCGATTTGGGATTTTTGGTAATCGGATATTCCATGTAACTTTGAAGAGCGTAATTTAATAAATATTTGACAAATTTTAAAGTTTACAATTTTCATTCTTTTGATTTAACTTTTAGAGGAGGATATATGACATATCAAGAAAAAATATATACGCCCTGCCAATTTTTAAAACTTAGTAGTTCATTTAATTTTTGAAAATTAGCTTTTGTTTAGAAACTAAAATAATGTTCTTCTACTTGAATAAAATGAAAATTTTTATGTTATAATGACGAACTTTCATAGTTCCATGGTTTTAAAAAGTGTTTATTATTTGATAAATATTACTTTTTATAAATAATGATATGTAATGCTTTTTCTTCCCTGGTTGGCTTGTTAGCGCAGGAATAAATTTTGTTTTTAATATTTAAATAAAAATTAAATCATCGTTTTTCACATTTCATATAACTTTTAGTATTACAAAGAGCGTAATTTATTAAATAAAAATATTTTGACAACTGAAGCCAGAACGACGAAATTTGGACAGTAGACTCAGTTTGTGATCTAGGCAAACAAGAAGAAGAGATAATGGGAAATTTAACCGCCAAAATAAGGGATGAAAATTTGTACCGATATTTGTCCATTGATTTCCAATTTGGCACCAACATTTTCCCATGAAAATAATTAAACACGTGTTTCAGCATTTCAAAGTTCTTCTCTTATGAGTGTAAAAATAAGGATGAAATTTTATTTTAAACTGTTTAAAATTTGAAAATATGCTAGTTTGTTCCCCATTGAAAGGATTCACTTTAGTTTGCACTATGTGTCAAATTCATTCGAGAACAATTAAATACAAGTCGCGGGGGTCTGTAAGTAGCAGTTTCTGTTTATTTCGATATTAAGACGCAAAAGATCAATTTAACGTAAATACATTATTTTAATCTAAATGTTAATGCCTTTACGAACATAAGCACCTGTCGATCATTTTTGTTTTATTTTCATTTGTTGTATTAAAAATTAAATTTTTCGATTTTAAAATTTTGTAGATGATTTAACTCTTTCAATTAAAAAGTCTCGGGAAGAACAACTACATCTATATTTCACTTGCTTAATGTTTCTAGATAAACTAGTACTACCAGAGCGGTGTGACAACCCTATTTTCCATATTAATGTATATTTTTTATATATATTAATGTAAAAGCCATTGTTTTAGTTATATCGTTTAGCAATATGTTCCAATCATGTAATAAATAAATAGGTACGTTCATGCACTTATGCAGCACATATATCAAAGCATCAGAAGTTTCTATCACAGCTTTTTATAATTCCGGCGTTAATATAGGAGAGAACTTTAATTCCGCGAAATATATTCCAGTAGCATAATATCGCAATGTAACAGCCAATTAATTTTTCTTTGAATTACTTGCCATTTTAATTTCTTGTAACAAATTCAAATGCGTATATGGAGCACGCTTTTGTAAGGAATCTTTTGCTCGTCGTTTACGATTGGCTTTCCTGTTTATTGCGACAGCTAAGAAGATAGTTATTAGGGAAGCTTTTTATGTATGTCCATCATACAAATTATTTAGCTATCCAACTGAAAGTGTATCACGTTCAAAATATACGCCATCCAAATATCGTGATTCATATTGAACGTCTAGGGGTCACCACTGTTATAATTTTTGAAAATGAAGGAGATAATATCAAATATAGATTCTTAGGAAAAACTAAAAAGTTCAATCTTTGTTTTCATAAACTACTGCTTAATTAACAAATCCAGGCTTATTTTAAATCGCATTTGACAATGAACGAGAAGAAAATACATCCTACAGAGCTACCTTATAGATGATTTTAGATATGGGTTGACCTTATCTAACTTGAGAAGAAAACTAGAACGACAGGCCATTTTTTATTTTGTTTAAAAATAACTTAAAAGCGACGGAGCAAAATAAGAAGTTAAATTTAATTGGCGACTAAGGAACCTGCAAATTTGCTTTAGATAGTGAGCAATAGTATATACAGGGTGGTCGAAATTGGTCTGTTTTAACAGAGAAAACCTATTTCCTGACTAGATAGAGCAAAACTGACTTAATGGGCTTTTCTGAGAAATGTTTAATGGCAATGCCGATATTTTCAAACTGAAATAATTTTTCAATTTTCCCATTTTGAAAATTGTCCATAACTTTTTTATTTTGCGGAATATTAACATTCTGCAATTAAACACTTTTTTATGTGCAATCCAGTGGCATACTCAGATTTTTTCTTTAGTTGTCCGTTTTATCATAAATAGGCAAAAATTTTTTTTTTCAAATGGAAATCATAGTTGGCTATAAATTATAAAAAATGCTCGCGTTTAGCCCTTTTCAGTGATATAAAGTTGTAGGTACTTATTTTCAAAAATAACGAAAATATTAGGTGTTTTTGGTTTACATCGAAGTAGGCTTTGATTTGTGATGACAATATCTCAATTATGTATTGTTAAGATTTATAGTTTGTTAGCAACTTAAACACAACTTTAAATAACACTAGCTAACGTTATTTTAATTATTTATTATTAATTTTTTTTATTTTTTTTTGTTTACATAGCAAAGTTGAACAAAATTAACAAACTAAACTACTATTTACAGCTACAAGTGAAAATAAAAAATAATTTGAAAATCTAGGTATTTAGTTAGATAGGTTTCTGATAAATATATTTAGAGAAGTTGTTCAAATTGAGCCCCTCCCTGTTGAATACAAACTTCTTTGTTACCGAGTTATATTTATTAGTTCAACTTAAAAATTAAAAGCTTTTTCTTGATTTTCTTTTGTGTGAAATTTTCCTTTAAATATCAAGTCCTTCAATCTTCCCCACAAAAAAAAATCTAAGGGAGTTAAGTCACAGGACCTAGCAGGCCAAGGTATGGGGCCCCACGTACCAATCCAATTTTCTCGAAATTCGAAGCTTAAAAGATCAGTTGTGATCCTTGCATTGTGCGGGGGACAACCATCTTGTTGATAGTAGATATTTCTGGCATCAGCTAAAGGTATGTCTTCCAACAAAGGGACAATATATGTGCGCAAAATATTTACATAATCATCTGCAGTTAAATTTCCATATATATATATCCCCACCCATATATTGAATCCAAGCCACCTTGCCGGTCTTGTTGCACAACTACGTGTGGATTTTCAGTGGACCAGTGATATGAATTATATCTATTAAATATATAAAGTATCTACTCTGGATTCATCACTCCAAATAATATTTAATGGAAAATATATCTCCATGAATTTTTGCTCATACCACTGACAAAATCTCAATCTTCTAGCGGCGTCCCCTTCACGGAGTTGATAACTCTTCTCGTTCTGTACGGTTTGAATTTATGTTTTTTGAGTATTTTTAAAACGGTGGTCTTTGGAACATATATTAGCCAATGTTCGAGAGGAGGTGCCAGGATGATCTAATACCTCACCAATTATATTTTTGCTGGATTTCCTTTTCTTCCTTTAGTTCATAATGTCTTGTTCTTAACTTTTTAAAACTTCCGTAATTTACTAAATTACTTTTTAATGTTTGATAAATTCGGTTATCCGGTTGACGTCGTTTACGGGAAATGTATTAAAATATAATTCACTAGCTGCTTCAGGAACTTCGTTAGATAATATGTAACATTTTAACATATCATACTTTTCATAATTCAAACATATTTTGTCAGCAACTTAACACAACTTTATAAAGATAACACCAAAACGCAATAATTACACCAGACTACAGTAATCTGACAGCAATATATTCAAAATATTGAACGCGCGTCATTATTCCAAGGCCTACTTCGATGTAAACAAAAAACACCTAATATTTTCTTTTTTTTTTAAAATAAGTACCTACAACTTTATATCACTGAAAAGGGCTAAACGCGAGCATTTTTTATAATTTATAGCCAACTATGATTTCCATTTGAAAAAAAAAAGTTTTGCCTATTTATGATAAAACGGACAACTATAGAAAAAATCTGAGTACGCCACTGGATTGCACATAAAAAAGTGCCTTTAGAATGTCTTTGCAGAATGTTAATATTCCGCAAAATAAAAAAGTTATGGACAATTTTCAAAATGGCCGAAAATTGAAAAACGCCCTATATCTCAGTTGGCAGTGAAAATATCGGCAGGCGGTTTTTGCCATTAAACATTTCTCAGAAATCGAGCCCATGACACCTAAGTCAGTTTTGCTCTATCTAGTCAGAAATAGGTTTTCTCTGTTAAAACAGACCAATTTTTATTTTGGTACAACAATATATACATATGTAGATTCTGTGGAAGCAAGGTCATCACAGAATCGGAATAAGGTCATATTGGGAACTCTAGGTGATTTTTAATACAATGGTGCTAGTATATCTCAGCAGGGATTGTTTGTTAGTTAGTGGTACTAAGTCTAAACATGCATGTTTTTGCTAAAAATATAAAGGCAACATATATTAATCAAATCAGAAGCTTAAGGGAAAAATGCTATGTAGAGGAAAAGTCATATGGATGGTGGCAGGGTAGAGTCCATTCACCATTTCTTTAGAAAATCTGACTTCCAACTGAATTAATAGAGATGACGACAGCAAAATTCTAAGTTAGCGGTCTGAAGTAAACTGAAAGGTAAATTAAATGGAGTTCTTACGAAACAGGTCCCTTAGACGGTTTATATAAACTTAATTAGCATCTATTTTTGAACGTTACCATCCTTTTATTTTCAATTACTTAAGTAGTTCCGATACCTGAATATTGCCACACATTTTTAATTTATCTAATAAATGAATATCCTGAATATCTTGACTTCCATCGAGATAAACTTCGCCAACTTTAAAACGAGCCACCCTTTCCTCGACCCGATTTCAAAAGTCATTTGCGCAAAAACCTCTTGATCGATTTTTAATTTCGTTTTTTATTTGAAAGCCCCAAGTGTCTACATTATATTTTCTGTCACCCGAACTATACCAGGTCTAAAATAATCAATGCCCAACATAAATCATAAGTGCATGTTTTTACATACATTTTAAAACGCCCTGTGGATTTAAAAGTAAGTCCTAGATTTTCACATATTATTTTTCCTTATACTTTTATATTCTAGCTTGCATTCGTTTTTTGAGTTTTGTTTCTAGCCCAATGAGCTAAAAATAAACTTAAGTATGAAGTTAATTTCTCAAAAAACTACTTTGAAACATTAACAGACACAACAGAGAACAACGTCAGGAACAAATAAAAACGACAACAATAAAGTATACCAGCAGCAAATGAAGGTAATAACTAATTTGATCTTTTTAGTACCTAATGGACTTCGGACTTCTTGCGCCAATAACTTCGTGACCCGCCTAGGCATACTGTCTATTAATCTTCTAACTAAATCTTCCGGAATAGCAACCTATTCTTAAACAAGAAAATTTCTCAATTCTGGTATAGTCTATGGAATATTTAATTAATTGCTCGATTGGATTACGACCTGGTGATTTAGCAGGCCAAGGCACTCTTGCTGTTATTTTCCTCAAAAAAGTTGATTACTTATCGAGCTTTATCATCAACATAAATAAATTGTCTTCCCTTATTTCCTGCTAATAGAAACCCATTTGGTACCAATACCTGTTTGAGGTAATTTTCTCCTATCCTCACTCTAACTGAACTTGCTACAAATGGAACAAGCGTCCCCTTGTATTATTCATCGAACCACTCACCTTGCTTTCTCCACGCTCGTAAATCTCCTATCATTTCCATGCAAACAGAACCGTGACTCGTCTCTAAATAAACAGTTTAACCACTCATTTGGACCCCAGTTGTGATGGTTTCAGGTGAAATCTAATCTTGCTCTTCTATGAACAGGTGCTAACAATAGGCACTTTTTTGGTCTCCGAACTCCGAAGCCATCTTCAAGTTCATATGGTTTTCGATGAAACATGAACACCATGTACCTGTTGAAACAAGTTTGATAATCGTGTAGCTTCAATGGTTCTTTCTTGACATGCCCAATTTTGAATTTCTATTCTGAGAATTGTCTTTCGTTACCGCCCACCACCATGTGTTGGGTACGGAGATCCTGTTCAATTATGCCTGTCCTATAAACGAGAAATTACATTTTTTGATTTGCCAAATTCATCTGCTGATGTCGATGACTCCATTCTGCCCTACTGCTCTATTCATTTTAGCCTTCGTTAATCTCTGATAAACCATATTTCAAAATTAAAATGTACAGTTGTTAAATGACAGCATTTAAGCTTATTAATGTCAAATCAAAAACAATAGTATGACGGTTTCTATAGTAAAGCCGCGTTTACACATGTATAGTAAATGGGTTAGTTGCTTCTACCAGTAACTTGCAAGAGATCTACTAATCCAATATGAATAGATTAGGTAAATACTTGTACAAGTAGTGAGAACGGGATAGTGAATAGCCAGCCTATCGATTCACTTGCCTACTAACCTTCCCCTGCCACAGAAAATTGCACTGGCCAGGGATAAATTTATCAGCTAGCCTTGTGTAAACGCCAATGAACATGTTTGATGTAGTACTGGAGAGCAAAATAGTGCTGTTATTTCTTTATTTCGGTTTTAAATTAATTTTCTTTGGTCGGTGGATTGTATAGTGTCAAAATAATTGAATAATCAAGTGATCCAAACCATTTGTTGAACTTTATCGTGAACACGAGTGTCTTTGGGATGTAGCTAAGGCAAATTATAGGAATAACTAGACAAGAACGGCGGCTTTGGAAAAACTAGTTCGAGATATGTAAGTGAGTAGATTTACTGCTGCTGGCAAGGCAAAAAATAAAGAGTTTAAGGAATACTTACAGCCAGGAATCGCAAAAAGTAGAAGAATAGCAAGTTTCACTGCAACTTCCTATACTTCAGACGAAACTTGCTTCAGCCCACATTATTCAGCTCAAAAACCACTATCGACCACGGCATCTCCTGGTTACCAACAACCGTTGGCATCCCCTGGCTACCGACAACCATTGGCATCTCCGGGGCACCAACTACACGTACCATTTTTTTCTGTCCAGCTGTAATCGCCTATTACGCCAACACCTAATAATAATGTTAGACTTTGAACTGTGGACGTGGATAATGGACTTTAAACTTGACACGACAGATAAATAAAAATGATTTGTGTTTTAATGTTCTTATTTTTATTTTGCTTAAATTCAGTTTCTAAACAACTAGATATGTAGGAAAAGTATTTATTTAACTTACCTTATGTATTCTTCCAGCACTTCGTATATTACATCGCAAACCTCTGGTACAAACTTTGATATTGACGACTTTGTAACCCGAAAAAGATGTTGAAGGGTTCTGTAGCTATTCCCTGTTGCTAAAAAGTTAAGCGTAACTCCTAGTTTAATTCGTGCCGGTAAAACATCCCTTAATAGTGTGTCATTTCTTTCAATTTTAGGCAAAACCATGGCCAGCAAGTTTTCAAATTTATTAAGTGTCAATTTGAGACATAATCTATACTTTTTAGGATGTTTTGCACGAAGTTCTTTTAAGAGAAGAGCAGATGCACCTCTGGTATTTTTTCTATCCATCCATTTCCGAATTCATATCCTTTTTGGACGATATTTTTCTTCCTCAATTAAACTATTAATTTCTTCGATCAAAATGTCCGATATTTGCAAGAAAACCATTTTAACTCCATTTTTATTTGGTATTTTTGATTTTAACAAAGCACGACTATGCCAAGATTTCATGTTTCCGAGTAGGGTAAAGTCGGGCGTAAAGTCGGGTGAGATGGCCAACCGGGAGAGATGACCAGCTGATAAAACTCAAAAACGCGTCGTTAGATGGCGCTGCGTATCCTCACCGGTGACAAACGTTTACGTGTAAGCACTGACAGTATGTTTTCGCTCACAGCAAGGCGACATTAAAGCTCTTGGAAAATAAAAATGCTATTGCGCCCTCGTAAAATTATATAATAGTTTCTTACTACCTAGTACTGTATATGTGTCGAAGTAAATTAGCCGGTAATTTCAACATATTAAGTAAGTACGATGTTCATTCTATTGTTCTAACCTCTAAACAGCGTTAAAAGCAAACAGTGGATTTTGTTTGTTACGTTGGCCATCTCTCCCTAGCATTCGGGAGAGATGGCCACCAAATTGTAGGGATAGATGGCCATTTATTTTTTACGTCTATTTCTTTACAGTTTGGAGTCCTTTGGAGTTTACTGCAGAAAAATGGCAACGAAGTATATTAGAAAGAACACGAATCGTGGAAACTACACTCAAGAAAACCTGAGACTAGCAATTGAAGCTGTCAGAAATGGTTCGTCTGTAAATGGAGCCTCAAAAGCTTATCGCATTCCAAGCAAAACCCTTGAAAGGAAAGTAAAGAAGAATGTTTCCACGACTGGTAAAATGGGACCGGACAGCATGTTGGGGGAGGCAAATGAAAATAAATTAGTGCTGCACATTAAAAAGGAACAAAAATGCGGTTTTCCTATGACGGTTAAAGATGTTCGTTGCCTTTAATTTCGCTGAAAGTCTACAACTCAATCATAAGTTCAATAAAGAAAAGGGAACTGCTGGTTCTGATTGGTTTAGATCTTTCTTCAGAAGACATCCCGACTTGTCTATTCGAAAAGCTGAGGGTGTATCTCTTGGGCGAGGTGAAGGCATGAATCGTGTAGTTGTGGAAAAATATTTTACACTTCTGCAAGATGTACTGGGAAGCAATGAGCTTTTCGACAAACCTACGAGTGTATATAATTTCGATGAAACAGGTCTTAAATTAATTAATCGACCTGGTAATGTTATAGCCGAAAAGGGAGCAAAAGATGTTGTTACAGTGATATCAGGAAGAAAAGGGTGAGACAATCTTGTGCATAGCTTGCTGTAATGCGGAAGGTTTTTTTCTACCACCAGTCTGTGTATTTAAAGGCAAGAATTTAAAGACCGAGTGGACTGACTCGATGCCGCCCGGTTCACAAATTGTGATGTATCAAAAATCAGCCTACGTAACTGCAACCATTTTTTTGGATTGGTTTAAAAACCACTTCTTACCTCGTAAAAACGAAGGGTAGGTCTTATTTATTCTTGACGGGCATGCATCTCAATGTTCTTGCGTTGAACTTTTAGAAACAGCTGAAGCTAATAATGTCGTTTTGTTGTGCCTACCTCCGCACACCACTCATTATTTGCAACCACTCGATAGGGCTTTTTTCAAGTCTCTTAAAACTTTCTACTATCTAGCTTGTAGAGAATGGATGCAGAGTCACCCCGGAAGAAAACTACGGCGTCTTCAATTTGGAGAACTTTTAACGAAAAGCTGGAGAAAATCAGCGAGCGCTGGAAATGCAATTTCCGGCTTCAGAGCCACTGGTATATTACCCTGGAACCCTGATTCTATTCCCGATCATGCTTACACTGTTTCTGATCGAATTGTAAACAACGAAACGAGAGAAGTCCAGGAACCACCCACAGAAGTAACAAACATTCAACATTCGAACTCTCAAGTGAACAACGTTGAAGCAATACAAGAAGTTAGACGCCCGATCAATATGATGGATAATGCAGTGCCATCCTGTAGCCATGCACATACAGAGCCTCGATGCACAACTCCAGCGGAAGGAACATCTGTACCAGACTTGACACCTGGAAAACTTTTAGACCAGATTAATCCTACACCTAAACTAGTGGTTTCTGCAAAAAAACGAGCAAAATCCATAGCCACCTTATTAACTTCTCCCGAACACATTGCGACTCTGAAAGATAGATCCGCAAAGAAAACCCAACGAACAAAAAAAAAAGAACGCTCCAAAGAAAAATGTTCAAGAAAAAACAATTGTTCGAAAAAGAAAACGCTCACCTTCGCCAAGTTCTGATAAGGAAGAGGAGAATATAGATGGCCAATATGAAGAGGAAAGTGATACTCTATCAGAGGTGGATAAAACCGAATGTACAGGATGTGGAGAAAGCTACAACAGCACTCGAAAGAAGGAAGATTGGTTGCAGTGTATAATATGCCAGATGTGGTTTCATGAAAATTGCTCCTCTTTTTTGAACACTTGTCAAAATTGTGGTAAAATCGCGTTTAGAAAGAAAAAAATTTAATGTTAAGTAAAAATATTTTACTTTTCTTTTATAAAAAGTTTGTTATTTTAACGTTTTTCTATTCTATTTTCATTTTTATTATGTGCCATCTCACCCTTACTGGATTGGCCATCTAGCCCCACTGTACTGGGATAGATGGCCACATACAACTTATTTTTATAAGTAATATAACAAAATTTCGACCTCGTATAGTTAGGATGACAAAATATAAAGTAGACACTTGGGGCTTTCAAATGAAAAAACAAAATTAAAAATCGATCAAGAGGTTTTTCTGCAAATGAGTATTGAAATCGGGTCGAGGAAGGGGCGTTCGATTTCAGAGTTGGAGAAATTTATTTACCAACACTATAACATGTAATCGGTTAACGCATTGTAATTAAATTTGATAATAATTTTATAACGTAACAAAATCAACGAAAATTGTTACAGTGGTCATTAGATATTTAAATACATAAAGTTTGTATCCAGATCAATTTAGATCCGTAAACGTGTATTATTATATATAAAACGTGCACCTCTAAAAATATTATTTACGCTAATCTTTTACACAATGTTATGGATTAAGGACGCTTAATTTCAAACAACCCTTTAAAACTTTTATTAAGAAAACAAAAAATGTAATTAAACACTGTTCTACAATTCTAACCGAATACAACAAAAGCAATTACAAAACGTATTCGAGTAACCTTTCTATACCTAGATTATATATATTACGTTAAATTTATAAACTTAATATTCCTATAAGACCTGTTGCTAGTTTTACTAACACGGCTGTATCTATATTGTCTGGATTCGTAAATAACGTGCTAGTTGAACTATTAACAAAACCAAAATTTGCTATTAAAAGTTCGAAAGAGTTAGTCAAGAAACTTGAGGATGGTAAAGTAGTCAATAACGATTTATTTGTATCTTTTGACGTTACCCATCTATTTACAACAGTGCCAAAAAATTAAACAGTCATTATTGTGTCTAAACCTTTGAAAAATTTAAATATTGATAGAAGGGATGAAATCATTTATTTTGGAGTTTTGTCTCTCCTAGGATTTTTTCATTTTTGACGAAATATTTTATTCCCAGTCATCAGGTTTAGCGATGTGTACTCCACTATTCCCTCTATTCGCAGATCAATTTCTCAATAAATTAGAAGACAAGTTCATTAATAATCAGCCAAAAACTACGCAAGTAGTTTCGTTATGTTAATGATTGTCTAACCATTATTAATAAGGACCTTGTGCATCAAGAAGAAATTTTAACTTCTCTCAATGCCCTACACCCCCACATTAATTTTACAATTGAAGTGGAAAAAAACAGCAATATAAATTTCTTAGACCTTAACATCGCAAAACTCGACACTAACCAACTAACTTTTAAAATCTTCGGAAAACCCACACAGACGATCCCATATCCCCTTTAACTCTAATCATCCATTCTCCCATAAAATAGCAATTACAATATCGAAATAAATAGAATTTAGCAAATTGCCGTCAATAACGGATATAGACCTGAGTTAATTGATAAAATAATAAATATACATAAATAAAAACTAAACTTGCAAAATGCTTTCAATCAACCTGTTGAAATTATACAGGATAAGAAATAGTTTCACTTTCTTATGTGGGACCTCTTTCTTACAAAGTTGCTAAGATACTAATAAGCACAGTACCAGAACTTAGAATCTCATTTAAAGAACACATTTCACAACACACCAAGTCACTCTTTGGTCATCACCTTAAGTACAATAACCACAAATTCTCTAGAACATAATAATAAAATACTAATCACAAGAATTGTAAAGAACTGCCTGAATCTGAAAATATATACTTCTAATACTAAAAATCCAATTTACAAGAACTTTTTGATGTAGATATCCATAGCATACTTATCTTCTCCCCTACATTAAGCAGTAAAAAGTTTTATTAATACCTGACAAATATACTGTATTAATTTTATGTCTTTTTTTATTTTATACTTGTAAATTTACGATATTTACTTCTCAATTCAAAAAACCCAAAATTTATTTCCATCTGATTCCATGCGTTGTTGTTTTAAATTCTATGAAACGATTATTTCTATTTTACAGTTTAAAACACACTAGACTAAAGCTAAACATCTGCTTTCCTAGTATAATGTCTTTAATATCTAATTTAAATACCTATAATATATTTAATAAATTTTCTTTAAGCATGGTCGAGATATGAAACTTGACAGGAATCAATTATTGACGAGTAACCTCAGTTAGCACTTACGTTTTAACATTTGTAGACTAAATTTTAAAAAAAGAAATATGCGGTTATATACACTACGCATCAAAATTAACGCACCACTATAAATTGCACAGCATTTCAATGTGGATTTTCTTGCGAACCGCTGAACGGATTTTGACGAATTTTTTTTAAAATGTAGATTTATTTATCGCTAAAAACGCCGCGATGTGAGTTTTTCTAAAAATTTGAGTTTTGAGTTTATACAGGGGCCAACAATGAGAGTAATTTTTCTTCAAAACATTTGAAACACCCTGTGGATCGTTTCAGCCGTAACAGCGGGTAAACGCTTGATGCAAATTATAGCTCTATGTTTCCTTAACAATTTGGCTTTTGTTTCATATCAATATCTCTATTTTTAAATGAAATACAGAGTAAAAGATTAAAGCGCACTAGTTTATTTTAACAATTTAACAACTTTAAAATAACAATAATAACAATATTGGTAACAAGGACAAAATTAGAAAAAAATTGAGAATATCAATATCGCGTGTTTTCGCCTCTGCTCTGAATAACGGCTTCACATCGACGACTCATATTGTTCAATAGGGTTGAGGTCTAGACTATTTGCAGCCCAGTTCAGAGTCTCAAAACCCCCATATAAATGCTCTTGCACTATACGAGCGACGTGGGGTCTTACGGTAAGGAGCAAAAGGAATAATAAGGAATAATAAGTTCTGTTGGGCAGTCAAAGAAACTCCTCCCCAAACCGTTACAGAACTTTCATTAAATAGCGAGGTTTGACGATTGCTACACTGTGAATAACGCACATTTGGCCTGCGTAGTACTCGTACGCGTCGGTCGACTCGTCCGTGAACAAGACTCGCTCCCAATCCTCAAGATTCCAGTTTACATGCTGTCTGGCGAATTGCAGTCTCGCTCTACGATAGTTTGCGTTTAACCTCGGTCCTCTTGCTGGAATTCGGAATCTTAAATTGTGTTCTGCAAGTCGTCTTCTTACAGTGGATTCACTTATTTGTACGTTATGTGCAGCGTTAAGTTGTACCCGAAGATTTCTTGCTGTTACAAAACGTTCTCTCAAAACACGTAACCGAATGAAACGATCCTGGTTCACTGTTGTTCCTCGGTGCCTTCCTTACCCATGGCGTCGGTTATGATCGTTAGTTTGCTCAAAACGGTAGACAATGCGCAATATTGATGAATGAGAAACTGAGAAACTCCCAGTCTCCCAGCTATAGCACGGTAGCTCCATAGCCAAAATTTTAACATTTTTCAAAGATAAAATTGACATATAATAAATAAACATGACAGTTTGTCAAACTTGTTCATTTCAGGGCCTACCCTATTTTAAGATGTTGAATTGTTAAAATAAACTAGTGCGCTTTAATCTTTTACTCTGTATTTCATTTAAAAATAGAAATATTGACATGAAACAAAAACCAAATTGTTAAGAAAACATGGGGTTATAATTTGCATCAAGCATATACCCGCTGTTACGGCTGAAACGATCCACAGGGTGTTTCAAATATTCTGGAGAAAAATTACTCTAATTGTTGGTGCCTGTATATGCTCAAATCTAAAATTTTAATAAAAACTCACATAGCGTCGTTTTTAGCGATAAACAAATTTACATTTAAAAAAAAATGCATCACATTGAAATGCTGTGCAATTTATAGTGGTGCGTTAATTTTGATGCGTAGTGTATATAAATATATACAAATTTTTAAAATTTGTTTTGTCCTGTATGTTCTCTCGTAGGGTCATAGCCCTGAGGATGACAAATTGTCGAAAACGCTAGGCAGATAATTAAACATTTTACGCTAAATACTCCAAACTTTGTTTCTTATTTGTTAGGAACATAGCGTACAACTGAAATTCCAAAATTTCAATTTTGCTCGCACATACTTTTAGCATTAAGAAGTAATGGGATATTTAGAACTTAATCAAAAACGTTTTAAAATTCCCACTATTCGTAAATAGTTTTATCACAGTAGTTTTTAGTCTTGTTGAATGCAAAATCAATATATATTTTATTTACTTAATTATTAAAAAGTTAGCGTAAACGAAACCAGTGCTTTTAATACCAATGCAGAAAGTAATTAATTTAAATAATATACGCTTAAAACTGCATATTTAACACAGGCAACTTAAAAATTAATTTGTAATAGCATTTAATAAAACCTATTTTACATATTTGCAACTAAGAATATGTGAGAGATAGAAAATTGTTGTGTTTAAAATACATTTTAAATTCTGTTTCTTCAAAAAATTATTAGAAAAGTTTTCCTATGTACTGTTTTCGTTTTAGTTTCAGCAATAATAAAACATTCCCCTGATTATTGCGCAGATTTATAAATCACAACTATGTAATGTATTTGGTTGACGTGTGGATCTAGAAGCATAAAATACGGTGTGGAAGTGGAAGAAAATAGCAATATAAATTTCTTAGACTTTAACTTCGCAAAAAATGACACTAACTAACTGGCCTTTAAGATTTACAGAAAACCCACACAGTCGGACCACATTATTCCCTTTAAGTCTAATCATCCATTATCCCATAAAATAGGGTCACTAAATTGTTATGTGTATCGATCCCTTAATGTACCTTGAATCCCTCCAATTACAACACGGAAATAAATACAATTTAACAAATTGCCGTCATTAACGGATATAGACCTGAGTTAATTGATAAAATAGTAAATAAATATAAATTAAAACTAAACTTGCAAAATGCTCTCAATAAACCTGTTGAAATTATACAGGATAAGAAATACGTTTTACTCTCTTGTGTGGGCTCTCTTTCTAACAAAGTTGCTAAAATATTAACACAGTACCAAAACTTACAATCTCATATAAAGCCACAAATAATTTAATTCGAACTAAATAAAAATTACCACACACACAATTAAGTGGGGTTTATAAACTCAGTTGCCAAGACTGTGCTGCAACTTATATTGGAAATATAAGGAGAAAATTAGAAATTTGAATTAAAGAACACATTTCACAACACATCAAGTCATTCTTTGGTCATTACCTTAAATTCAGTAACCACACAAATTCTCCATAGAACATAATAGTAAAATACTGGATTGTTTTAATCGTGAGAATTATAAAGAACTCAACTACCTTGAAGAATTAGATTGAAAAAGTAATGAAAAATAATCGCAATTGCCTGAATTTGAAAACTTATACTTCTAGTAGTAAAAATCCAAAAAGCATACTTATCTTCTTCCCTACATTAAACAACAAAAAGTTTTATTGATACCTGACAAATATCCTGTATTAATTTTAATCAACCTTTAAGTTAATTTTATGTTTTTTTTTATTTTATTGTATACTTGTAAATGTGTTGTCCATTTACTATCTAGTCCTTGCTTTGAACGATGTGAGCTGTTCTTACAAAACTTACCAACCTGTGTAACTACAAAATAATTTCTTTTATCCATTACTATATAATCAAGTCAAACACTTGTTCCTAAAATAATCGATAATTACTTCTCAATTCAAAATACTCAATATTTATTTCCAGCTCATTCCATGCATTTTTGCCTTAAAAACTACCAAACGAATATTTGTATTTTACATTTTAAAACACACTCGATCAAAGCTAAACATTTGCTTTCCTAGTTTAGTGTCTTTAATATCTAATTTAAATACCTATAGTGTAATTAACAAGTTTCCATTAAAAATGGACGAGATGTGTAACTTGGCAGGAATCTGTTATTGACGAGTAAGTACAGTTACCACTTGCGTTTTAACATTTGTGGGCTGAATTTTTAAAAAAGAAAAAAGAATATAATATTTTTAAAAAATAATTTGTCCTGTACGTCATAATAATGACAAATTGACAAAAGCGCTAGGCAAATAATAAAAAGGTTTTACTCTAAATACTCCAAAACTTATTTCCTTTTTGTTAAGAACATAGTGTACAACTGAAATGCCCAAAATTTCAATTTTGCTCACACATACTTTTAGCATTAACCCTTAACTACCGAGCAAAGTTTTACCTGCATTTTAACTGACCATGGGTCAGATTAACCCATGCTTTTTTTACTTTTGAATTAATTTTTAGAAAAAAAAACTTAATCAGACTTTTATTTTACTATATTTTTTATTAATTTAGACACTTTTGAAGGAAAAAACATGAACAATTTATTAGAACTAGTCAATACAAAAAAAACTTTTTTAGAATGCAGACCTTTAAAAATATATATAAAACAAAAATTTCAACTTAAAACTAATATTTCATATTTTTATTTTTAACTTGCAAAGTCTAAAGTTGTAACAAAACTAGAAAATAGTAAATATAATCTTAAAAGTTTAAAAACTGGCAAGCCACTTTGGCGCATTAATTTTTTTTTTAACATTTTGTAGGTAGTATTTTAGCTACATTATATACAATTTTTGAAAATATTTTAGCAACAATCACTGCATATGGGTCGGGAACATTTTCTACATCCGTTAGATGTTTTTTATCCTTTTTGGTTGGACAGAGATAACATCGTTTTCTTTTGATAATGTCGAAGCTGATGATGTAGCCACCTCCCCTTCAGTATTACTTAGAATTATTTGAAGAACATGAGCTATGTCGGCTTTTACAGTTTTTTGTATTTTGGGATTGTTGTATCTAGAACAAACAAAAAATGTAACTTATAGAGAAAACAGAATCATAATTTTGTGAATAGTACCTGCGTAATATTTGAGGTTCCACAAGCTGATATGCCAACACATCTATAAATTGAAATCTATCCATCTTTTTCGCGTTTTTGAAGCTTTGATGAATAATGTAACTATTTATCGAAGAAATGTTTAGTACGGAATAGAATAATTGCATTGGCCAACGCCTTGTCCTGCGATTCATTCCATACAATGAACATTTTTGATTTACGGAATCCACACCTCCCTTTGTAGTATTGTAGAAAGCATTTATTTCAGGTTTGCCAGTGTCGGGATTTCGATTTTCTTCGTGATGTAACGAGGATATAAATATTACAACCTTATTTTTCTTTTGAAGAAAGGAGAGAATTGTTTGTCCTTAGTAAAGCCATAGCAAATATCTCCTACAGGGCGACTATTTGACGGTAGAAACTCTTTATAGGTATTTCTCTTTTATTTTTGCGCAGTGTACTAATGTAACTTAGGCCACGTTTTCTTAGTTCATCCACTAACTCATTTAATGAAAACCAGGAGTCGCCAGTGACATTTCGATGTGAATTTTCGATAGGTTTAACCAGTCGGACCACTGATTGAGTGGACACATACAGTTTCACCCACCGAAAAATTAATTTGACAGTTTCTCACAAACAAATTGAGTATGAAGGATATCGCCGCTAAAGTGTCATGTCCTTTTCTTTCGTCTCGTGAAGTTTTGTCATCAAATCTGAGGTATGAAAGGAGCCTCAGGCAATGATTCTTCGACATTGTACATCTAAAAATATATTTTCCTCTGCCGTTGGTTGCAAATAAAGAAGATAACCTCTCATGTCCTTATTTGTAAATTGATGCAAATAAAATCAAACCAAAAAGCGCTTTTATTTCCGTTTTGTCTGTAGGTGCCAATTCCGGTCGATTTTGATCTTTATACATTTGTCTCTGCCTCATTTCCCATAAGTTTAACTGGACATTTTAAACCGGGCAAATGAATAACTATGTTTTCAGCCCTAGTTCGCGCCTGCCTATTAGTTGCTTGTTTAGATCATTTCATTCTATTTTTACCATAATAATATATAGACCTATTAATAGTTTGTTCATTTGCATTTTCTTCTTCAGAAGAGTTGTTACTATCGTCACAAATACCTTGATTTGAAATCTCCACCTCATTTTCAACAGATGCTCACTAAGAATAGCAAAATCTGGATCTATTTGTATATCATCGATGTCACTTGCCTCCTCTTCATCATCTTAATACCATAGTAGCACAGTCTCCTCAAATTTAGGATCATCTGGATGTATGCTTTTTTTGGCACTTATGCTGAACATGGGTCAGATTGACCCGCGCGTTCCTGTTTTACGATTTTTTAAAAGAGTCACAAATACAAACACAACTTCAACACTCAACAAACGAGAAGCAACTGACCACATAACACTCACAATATAATGGAACCTGCTGTGCTTCGAGTTGTTGTAAAGTTTGCAGCGCCATACCTCGGCTTGTTGCAAAAGGTACGAAATGCCTGACTTTTTTTCTACAGTTAACTGTACAAACCGAAGGCAGCGATGGCGCCATCTATCGCGAGTTTATTAAAACTAAATGCGCGCGCCCAATTCAAATAATTTTTAGATCTAATGGCCCTAAAGAAAAAGTGGCCTTCATTTATGTATCATCCTCTTACTTTGTAGTATTCTAATTTATTAGCACTTTTTTGGCAATACATGGCAAATAAAAAGGACCAGACCTGGGAAATATATAGATATTTTTTTTAAATTGAAAGTTTTTTGTTTTTAAATGCGACTTATAAAATGAAATCTATTTTGTAAAAATTGGATAATAATAATTAAATATGGTTCAAACACCGGTTTTTTTATTATCGAGATAAGGCAATTCCTAGAGAAAAAGAAATAGTCATATGTAGTATTTTCGTCTCAACTTGTTGCTGTATCCTGACTTATCCCTAAATTCAAAAAACTAATCAAGGTTTAAACCATATTATCAAAAAATTATGGCATAATTTTCAAAATTTGTTTTTATTTTAAAATGCGCATCTGTAAACAGAAAACATTGAAATTGTAACAGAATAGACTATAATCACAGTATAAAGTATACATTTTTATATATTCTAAATATAATTCAAGCAATATGTTACTAAAACTGTTGGTTCTCACGTTCACACTTAATCAGGCTTGATTATTTCACAAGAATTATAAGTAAATTTATCTAATATTAGTTTCGAGAATTTAAAACCCTAGATAAGTATCATATAACTCAAATGCTACAATCTAGAGTATAGACAGATTTATGGATGAACGTTCTTAAAAGGTTACAATTTATGCCTTCCTTTTCGAGGGTTTATGATCCCATATCTTCCCTGGTTCATGATAATCTTTCTTTGGTCTGTTTAATTTAACTTGTTACAAATATTAATTGAAACATTTTATTTGGTTCGATGCAATGATAATGAATGCTCAATTTGCTATGTTGAAAATACAATAGAGTATTTTGTAATAGGAACATTACCAAAAAGCCATGTTTTTGGGGCATAATTTTCCCTGCAGAAAATATAAACTGAAAGGGTTTTTCGTGCCTTTTTTTCGCCATGACTTTTCGGACCCATAATGTGGAAAAGTTAGTATAGGCTTATATATTAAATTGTATACATAATCTTAGGACTAAGAAATGAAGGGAATATGATTTTAATCTATTTATTCACTTTTTATTATTATGGGTGACACCTCGTGTTTCTAAGACGAAGTTCCGAACTTAAAGTTTAGAGTAGGGACTTAAGCTTCACCATTCACCGCTTTATTCATTTCGTCCTGACTAATAAAATCAAAGAGGGGATTGGTCTAAGGGGTGGATCTAGTAATAGCTGAGCTAACTTTGTGTTTTACGGGAAGTTTAAAAGTTAGTCTGTGTCAGAGTTTTGATTCTTATAGTTGATTTTTAATTCTTCTTTTATGGTGGGCTTTACGTATATAGTGGGATATTAAAGTTAGGGTTTTTTTCAAAGATATTTTATTTTCATTCTATGTTTTAGTTGGGGAGTAACTTGTTTACTAATTTACGGGTTATTTAAAGATTCTTATTTTCTTTTCTTTAACTTTCTTTAACTAAGGTTGGGGATTTTAAGATAATTCGCTCATTTTCTAGATTTAAATAATTTTTTTTGTTATTAGGTTTAAGTATTATTTTTGTACAGCATTTCACTTTCTTTATTTTTTTGTTAATAGATTTTTAAGTTGTTTTTAAAAACCAAATCTTTTATTTAAATAAACCACATGATAGTTAAATAAATATATATTCAAGAAGAAGATACCATCGTTGTTGCAGTTTGCTGTTGTTCGAGTTTATATGGCCGCAGAATTGGTGAGATAAAATATTTAATCCAATTTGTATTAACAAATATATTTAATAAAATTGTAAATTATCATTTACGAAGAAGCCTACAGAATACCTTTGATTTTACTTATCTTATATTAGTTAATTTCAGTATTGTGACAGGGTTGCCCGCTACGTCTCAAATAAATAAATAAAATAAATAAATAATTTTAAATATAATAATCAATCGCTCGATAACCCTGCTACAGAATTGAAAATAATATATCTTTCCTAAGTTTCGTTCTTTTTACTAACTCTGTGTTAATTATCATCTGCTAATAAGATAATACACTACAAAGATACAGGGTGATACATAAATGAAGGCCGTTTTTCCTTTAGGTCCACTAAATGTCTCACTGTAAATAA
The DNA here is from genome assembly GCA_030620095.1 of Kuschelorhynchus macadamiae. Classification (NCBI taxonomy): domain Eukaryota; kingdom Metazoa; phylum Arthropoda; class Insecta; order Coleoptera; family Curculionidae; genus Kuschelorhynchus; species Kuschelorhynchus macadamiae. The sequence goes on along the minus strand of JAUTXW010000122.1, from coordinate 1,569,658 downwards.
AAAAAAATCACCTACTTCATAAGAAAATAAATACTCATTTTCCTCGAAATCTTAACTGTTTTATTTCAAAATTATAATTTTGTCTCACAATAAAAAAATTAGAAGTTTTTTAAAATGTATATACATAGAGTCATGTACTTTATTAATAAAAATGTTATCTGATACAATAAATGCTCTAGGGATTATCAATTTTTAACTTTAAATATAAGTCAATACATTATAAAAAAATACCTTGTTGTGCACCATATGTTTGTATTTTATTTACCATTGTATAGTAAGATTTCTATCACTATTATTATTATTTCTACACATAGATCTTGTAAAATTTTCATTACAGATAGATAAAACTGTTAAACAAAACTAAAATTTATTTATTTGCAAATACGTACTTACATAATAAACAAGTGAACTACAAATGGTACAAGATACAAACTATAAAATCCAATATAAGAACAAAAAAAGAACAAAAGAAAGAAATGCTATAAATAAATGACATTAACATGTCTCAGCTTTATTTTGTTTTAACTCCAAAATTAATTATAATGTGCAAATACATAATGGTTAATTTTGAGAAATGTAAAGTAATTAAATACAAAAAACATTCCCATATATACTATCATACACAATATAATTACAGATGTAATTTTAAATAAACGATAAAATATAACAATTTTTATAATAATACACCCTACTGGATGGATTTTAGATTTTCTACAGAGAAGGTGCTTCCAAGTCTGAATCAATAGATGTCTGTCAGAGAGTTATGATGTATTGAGTAGAGTAGAGAAATTCTGTTGCATTTAATATAGTATTTCGATCTAGAAAAGATCAGGACAGACTTATTGTTAGCCGAACCAACTCAACATTCAGTCAAAAAATTCTTAAGTTACATTTTATAGCATCCGCATGATATATGTAATGTTAATTAATTATTTAGTCGTATACAGTTTTTTGCACATCACTCAGATGTAACTGTTTTTTGTTAATAGCTATTAGGTAATACCTACTTCTTACAACAACTCTTATTTTCTCGGGTAACACTACATTCTAGTTGCGGTTCTTCCCTTTTCTACTGGATCTGTTGTTTGCTGGACTAGGTACATCAGTTTCTAAAAATAATTTACATGTATTGTTATTGTTTGATTTGATATGTTCCCTACGGCAAACCGATAAACATGAGTTCATATTGAAAACCTCAAACCCTCTAAATCAGTATAATTCAATAAAAGCATTAGGTTTTGTTATCCTATATGAATGACAAAACTAATTCATGAAAACTTTCTATCTTCCGTATGAAAAACAAGACTAGAACCATAAAAATTCTGTTCTTGGCTTCTTCGATCTTTTTGTTTTAATACGGCGTTTAATCAAATTGTATTATTATTTAGACATTTCTGCTTTATATAAATAGATAGATATTTTGTATAAACGAATGAACTTACCAGTACGAAAAAAATGAGGTAACCTTTCTGTACGAAGAGGTTGTTTTAAATTTCTTTTCATTCCTGGTATGCGATAATATTCAGAAAAATGTAGATCACATACCCTGTGAGATTTATAGATTTCTTTCACATTACCACAATTTATGTGGACAACATAACAATCGCATATACCCAATTTAAATTTAAAAACCACTGTTGGCACTGTTTACGTTTACGAACAAAACTGGCCGTTTGGCCTCAAACGCCAACTCGCACAAAAGCGGAACTAGCGGCGACTGTGCACCGTTGCAGAACTAACAAAAATACGATAAACTGGTTGCATACATAAAACCTTTTCATGGGTTCCATTTGAAGTTTCTTATATATTTTTATTTATAGATGGCAACTAACTAACAGCTATTGACATCGAGAAGTATATTAGTATATTAGTAGGGGTCATATTGACCCATGCTCAGTAGTTAAGTGTTAAGAAGTAATAGAATGTTTAGAACTTAATCAAAAACATTTTAAAATTCGCACTATTCCTGACTAACCTTGTCACAGTTGTTTTTAATGTTGTTGAATGCAAAACTAATATATTTATTTACTTAATTATTAAAAAGTTAGCGTAAACGAAACCATTGCTTTTAATACCAATGTGGAAGGTATCTTAAATAATATATGCTTAAAATTGCATATTTAACACAGACAACTTAAAAATTAATTTTTAATAGCTCTAGCTTCTCCGATCTGGAACTCTCTAGATGAAAAGTTAACAATTTTTTCTTGACTCACTTAATACTTGTGCTACTAATTCTATCAAACAAAATCGACCTTTTATTCCGGATAGGCGTGAAAAACCACTTTGGTGGGACGACGAGTGTTCAAAAATTTTAGAAAAAAGAAAGTCTGCCTTAAAAATGTGCCAAAAATATTCTAACATAGAAAATTTTGTAAACTATCGAAAAATTGCTGCCCAAGCTAAAGGGTTATTCAAACAGAAAGCTTTAAACCGTTGGAAAAAAATTCTGTAATAGTATAAGCAGAGAAACCCCAATTAGTCAAATATGGAAAACTGTTAAACGTCTACGCAACAACGAGAGTAAAACAATTAACATGCCCTCATGGTTGCTGAAATTTTTTTATCAAAACTGGCGCCTCCAAGCGTAAATAATTTATCTGTCGACTCTTTCAATTTTTTACATAACCATTTTCTCACAATTCCCTTTTCACTAGAAGAGTTAAATAAAGCCATTAAAAAAAGAGAAAATACTTCTTCAGGTCTGGATGATATTTGCTATCCCCTATTGCAAAATATGGGTTATTTTGCTAAAAAATTTCTTTTAGAAATATTTAATGAGATGTATAGGAAATCGTATATTCCTGAAATTTTAAAACATTGTTTAATTATCCCAATTCACAAACCAGGAAAAAATATTCATGAGCAAGAGTCTTACAGACCTATAACTTTAATGTCCTGTGTAACCAAAACCTTTGAGAGGTTAATTAAATTTAGGTTAGAATATTGGTTATATAACAACAATATACTGCCTTCTAATCAATATGGATTCAAAGTAGGTGTAGGTACCAATGATGCAATAGCTCATTTAGTTACCGATATTCAACTGGGACTTACTGATAATAAGTGTACAGGAGCTCTATTCATTGACATTAAGGGTGCTTATGAGAGTGTTATTCTCGAAATACTAATAAAAGAATTAAATTGAAAACCCTTAGTATACCGGAGCAACTGGTTATTACAATATTAAACTTATACAATAATAGGCAAGTTTATCTCAAACATGGTAATAAAAAATTAAGACCTAGAACCACTTCATGGGGCATACCACAAGGGTCAGTGTTGAGTCCTCTTATTTTTAACTTGTATACTTATGATTTCCATTCATTGTGGCATGATAATATTACTAGACTACAATTTGCTGATGATTTCGTAGTATATAGTACCACAAAAACCTTTCAAGACAGCGTTACTAAATTTAAACACATATCTTATTGCATACAAGACTGGTGTTTATTAAGTGGTTTCTCATTATATAACAATAAATCATCTGTGGTATTATTCAGTCGAAAAAGAATTCCGAACATAACAAATATAACTTTAAACAATATTAATTTCCCAGTCAGTAGCAACTATAAGTATTTGGGTGTTGTAGTGGATAGAAAATTACTCTGGAAGGAACACATATCTCACATAATTAATAGGGCAGAAAAGGGTCTTAATTTGTTAAGACAAGTATGTCGATTTCATTGGGGAGCACGACAGGAGGTGGCTCTGTTATTCTATAGGGCATTCATAAGATCAGTTCTTGATTACAGTTGTTTGTTCTACAGTTCGGCAAGTAAAACACATCTTTTAAAAACTGACAGAATTCAATACAAATCTATTAAAATATGTATGGGTGTTATGTCATCTTCTCCGACAATGGCTATTTTAGTAGAAGCTTTAAAACCTCTATTAAATCTCCGGAGAGAATATCTAGCCTCAAAATTTGTATTGAAACTTTACATGAAGAACAGTCAACTAACTACTAAAATATATCAATTATTTATCAGAAATCTTACGCGGAAAGTAACTGCCACTCTAAAGATATATTTCTAATTGTTTTATATATAGAATATTAACCTCTGAAAGTAACAAACATTTTAAGTTGCTCTGGGTAAAATCACATAATGGAATTAAAGGAAATATCATGGCAGACCACGTTGCAAATCTTGTAATATCGAGAATAGCATAAATGATACAACTTTAATCACCAGTGAATATTTGTCCGCTTTTCGTAACAACATGTTCATCCAGTGGAGAACAGAGTGACAGGAGTATGATTTTCATACAAATACTCACTACAGCCTAATACATAACAGTATTCCGCACAGACATTGCCTTAAATTGAATCACGTTAGACTACCATTCCATCTATACAAAATTGGAATCGACGAGAGTCCCGACTTTCAATCATGTGGAGAATATGGCGATGTCAGCCATTTTCTGTTTAACTGTAAACAATATGAAAGCAAAGCAATCTCAAAGGTTTTTATCAATAACGGTTTTTCTGCACCTTTATGGCTGCTCGAAATTTTAAAATCAAATAACGTTAAAGTATGCAAATACATTTATTTATATTTCAACAAAATTTGTATCAAGCTGTAGCAATAAATATGTCCTTTTCTCCAAATCCAAAAGTTTGCCTGTGTCTTCAAACCTTTACTTATCCGGTCTACCTAGTATTTTGTAATATTTAAATGCCTCGACCGACCCGAGAGCGAGAAGCGTGTGTCCCAGTGTACATTCCTTTTTACCCATCCTCTTTTAACTAAACAACGTATTGATACAAGTCTTAATACACACATAGTACAAACCTATACGGTTGAATATTTCCCTTTTTTATATTTAAAGTAGGTCACATTATATAACTGATATTATTGTTTTTTCTATAGTCGTATGTAAAGGCCAATAACCAAACAAAAAAAAATTTAATAGAATTTAATAAAAATTATTTTACATATTTGCCACTACGAGTACGTGAGAGATAAAAAATAGTTGTGTTTAAAACACATTTTAAATTCTGTTTCTTAAAAATATTATTAGGCAACTTTTCCTATGTGCTGTTTTCGTTTAGGTTTAGTAATAATAGAGCATTCCCTGTTTATTACGCGGATTTATAAATCACAACTATTTAACGTATTTGGTTGACGTGTGGATCTAAAAGCATAAAATACGGTGTTTCGCAGACCACTACTAAAATTAATTTAACAGATTTTGACGTTGGGCATTTTCTGCAACGATATAAATTATTATGGCCTACTATATAATTCAAATATAATAACATGTAATGTTTAAAATGTGATTTGTCCTTATAACTAATTATAATTAATTTTTATTTTATGTGAGTATTTTGGTTTGGATTGTTGAAAGTTCAGCCTACGTAATTCGCTGTATTTGCCTAAATAAATTAAAATGGCAACATTTCCTTTCACTGTATTTAAATAATAGATTTTTAAAACCATATCGAACTTGGTACTGCATTAAGAAGCTCTCTAAACCGATTATAAATGTAATATACATTATGGGCCTAATTAAATTGGAACACAATTTAAGTCTTAATACCTTTTTGTTTGTTTACGGATATTAATGATTTTTGGATAAAATATTAGTCAGTATGTTTTTATTATCATTTCAAAATTTAGCAGACCACTTTTTGCCATGACCGGACTTACAACGTGTTTATTAAATCGGTGCGTTGAAGCTCGATGCGAAACGATCTGCGCTACTTACAAACTGACTAATATTGTTTTAGAAAGAGTATTTACAGCAAAACAAATCCCGAAAATATGAATATTTTAGAACCAAAATCTGACACACGATTATTTACTTTGATCAAGGTTGCTTTGAGATTCCATAGCAGAGTTGTTTGTTTTATTAAATATTTGTCAGATTTTTGACATTTCATTGTATATTATGTATATTTTTAAATAAGTAGACATGTTTCTTTGGAAGATAACATTTTGACTAAAGATTTGATGTAAAAAATATGGGTGCATGAAAAATACTTAAAATGTTTCCAGAAAAAACTGTAAGTTAACTACCGTAAGCTATTTTTTAAAACATTATGGCGAAAATGCAGCTATTCAAATTAAGGCGGGTCGTGGTAGGAAAGGAATTGGACGTCACGAGAATATTAATCGAGCAGATTTGATAAGTTCAAGGAAAATTTTAAGATCAGCAAGAATAAAGGGAACTACAATGTGGAGAACTTTAAAAAGTAATCTCAGCCTTAAGCTGTACAAAAAAATGTATTGCCAAAAATAAACTGCAGAAAATAAAAGAAAAACACTTTTAAGATGCCATCAGCGTCTGAGAAGATTTCGTAAAAGGGAAGATATCCCAAAAATTTAATTTTTTGACGGAATAGTTTTCTTACGCCAACCAGAAAACCCTCAAAATAGCAGTATTATTTACTCAACTGCCGAAAAAACAGCGAAGGTTTCAATTGGAGAAGCTTCTCATTCCAAGGGCACATTTTGCAGAATCGGTCATGGTATTTTGGGTGTTTCTAAGTCAGGAACAACCAGCATTATTTTTAATGATACAAATGTTAAGATAGAATCAGAAGTCTACCAACAGCATATGCTTGCAAATTTGCTTTACGAAATTGAAAATATTGGTGATAATTACTGCTTTTAACAATACGGTGCCCCTCCCGTATTTTTTGCAGCATAATAAGATATATTCAACAAAAATTGTGAGAAATGTATCGAGTCAGGTTTGTGACCGACTAGCAGCTCAGATCCAAATTCCCTTGAATACTACATATGGTGAATCCTGGAGTCCATACTGTATGCCAATTACAATATAAAAACAATAGACAAGTTGAAAAATAGAGTTTTGTATTGCTGGGATCAGTTTCGTCAACGCATTCTGAATAATTCTATTAGCCAATGGAGAAGACGTTTACAGACTATAGCCGATAATGAAGGGGCTTCATCCACAATAAAATTGAATACAATTGAATAAGTTTTTTTACGTTAATTTTTCAAAAATTTTATTTGACCGCCATTTTTTTTTGCTATTTTAAATTCGTACCCCAACTTTACCAGTTTATCTCTATATCGCACTTATGTTTGCAGAAAATTTGAAATCAATCTAATGAGTAATTTTTTCAATATTTTATTAGGCCGCCATTTTGTTTTGCTATCTTATATTCGTACAATAGCACTTGATTTTTGTGCAAAATTTGGATAATTAATTTTTTAAGTAATATTTGTTTAAGGTTTCACTAGAGCGCCATCTCGTTCCGGCATATTGGATTTTTACCAAAATATTACCAGGTACATTCCTATATGGCTCTCTTTTTATTGAAATTTGAAATCAATTACAAAAGTAGTTTTTTAGCTTTGCCACGAATAGACCAACCAACGGAATTAAGAAAACATGTTTTTCCCCCTCCCTGTATTATAAGCAACCTATTTAGACACTGCTTTGATAGACGTAAGAGAAAGTTACTCAACAAGGTATTGGTTGCCCTTAACGACAGGATGTAAGTCAACTTACATCCCTAGGGAAATAATAATCTAAAATTATTATAAGTAGCTTTAATTTTTAATTTCATCAACATATTACAAAAATCCGGACAAAAATCCGGTGATATTAATTGAAATGAATATTAATGGTACAATTATTACAATTATTCACATTCTTAACAAAAATTGGAAACACATTTTCTCGTTTCTTCTCGATTTCTAACCAATGTTTCTATCACTGTTGAAGCAGTGCAAGAGACTTCTGGCTGGATCTTATTGTATAAAATTTTATTCGCTACTCCCTTTTTATTATTGAGGCTCTCAGCTACGTAACTTTCCGCAATAGTAGCAGATTTCCATCCAGCATGTCGCTTAATAACTAATACATCAACTCCAGTATTTGCTAATAAAGTTGCCGACGTTCTTCTAAAAGACTGTCCAGTATATATTTAGAAGTTCCCAAACTTTAGCAATTTTACTTGGAATTGACGAAAAAGTATTTTTCCCGACAGGCTCGTTTAAGCACTTTTCATTTTGATATCTCATATAGAAGCGCCGATTAATATTCGTCGTGTGGGATCTTGTATCAATGTACTTCTGAATTATTTTGAAATGACAAACCTGATTGTCGTCACTTTTTGTCACTGTAAATGTATGTGACATTCCATTTTTGGAGTCAGGAATGGTCACAATTATGACTTCTTGACTTATTTTAACATTGTCCATTTTCATTTCACAGAGTTCATTAAAACGGCACGCTCCAGCAACTCCCATTACCATTACGACCTTCATCAATCAGTATATATCATCGGGGGCTTCAAGCATAAACTTATTCACATCTTCCCTGTTAAACACCTTCGATTTTTTGGGTCTGTAACCATCATTTTTTCTTTTGAAAAATGCTCGAAGTTTTGGATACTTAGAAATATCTATATTTTCCTCTATAAAAAGGGTGGACTTCAACATCGAATACTCACATCATAAGCTTGATGGGGACTTCAATATAGCACTTTTTTCGTGGAAATATGCCAAAAACAAGGTTTCTGAGACTGCAGTAGCCGTCTTGCTTTGACACCAATTCTTAAAGGATTTATATGTTGTTTCATACTTTTTTTTCGACTTTTCCGGTAGAAGGCCATTTTACATGCTGCAAGACTTACCTTCAAGTTTATTGCAGCAAGAGGTTGAAGTTGCAAGTTGTTTTACAAGCGGCAATTGTGTTTCAATTGCAATATGTAGTTAACTTTTAAAAATTTAATTTACTTTTGACAGTTTACTTAAACTTGTGGTGCGGGTTAAATTATTATTACAAGTTAAAATGGACCGTTGTGTTCAGTTTCTTTAATTATTGCTGCTGCTGTTCTTTTGCAAACCAGCAACGTAGAAAAGAGACAGAAGATGGTGGGTTAGACCATGGTTAAACCAAGAAAGAGGAAATATAAGAATGACTGAAGAATTTTTGTCATCGGACAAAGAAAAGTACGCTAATTTTTTAATAATGGATCAAACAACGTTTGAAAAATTATTATTTGCCACACGCCATTATTTAGATATTTTCTTTTAATAACCAAACCAAAAGAGACAAAATTTTTATAGAACGGGGCCTACATAAATTATGTAGTCATCATGTAGCCTCGTAAGATGTATAACTTATAACCACAAAATATGGCACGTCAAGAATTTGTTTTTTCACTTGTACAGGAACTTTTATTTTGAATATAACTAAATTTTCCCCCAGACTTGCACCAAATTTGTAATAAAAATCAGACAGAAGTGTATTCGTGCAATTCTCTTGCAATTGCAAGAGACTTGCACGATTTTGTTAAAGGCCGTTTTACATACCGCAATTCTTCTTGCAATATGCAATAGTCTTGAACGTGGGCATGCGCAGTTTGACAAAATCGTGCAAGTCTCTTGCAATTGCAAGAGAATTACACGAAAACGATTCTTCCCGATTTTTATTGCAAGTTTGGCGCAAGTCTGAAGGAAAATTTAGTTATATTTCTATTACTAACCAAAATAAAAGTTCCTGTAGAAGTGAAAGAACAAATTCTTGACGTACCATATTTTGTGGTTAGAAGAACTTCTTATGCCTACATGATTTATGTAGACCCCGTTCTATAAACATTTTGTCTCCTTTGGTTTGGTTATTAAAAGAAAATATTTAAATAATGACGTGTGGCAAATAGTATTTTTTCAAACGTTTTTTATCCATTCTTAAATAGCATACTTTTCTTTGTCCGATTCTTGGTTCAACCATGGTCTAACCCACCATCTTCTTTGTCTTCTTTCCACGTTGCTGGTTTGCAAAAGAACAGCAGCAGCAATAATTAAGGAAACTGAAGCAGCAATTACTTTTTTCGGGTTGGATTTACTTATTTTACGGTCCATTTTAACTTGTAATAATAATTTAACTCGCACCACAAGTTTAAGCAAACTGTCAACTGTAAGACATTTTGAATCAATTGAAACACAATTGCCTCTCGTAAAACAACTTGCAAGAAAGATTGCGCGCAATGCCTTGCAAGTGCAACCTCTTGCTGCAATAGACTTGTAGATAAATGCCGTTTTACATGCTGCAATCCTTCTTTGCAATATGCAATAGTCTTGAACAAAGGCATGCGCAGTTTGACAAAAGGTACAAATGTCTTACCACTGCGCATTCTTTTGTTCAAGACTATTGCAACTTGCGAAAAAGAATTGCAGCCTTAAGGCCGTTTTACATGCTGCATTTCTTCTTTGCAATATGCAATAGTCTTGAATAAAAGCATGCGCAGTTTGACAAAAGATACAAATGTCTTGCCACTGCGCATGCTTTTGTTCAAGACTATTGCAACTTGCAAGAAAGAATTGCAGCATGTAAAACGGCCTTTAAGTCTTGCAGCATGTAAAACGACCTTTAAGGCCGTTTTACATGCTGCAATCCTTCTTTGCAATATGCAATAGTCTTGAACAAAGGCATGCGCAGTTTGACAAAAGGTACAAATGTCTTACCACTGCGCATTCTTTTGTTCAAGACTATTGCAACTTGCGAGAAAGAATTGCAGCCTTAAGACCGTTTTACATGCTGCAATTCTTCTTTGCAATATGCAATAATCTTAAACAAAAGCATGCGCAGTTTGACAAAAGATACAAATGTCTTGCCACTGCGCATGCTTTTGTTCAAGACTATTGCAACTTGCAAGAAAGAATTGCAGCATGTAAAACGGCCTTAAAGGTCGTTATAACATAACACTGCCTTTAGAAATAAGTAATCAACAGCAAAAGTTATGGTGCGGGAGGGGATCGAACCCGCACCTCTGGATCTCTCAGGAACGCCGCGCTATTAGGTTAAAAATTTGGCAGAATCAACAATGGTTATGATACTGGTGGGTTTAAATCTGTACAAGTTCTAACGAATTGCTAATCAGATCAGTGGTACGATAGCGCAATTGATTAGAGCAATGAGCTATAAATCCAGAGGTGCTGTTGATTACTTATTTCTAAAAAAAATATCTCACAGTTAAAAAAAACAAATTGATAAAATACTTCTAGTCATAATACTGCCTTTCAAAATATAGTTAGTTATGAAAGAAATCATTTATATCACACATTTGCATTCAACTTGAAATAATAACACAAAATACCCAAACTAAGCTAATAAAAAATAGAGAATAGTGCACAGTATCATGTCACGTCTAAGATATATTTGAGACATTTATTTATATATTTGCATACTGGCATCTTTTTCTTACATATAAATGATTTACGATAATGAACTTAGAAAGATTCGGTACTTCACGGATTATCAAATGGAAATGTATAGCAAACTCTACGTAATATACACAGGCAACGTTAGTAGAGAATATTAAGGATTTTATTATTTGGAAATAAAAATAAAATCGGTTTCATAATAGTGATTTATGCTTCTTTATCTTTTAATATTTCTCTATGGCACTGAATTGCTGAAACTCTAAAATTACCCGTTTACTACTCCTTATAGCGCTTATGCCAACAGTAAAATGAGAACAGAAACATTCGAAGATCTCCACCATTCAAAACATGAGATCAAAGTTCAAAACAACGAATGGAAAACTGGATTCGCGGCAATAAAGTTTTGAACCGGTGGCTGTATTGGAAACCGAAAACATGAATTTAAAAATTGTTATGAAAAATTAACTTTAAGAAATACTGAATAGTAATAAATAATTACTGCGGGTATTTAGATTTATGTTTTGAGTCTTTTAATGTCTAGTAACTGAAGTAATATCTATATACTGTTTTTATCAAATTGAGGTTGACTTTAAAAAGCAAACTTTTTAATCTGAAACTTAATAAAATTATATATTTTCAGATTTTTTTTAAGGCGCTTTTTAATAAAGATTTTTTATTTCATCATTTTAGTTTCTCAACATACAAAACTGTATTGCGATTATCAACTTCAAAGCATTAAAAATAAAGAAAATCTCGTGCTGTTAAAAAATCTTAGTACGTCTCTGGATTAGGCACTATATAAGATTTTTAGCTTTTAAATGGTTCATAAATATCTCGGCTCAAATTCGATTTAGGTAAAGGGTTTCCCATTATTAAACCTTTCTTAATTATGTACATAGTTTTAAGTTAAACTCAAAATAATTTTGGTCCAAACAGGTTGACAAGGCCTCTAAGATATCCTGTTTCTAAACTGGAATAACATTATTTTTGGTAAGAAGTTCTTCAACTAATAGAATAACATCAGATGGTGGTATACTCGGGAAAACATTTTGAGCATCAAATGATATCAGTTTGGCGTTACGTGGAATAGTCAAATTATTGATTCTATTTATTAATTGAAAGCAATTTTTTATACTGTATTTAAGTTTAAAATTACAACATTTTATTTAACTTATTAGAAAGAACTACTGCTGGTTAGGATATATATGAATAACTGGTCTAATTGGCAAATCATTTTATGTAACTAAATGAAAAAGTATAATTTAGGGGCTTGAGGATTCATTAATTATATATGATATATCTCTTGTACGGTAAATATGCTGAGATCTTTAACTACATTTTTTACTAGTTTGGATCGAAATTTATTTTGTCAAACTTGTCGGAACTTAAAAAGTTGAGTGTTTTAGAAATTAACTGATCTTTATTCATAGCTATAATAGTTTTTCCTTTATATGCCTTTGTAAAAAGTATATTATGTATGTTACTTTTATTAATTATTGATTTTACTACAGTGTAATCATTAGAGAACTGGCACTTGATATTATCGAATTATTTCGTTAACTATTGTATTTGATAATAGGTGTTTTTCGGTATTCGAAAGTTGCTTATTTTATGCTGCTAATTCACACTCAACTCCTAATTGTTCCCTTTTGTTTTTATTATCTTTTACATTATTAGTATAACTAGAACCCTTCTTTAACAAATTAGATTATTAGTTTGTATTATTATTAATATTAGTATAATCTTTATTATTTCTTAATTTATTTAGTTGCCCTAAAAACTTTTTATGAATAATAGAATCTACGTGATCTTTGTCGACTTATCAAAAATGTCAGATTCTAAACTATAGAGCCTATAACTAAGTGCACTATAAATTACCTTAAGAGAAACGTTATAAGTCTCTCTGTCATTGTACTGAATTTTTCGCTCTTGACAAATCCACTTAGTCCATAGTGTTTAGCTGCTCTAGCTGACTATCTTTTGTTGTCAGTTTTTAACTTCATGTAACTTGGGGAAAATACTATACTTAAAGCATCTTTTAAAAAAGAATTAATGAGCATAAATTTAGTTGCAGACGGCATAAAGATAATTCCAATTACTCTAAACCTTTAATTCAAGAAAACCATACTTTCGATGAGAACTTTGAAATTTTGCATGTAGAACGAAAAAGTAAAAAACTTAATTTACTCAAAAGTATGGAAATAAACAAACATAAAAATAACAACACATTACTAAATGATCAATTGGTCCTACTTGTGTTACAATTTTATTTAAGATTTAACATCTGATGTTAGCGAAACAACTGTCGTGTATTGTATTCTTTGGTATAATAAATTAAGTGGAAGTTGTAAACAAGTGTTTTTGTTTGCTTAGTTATGGATTTTCATCAAGTAACGGCTACTGCTGTTCAATATTCAGAATAAAATGTCTTTTAAAATTGAAGATATAACAAATTTACTTCAGATATGGGAGAAAAAAAACTGGAATCTTTTATCTTTGATCGCTAAACTATTTTTGGAGTATAGTACGTGTCATCTCGCCCATATCTGTTTCAAAAGAGAACTTTTGTATCATTCTTTCAGTTCAGTTTGATTCCGCGTCGCAATTTCTCTGTGTTGCCATTGTTCTTTTCTGCCTATCTATCAAAGATTTATTTACTATCATATAGAATCTGTGGAATAAAATATTGTATATATAAATATTTAATTGAATTACGAATACTTTTCAGTATATGGGTCTTAATTTCAGCATTCGTTATTGGCAAGATATGTTTCAAGCAAATTGTCCCTTGCTTATTTGTATTTTATCGTTTATAAATTTAAATATTAAATGAACGAAAATTGTTTATATTTTCGTTACAATACTAAATTGTCAGAATCACACATATGATACTAGAAATTTTCAAAGTTTTTACCTAAACAGAATTTAAAAATAGTTAACCTATAAATCACTATAATGGTCAAATAAATTATAATAAATTAAATCAGGTCACGAAGGTCGTTAAATAAATTTAAGAAAGTGTTACAAGAATATTTACTAAATAACCAAGATTGATATATTTATAACATAATCTTATTGTAATAATTAATAAAATGTTTTACGTTCTGTATTTAAATTATAATGTAAGAATAGCACTTTTGTTAAATAAACCATATTAATACTATTACTTTTTATGTATCTAAAAAGTCAAAATTGCAAGGTTAATAACAACTCTGGTGTTCAATAGCCTTAGAGCCTTTATCTTGCGGCCGTCGGTGTTGAAAAAAAATAGAAACTGTCATCGGAAAAAAGCTGAAAAAGCACTTTTATTTGAAGCTAGATTTGAATTGATTAGATTGACATTGATTCTTTTATAAGGCTTTTTTCCATATTTCTCGTCAATTTTAAGCTGAAGTGGAAATTTTTCCTGAATTAACTATTCGGCGGTTTCAGATCGGATTTATTAAAAATTAGTGTTTCAAATATTTAAAATAGTTTGCCAACGTATATAAAAATGTTCTGAGCGAATCGTGCATATTCGAAACAAAAAAAAAAGTTTCTTGGCGTGTCATTTAGTAAATTTTTAGAAATTCCGATCTATTAAACTAGTTTACAGCCATTTTGCGACTGTGATGAAAAAGACAATTTTTTTGTTAATTTTTGGTCGCTAAATGCGAAAAAGATGGTAAAAGCTTCCTAAAACGTAAGATTTTTGAGCTTTTTTTCAGAAAAAATTAATAAGTATTTTAATCACATTATTTCAAAAAGTAATGTTTGTTGGGATTTAAAAAAAATAAAATTCAATAATGTATCAGAAAGGGACGGTTCTTATTTTCCTGAAAGTGAAGAAAAGGCACCCCATTTAATCAAACAAGCTGGATTAAATGATCTAGTTCAGGACATCCACTTGTTCAAAGAGCATGCCGAATATTATTAAGCTCAAGATTACCACAATGGAATTTACTAGCCATTGGAACCAAAGTTACAATAGGGGGAATGTAGACGCTTTTGTATTTCGTGCGGTTCTTTTTTATTTAATTAAGAACGTAGCAGAGCGCTTTCGGCTTTGGCCATCATCAGTGCCACCTGAAAGCAAGGAAATCACTTTCTTTAAATGATAAGAGTTAAGTGACGATAATATTTTATAAAATATATGTTTTAAGAGAAAAGAAAATAAATTTAATAAAATGCTATTAACCAGTCGTAGAAAGCAATGACAAGCTTAGAAAGTAACATTTATTTTTGTCACTTTAATATTCGCTCTCTAGCTTCATCTTTTTTATTTCATGATTTTGTAGCTGATAGCGAAATTGATGTCATAGGCCTTTCGGAAACTTGGTTACACCCTGGAATTTGTAATAACAGTCTAGTAATAAATGATTACAATTTACTTAGAAACGATAGGGACGGAAGGGACGGCGGTGTGGCTCTTTATGTGAAAACTTGATTAAATGCAAAAATCATAGATATACCCGAACTTAACAGCGGATGGAAGCAGATATGGGCAAAGAAAAAATGTGGCAGAAAGGTGTATATTGGTTCTGTATATAGGGCATCTACAATTAACTTAAAACTGTCAATAAATGATTAAGAAACCATTCTTGTTGATTTCATTCCTCAATATGATTCTGTGATATTTGGTACAGATTTTAACGTTGATTACTTAAACAAAGAATCAAACAGTTATGCACTTTTAGAACATTTTTTAAATAAATCTAGTCTATAATAAATAATTTTAGAGCCCACCCACATTTCTAATGTCTCCCAAACTTTATTAGATTTGATCCTTGCACAGTGGCGCAACTAGCCATCGACTTTAGGGGGGGCACAAGCCCTGACACTTAAGATAATTTTGATTAATTTGATTTTGATATTTATGATGATGATTTTTTGTACATGATATTTTTCCAAGTTAATAATGACATGAAAATTTTCATTAATTTTATCTTAAGATAATTTTGATATATATATATATATATATATATATATATATTTTTTTTGATAAAAAAAAATCTACGTCAATGACTTCAGCAATTTCTTAATGTTACATTTGCTCAAATATATCTATTTTCAATTCGACTATAATCGACTCGCGCGTTCTCAAAATATAAAATTTCACCAGTTCATCCAGTTTTTAATAATATTTTTTTTTACATTTTATTAGGCCGCCTTTTTTCGTACGGCTATTATTTAACTATAAACTCTCGATATAGACATATATGTCATATATATATATATATATATATATATATATATATATATATATATATATATATATATATATATATATATATATATATATATATATATATATATATATATATATATATATATATATATATATAAATATAATATATATAATATATATATATATATATATATATATATATATATATATATATATATATATACGGGTGTACATCCGTTCACTACCGTCATTCTGAAAAGAGCAGTTTTGCTGAAGCTTTGCCAAAATCACATTTGGCATTTTCGAAACTTTCTTTCTCGCGTCCGAGTAGAAGTTAAATTCACCTTGAGCGAAAACTCGTAACCTAGTCCCCATATACGAGCATAAACGTTCCCATTTCCAATGTTAAAAATTTTTCAAACACCCTCTCACCTGCATGATTTTGTACACTCCAAGTATACAAGGTGGTAAATGAGAAAAAAAAACATACCAATGTTTATTTCTTAACTAAAAAAAGATGCAAAGGAAAAATAAACTACGCTACGAAAAATACCTTTTACTCATTTTTACGAACTAAATGGAATTTAAGTCTTATTTTAAAAAATATATAGAAGGCGTTGGAACAGAGCAAGAGATAATCTTTTCAAGTTTTTGTCTTACTATATTGTAACTATTAACTATTGTAACTGCGGAATTAAAAAAATCTCAAAAAACAAACTTAAAACCATTACTCAATGGTGCACCACGACCAAATTCCGCTTGCTCGGCTTTGCTCACGTAATCACGCACAATAGTCTGGCGTGGGGGCTAATTTCGAAATTGGGGGGCTAAGCTCCCCCTAGCCCCCCCTAGTTGCGCCACTGTCCTTGTAACAGACATGGATATATTAAAAGGTACAAATGTAATTGATATAAGTAATATGTCCGACCATAGCCCTTAACATTAAGTAAACCCAAAAGTGGTATTAAATTTCGTAGCGCGGTTTTAGTACTTTTAATTATAATAACTTTTTAATTGATCTTACCCGTGTCAACTGGATCACGCTATAATATTTAAATGATGTAGATGTGATGACTGAATTTTTATATACGAATTTAAATGTTTTATTTGATGTTCATATTCAAATCAAAACTTCGAAACAGAAAACTAAAGAAAAAATCCTTGACACGTTATAAAAAGTTCAAAACTATCACTGCAAGAGATGAATATAAAGCATTAAGAAACTATGTCACGATGGCGGTCCAAAACGAGAAAAAAAGCCTATCTAAGCCATAAATTCAAAACAAATCCTAAAACTTTTTGGCTTACTATTAAGTATTTAAATAAACATTCTAAAGCAAATATTTTTTGTTCCGACTTGGCTGCAGCTGGGGAATTTAATCATCTTTTTGTCCAGTCTGTACCTACTGTTACTCAGGTTAATAATGACATGATTGTTAAAAACATGTACGAAAACAAACACTGGCACGATTTAAGTGACAGTTTTAAATTTCGCGAAGTCGATGAGGCCAAGGTATTTGAGTTTTTCTGTAAAATCAGGACGAATGCTGATCACACCTCACTTTTATATTTAATAAATGCATAACTTCTGGTAAGTTGCCCAGTCTTTGGAAAAAAGCCAATGTAATTCCGGTACCGAAGAGAAATAACCCGACTTCGGTAGCTGATTATCGCCCAATTAGCTTTTTGTGCACTCTGTCGAAAATGTTGGAAAGAATCGTAAATGAACGAATAAGTGATTATTTTAATCAAAAAAGAATTTTACCAAACACTCAATCAAGGTTCCGTAAGGGATATAGTACCATAACGGCTTTATTGAAGGTATCAGGTGACTTATTGAGAGCACAGAATAAGGGCAAAAATTCCTGCTTGATATTGCTAGATTTCCACAATTAGTCACAGTACACTGTTTTTGACCTCACTGCAGCACACAGTCTAAAACTAAATGAAAATAAAACTAATATGGTTTTTTTTGGTAAAGATCATAAAGTAATTGAACACGATATCGAGTTTACTGTTCATATTAATAATGTAAAATTAAGAGCAACTGATTGTTTGTAAAAACCTTGGTGTTCACATGGACGGACACCCATGTTGCAGTGTCGTTGCAGAGGGCTTTTATTTAATTAAAAACATTTTATATTTACAAAGATATACTTAGTTCTAAGATCAGGCTTATGCTCTGCGGTAGTCTTATTCTTTCACGTATTGTTTACGCAGACATTGTATTTTGGCCGTTGTTAACGCTTAATAATAAAAACACTTTATAGAAATTGCAAAATTCGTGTATAGGGTTTTCATGTGGACTTCGAAAATTTGATCACGTTACTGAAGTGTTCCTTGAATCTAAATGGCTTTACTTAAGAGAAAGATTTTTAATCCATCTTGCTTCATTAATTTATAAAATCAGTGAAACTGAAATTATTTCGTATCTTTTTGAGAAGCTGCCCAAAGGCACAAGTGTTCACACTAGAGTGAACTCTTGAAACTCTGCAACCCCCAAACGACTTAAAGTGTAGCGTTAGTTTAGTCAGAAGACAGATTCTTGTGAAACTGATTGCTACTATGATAGGAAATGTCAACATTTTACACCTCCTGTCAAACCAGAAATTAGTGTGGGAAAATAGATAACTAAAAACTGAGATAGAAATGTGAAATCCTTTTAAAGTTAGGTTGGGGGTTACAGAGCTTTAAAAAGTTCAGAAATGTTAATTTTCAAGCGCAATTTTCTCAAAAATAGTCAAAAATAGAATTTAGGTATAGGAAACATAACAGAAAAAGGGTTTAGGATGTTCAGGACAACACAAAAGTACAATAATATACAAGACACTTCATTTAGAAAACGGACAATTTAAAATATTCTTAAAATTAGTTCTCCAGATGCCTGTAATAGGCCACTGAGTGTGAATAACCCCGTATTTGGGCTGTTATATGGAGAAGTAAAAAATAATGCCTTTTGAATCATTTAGAACCCTATCTGCGCCAAACGGTTGAACTTAATGAAATGTATTAGATCACGTGGACTTTCGGTTTAGCGGGAAATGTCAAAATTTGACTCATTAGTAGATTTATTATAGTTAAAACAGAAAATGCAAGTTATTTTATTCTAGGTTTTAATGTGTTTAATGTTGAGATGAATGTAACAAATATTGTACATTGAAGATCTAAAACTAATCTAGAATATGTCCCATTTAAAAGTCAATACATAGTAGCAAAAAAATAGCAAATATATCTTAACATTATTACTTTTAACAGATGTCTTTTTATTGTTATAATTTTAAAATTTATATTTGTTTGTAAGCTTTTCGTTATTTTATTTAATATGTCTACACAACTGAATATGTATTTTCGTGTAAAATAGGAAAATAAAATACCATAATATACTTTTTATTTATTGCACCACGAACTCTAGTTGTTCTAAATTAAAAATACTATTTTTTATTAAAATTATAATAAGCAGAAATAAGTAGAAAAGATTTTATAGCATTTTCTATTTTCTTTTATTTAATATAACGTAGTAACTATTTCAACTTAAATGATATATATAATACATCACCTATTCCTTACATTAAATTATTTCTAAAAATTATACTGTTTTCTGTTTGCCATAAGGCCATATGGCGTAGATAAATTATAACTTGGGCTCTATTTAAAAATTCTTCTCCTTACTCTATTTGACCTTTTTCTCACTAACTTGAGGTTTATAGCAGCAGTCAACTTACACGCCTCGTAACGTCCACTGGACTTGCTGTTTTATGATCCAATATACTTTCGGGTTTTGTAGAGTTGGTCGTTTCAAGGCAAGAAAATTATTTGGGAAACGCTATTTACAAATCGGGATCGGTGGAGGTCGTTTCTTCGAATTTATTTTGGACTTCTGTTTTGTAAAACCGAGCTTTTTTATTTTGTAACAGTAGTAAAGTTTGAGATATTAGTAGTAGGTCATCTTGAGAGTTACAATTTTAGAAGAACCATAAAAGTTATTTTTTGTTTTTTTTAGTTTTTCTAAAATTGTAGCTTTAGTTAAAATGACAGATGAAAATAATTTTCACTTCATCATTGTCACTTTTTCTTCTCTACAAATTTATGAGGCTTGTTTGTCAATCCGATGTTTCAGATTCGGGCGATACATTCGATATATTTTAAATTAAATTAAATTATGACAAAAAGTCGTATCATACCATTTGATGTTTTTGGAAAAATTCGTATTATCTACGGAAAAATCCGTAAAATTCCGTAATCCCAGTCTGGCAATAGAAAAAGTGAAGGCAGTATCCTGCATTGGATGCCTAAAGTGTGCGGAATATGTATCCGGTATGGAAGGTAATTCATTGCCATTGTGTAAGATAACCGCCTTTAAGCTAGAAACAGAAATGTCAATGAACAGACGCCATTGCTTAGTACTATGAATTATTCCAATTTCGTTGAAAAGTCGATCGACGTTTAAGTCTTGTTGATTTACAAAATGTGGCTCATCTTCTCGAGTAAACTTTTGTTCCTGGCTCCATTTCCGACTCAATTTCTTTCAATTCTGTTTTTTTGGGACATAAGAGCCTGGGAAATGGAACAGGGAGCTGATCGCTATGTGCAGTTGGTACACTGGTAGACTGTAAGTCCGGTTAACAAATATTTTTTTCAGTCAGATTACTTCTTATAGGTTTTTAAGTGGATAAGACAAAAATAACAATTTATGACATGATTAGTGGGCTGCCTCCAAGTTCTGGTAATGCCAAAATGCATTTCTCTTTCTTTGTGTTTTGAACTATTTCAAATTTGAATTGCTTTTCTGATATGCAATGACTTCAATCATAACAAAAACAATTTCCTCATGATTTTGAAACAAATAAAATAACTGTCAGGTTTAGATTTGACAACCTCGAAAAAAAACAAAGCATGTAATGTCATCAGGGTCATGGCCTACTACGTTTAGCATAATGAAATCTAGATAAACAAACCGTATGTTATATCAAGGCTCATTAATTCTACAGGTTAACTCGAGCGATCTTGACCTATCCCAACTCAGTGTGAGCGATCTACGTCACTCGGCGACCAGCTTGCTTTAGCACGGCATTGTCCATATCTCTTTTATGTGCGTTTAATTACATATATTAATCTTTTTTCTGTTCAAAATTGAAACTTTTTTGTTACAATAGAATGTAATAAAAAAATATTCTTGTAAAAAGTTTTAGCATGACAAATAGTTGTATAACTTTAGAAAATGTAAATTTTTTTATACTAGGTGTCCCAGTTGGGTCTTCTATTCTAAATATTGGTATATAGCATGACTTACACACGTACTTAAATAGTTTTTCATATATGAAACACCCTATATTTTCTAACATTTTTGAATTTTATCTAAAATTCTACGTCTACTTCATATAACGTCCATAGGCCTAAGTTTAATTGTTTCCGAGATATTGACGTTTCAAAACTGGGATTTCCAATTTTGAACCGCTGTAGAGTGTAAAAGGTTTAAATTAGAACAAAACGATTTGGACTTGTGTCTCTTGGAATACGACCATTGAACAATTTCTCAGTTATATAGGGTGTAACGCAGGCTTTTAAAATTTAAATTAATTGTTATCCCAAAATTGCAAAGTGGCTTTTCCATTTTTTTATAAGTTGAGTTATTTGAAAGTTTAAAATCTTGTCTCGGGACGTTTTCCAGATTTTTGCCTAACGCAAGATGTGGTTAAATTCTTAAGTTCTGTTTGGCTAATAATGGTAGATTTTTTCAATACCACAAAGTAAAAAATCATACTTGTTAAGAGTACTTTTAGTTAGTTTATATCATTTTATTTTTTTTAATAGATCAAAAAATAATATAATAAATCCAAGTAATAATAATCAAAAGCAGTCTTGATTTTAGTAGTTCCTCTCTACTTTCTAGTACATTTTGAACACGTCGTGGCGTAGATAAAATTAATTACTGAGTGGATCGGTACAATTTCTCTCTAATTCTAAAATTGTATTGACGATTATAACTTTGGTAGCGTTAGTGGCTGGTGCGAGACGAAAAGTTCGATTTTCCATTTACGCAAAAATCCCCCCCAATATTTTAACGCCATCCGCACCAAAAGATTAACAAACGTTCATATTGCCCTCACTGTAGGTTTCTCTCGGGCACTGAGTTATACAGGTTAATTTTTATTTTTCATTAAATGTGCTCTCTTGCGTATTATTGTCGAAGAGTTTATACTGATTCTCTCAGCAGAGTAAATTTTGCTCGGCGTCTTGGCGTAAAAGGTAATCTTTAGAATGAAAACCATTTGACGGGATACCATGACTAAATCTCAAAACAAGCGAAAAATTAAAACAGAATAG
Organism: Kuschelorhynchus macadamiae; assembly: GCA_030620095.1. Taxonomy (NCBI): domain Eukaryota; kingdom Metazoa; phylum Arthropoda; class Insecta; order Coleoptera; family Curculionidae; genus Kuschelorhynchus; species Kuschelorhynchus macadamiae. Next base: position 1,547,014 of record JAUTXW010000122.1, on the reverse strand, counting down.
GTGTAATTTTTACTTAGTTTAAATTGTTTTGCTTCGGCTACCTTTCTATTATGGTTTTTAATTCTACTTTGATATTTTACAATATTTTGGGGGGATTATGCTTAACGAAAGAACTAAACTTTTCATCTCACGAGCCACAACCACAGCAGCTACTTACCGGGACCAGTTTCTTATAGCCTTAAGACAACAATCTGCAGAAGTTTTGTAATAGCTCATATGATTTAGTATTAAGGGTATAAATGAGTCAGCAGCCAATCGCCAGGTTAGGTAGAGGGAGAACTGGCGGCAACGCTTATCGTACAAAAAAGTGAGAAAATGGTCAGACCGCATAGTTGTGGAACGCGGGAGTCAGTAAGTCGCATAAGTTGTCGCGATAATGATATCGCTACATGAGTTTTGTAGCTTAACATTTGTTTACTACTTAATTATTGTATGTAATTGAAGAAGAAAATAGTCAGAGTTCAGATTAATGGAACAAACGCAGTCAACGGTCGCTTAAAGTACGGAACTAGATCGACCGCGGTTGTTCGAAACCGCCTTAGGTAGACAGCGTGAACCAGAGGCTGTCTCTTAGGCAATAAAATATTAAAATATAAATGTCCATTTTATATATATATATATATATATATATATATATATATATATATATATATATATATATATATATATATATATATATATATATATATATATATATATATATATATATATATATATATATATATATATATATATATATATATATATATATATATATATATATATATATATATATATATATATATATATATATATATATATATATATATATATATATATATATATATACTTAACCGATTGACTGGTCCGACTGACCCGGCTGATGATTTCCTAATCATTTCGAAGCAGCTTTTAAATAATGATCAATAATACTGTGTCAGCAATAGCTGGATTTTGTATTAGCAACATTATATCTGCTGAACAGTTACTAGACACCAATTTGTTTATTGCTGAGATTACTTTGGGAAGTTCAATGTTCCTTAATTGGTTTTTTTAAATATTAGACAATATTTTACTTTAAGTATCATTAAATTTAACAGGAAATGTTTAGAATATTTTTATTTATATATATTCATATATATATATATATATATATATATATATATATATATATATATATATATACAGTGTGTCTCAGATTCGCTTCTCTATCAATCAATTGTTTTTGGAAATATTGGAGAAAAATGGCGAATTTCGTTTTTGGCCAATATATCCGGAACGGTAAATTTGACAGCTGCCAAAATGTGACATTATTCAGACACATTTTTAAGACAAATAAGATGGCGTATACGACACGTCTTCATTGTTTTTTGTTAACCCGCAACCCGCCTCAACTTTCATTTTTCTTATGGCCGCCATACCGCCATATTGGATTTTTCGATTTTTGGAAAGAACCTAAAATTTCCACAGTCTAGTGATATCTCACAAGTGCATTAAAGATTTCAGTATCGTCGAAATATTACACTTCGCAAAGTTAGGTTTCAGTTTTTTCTAAGGAGGCCATGATTTAAAGTCATGTTAGCTCTCAATGCTTTTGTAAGGAGGCCATGATTTATCTGTAACAAAATTGGATTTTGACTTTGACGTTAAGTTAAATAGTTGTAAGTATCAAAGCTGTGTTTTAATAAGTAGTAGGTACGCTTTTATCCCAATAAAATCATCTGACACATAAATTGTCAAAACCTATAGAAAATGGCCGGCATTCTGTATTCAAATGAAGAAAAGGTTGACATGTTAGCTCTGTACTTTCAATCATACAGAAACGCCGACGTTACTTCAGCAAGGTATTTGGAGATGTACCCCGAACGATGGCAGCCTCATAAAACCCAATTTAGGAAAATCGTAGTTAATTTAATTAACCATTGTGTCTTCGAACAACCTAGAAGCGGATAAAATAATGACAATGAAAATCGAGACAGAAACATTTTACAAGCTATTAACGAAAACCCTAGTGCATCGGTAAGATCTGTAGAACAGGAAACTAATGTGCCAAAATCAACAGTACAGAGAGTTTTTAAAAAGAATAAGTACAATCCATACAAACCCATAATAGTACAAGGACTTAAGTAAACTGATTTTCCAAGACGACTACAGTTCTGTGAGTGGTATACTAGGAGATGTAATGAAAATCCTGATTCTGTAAATCATGTCTTGTGGTCCGATGAGAGCAGGTTCATGAATTGTGGAGTCTTTAATAGGCACAACCGTCATCATTGCGCTGTGCAGAATCCTCACGAAGTGGCAAAGAGACGTCTACAGATCAGATTCAAAATTAACGTTTGGTGTGGGATTATTGGTAAATTAATCTAACCAATCTTTTTTAAATAGGCACCAAATGTTGGTCAAATAATAATCTTTTTTTTTTTTTCGTTTAGTTCTTTAATGATACTAAAAGAGTATAATCTAATAAAAAAAAAATTAAACGTTCTAGACTAGTCAGTCAACTTACTTTTTTCATATTGTATTACATTTTTATTCTATCATTTTGTATTGTAGCTTCGAAGAACCTATAAAAATAGAATTGGGTTCTATGAATTTATTAACACTTTATCTAAATTTTCCGCAGATTTAGCTAATTCTCTAAAATAATTTTGATTGTCTAAATTTAATGATTTATTATTAACCGGGAAAAAAATACCATATTAATCAAATGTCGAATTATGTTTCAAGTTTCATTATGATTTATAGAAAGGCGTTCAGCTGTATTTCCGAATAATTTAAATTTTAAAGCGCAAGAGGTTTGTTCTTTTGATATTTTATGTTTTATTAAGGCGCGGTGTACTTCTTTAAGATTATTATATCACTGAAATAAATTGATTTAGTATTTCCGAAATTAATGTGCAATACCAACAAAATAATTTATTATGGCTATTACTTCCCGCTAACCAAATATGTTTTTCTTTTTCATAATAAAGTTGAATAGGTTTCAATTGTATACAAGATCATTCATTACGGGATGTTTCGATAATTATTTTTGGAAAGAAAATATCTACTTTTTAATAAAGATAATTTTCCCTTTATAATTTATAGTTTGTAGTACCACCCGGCCGACCCTGCCGCCCTTGACTGTTGAGCACCTATTTATAAATTATTAATCTTTCAGGAAATCGACTTATTGGACCATTTTTGTTTGACTACAACCTAAACGGGCAGAGGTACCTAGAGGTTTTGCGAAACCAGGTTGTACCAGCCTTACGAGCTATTCTAACAGAAGGTGAATTAAGAAGAACTTGTTTTCAACAAGATATCCGGCTCGCAATACCATTCAAGTCATGAACTTCTAAAGAGAGCAGTTTGACGAAAGAATAATTTCTTAAAATGGTTCAATATCTTGGCCTCCTAGATCCCCTAACCTGTCGCCCTTGGATTTCTACCTCTGGGGTCACACGAAGAATGAAATCTATGAATTTGATCCCCCGGTGACCATAGAAATCCTGAGACAAAGAATTCTAGACACATTTAGAAATATTAACCGAAATACACTTACCAGGGTTGTACGAAAAACAGTCACCAATTGTCAAAAATATCTCGAAACAAATTGACGTCATTTTGCAGATTTGTAAATTAATGTTACCCACTTACAAAGTACTTAAAGCTCATTTAGATTTTTTAAGACGTTATTTACGTTCATGTTGTATTGAAAATTTAATGCGTTCAATACATTACTTATTTATTAATGTAATCTTGTGACAAATAAATCATGGCCTCCTTTAAAAACATTGAAACCTATTTTACGAAGTGTGATGTTTTGATGACACTAAAATCTTTAATGCACTTGTGAGATATTACTAGACTGGAAATTTTAGGTTCTTTTCAAAAATCGAAAAATACAATATGGCGGTCATAAGAAAAATGAAAATTGAGGCGGATTGCGGGTTAACAAAAAACAATGAAGACGTGTCGTATACGCCATCTTATTTGCCTTAAAATTGTGTCCGAATAATATCACATTTTGACAGCTGTCAAATTAACCGTTCTGGATATACTGGCGAAAAACGAAATCCGCCATTTTCGGTTTTTCGCCGATATTTCTCAAACTTATTGATCGATCGTAAATCAGAAGCCAGATATCGAATGCAATAAGTTTCCTTTAAAACTTTCCCCATTTAACGTTTGGTGTAGGTATAATAGGAGGCGAGATCCCTATATAGAGAAGCGAATCTGGGACACACTGTATATAGGGAAAAGAGGTCTACCTATTCAAAATAAAAATTACTTGGTGTCTCGTTTTCAAAAATGCAAGTTACATTTATATTGGCAATTGAACATTTTAAATATTTTTCTAATGTTACAGCTAAACTTGGTATTGTTTTTTTCATCCTTTTGATGTATATTTTAAAAATTTTCATAATATTATGCTGTTCCATAATTTTTTTAGATATACACATTTTCACATCATAAAGTAAATAAATTAGTTCCCAGTGTAGATGTGCCTTTACTAAAACCAACCTTTTCCTTAGTTTCAGAGAAATTCTTCGAGCTCAAACGTCTAAAAGCCGACGAGGGATTCATAAGAGTACAATGCCGTGCAGATGGAATATTCCCCAAGCCGGTGATGAGTCTACACTCGCAACAAAGGTAGTTTTAACTGTGTTAGCTAATAAACACCTTACACCGCGCTTTATTGGCTTTATTGACCGCTACGGGATAATACACAGCCTCTGTTAATGTTGCTCAATCGCAACAAATGCACATAACGTTGTTCTGCTTTTGAATCAAGCTTCTATATTTCTAATACATACGAATTAATTACAATTATTTTGAAATACCGTATCACCTCAATGTTATACAGCATAGTTGAAAAGTTATGATAAATATTGTCAACATTTTACGATCAGGTAAATTATCCATGTACAGGGTATTCGGTTATATTTTGAACGGGGTCTCAAGATATCAAAAAATTTTACACACAAAAGTTTTAGGATTTAGTCTGAAACGTCAGAATTTTTTATCAAAAAAAACATATCAAAATGGCCTTTCTGTTCCTCACTTATCAACTTGTTTTAAAATATGAGCCTCTTTGGCGTATTGGAAAAATAATGGAAGGCTTTGAAATCAATAATTATTGTTCTTATGTTTTTTCTTCAAAATGGCCGTTCTGTCATTACTTACTTAGCCACTTTTTTGTCTTTATTTTGAAAACTATAGAATTTACTGATCAAGAAAAAGCCAATATTTTTTAAATATATAATTTCGTGTAAATAATTATCGTGAAACACGAATCAATACAGAAGAGAGTACCCTAATTTAGTTGCCCCCTCAATATCTACGATTTATTACATTGTGAAGAATTTTGAGAAAAACTTTGATTAGAAAAAAGAGGACAACCACTAGAAATGAATATAACGATTTGGAAGTATTGTTATATTTTGAAAGTAAGGAAATTAAACCTACTATTATTGTTTTCAATAAAATATAATTCATGTTTTTTTTTTGTGAAGACCCAGAACGATCTATCGAAGACGCAGTGATAAACTTAAAAAAAAATTTACGAAACCTTGAAGCACTACAAGTATAAACCTTATAGGTTTAGAACGATACAAAATTTACCTCCATTAAATAAAATAGAAAGAGTCGCATTTTATCAGCAGATGTTGACAAGAATACAGAATGATCCTAATATCTGTAGGAGAGTTTTATTCACCGACGAGGCTGCGTTTATCACCGCAGGTATGTTTAATAGAAAAAACAAACATTTTTGGAGGTTTTAGAAGTTCTACCTCTCCAAGTTTTAAACAACCTTATTTGGCACCCTCCACACAATTGCATCGAAGTTACCGAATATCTAAACAACAAATATGATCTCTGGATAGGAAGACAGTGACCCATAAATTGGCCAGCGAATAGCCCCGATCTTTCGCCTCTCGATTTTTTTTATGGGGATAGCTTAAGAATAAAGAATATTACAATAGACCAACCACTATTCGCGAATTAGCCGAAAAAAGACAAGCTGAAATTAACAATTTAAATCAAGATAATTCCGATTTCACTTATAAAGCCATAACTCGCAAATTTTCAGAATTATTACAGAAATGTATATTGAATCAAGGCGGCTGGGTAGACTAAATTTAATAATATTCTTAATAATTTGACTTTTTTATTTGTTACTTTTGTTCATTTTCCCAATTTCCGATGTACAGGGTGTTCCATTTTCGTAGGTTTTACGGGGTTTCCAGCTTATGAGTAGAGATAGAGAGATGCGGTTTTCGCGACACCGTGCTACTTTTCGATGAAACTAAAGAGGCCGCAAACAGATTTGCCCTAACCATTTTAGTTTCCGTGCTACAGGGTGATTTTGAAAATTTGTCATTTTCGACACCCCCTGTAACTCAGCTATCGTTTCTTGTTCGTTTTCTACAGATATCGTTATTGTAACTTGTTTAATATAAAAATAATACCAAAAAGCTTGTTACTTCATTTTCTTATGCTAACATCTCTCCTATCATTTCACGTAATAATTATAGTAATTATATTAGGTATTATTATTTTCGACTAGTAGGTAGGTATATGAGTGAATGATAGAACGACCATATATGAAAAGCAAAAGAGTTGAATTAAAAGCCGCCCATTACTTCTCCAAGGCAAAGCGCATAATATTTTAAAACAAGTTGATAAGTGAGTGACAAATCGGCCATTTTGAAGTAAAAACAATTGAACCCAAAGCTTTCTATTATTTCTACTATACTTAAGCCAGAACGGATGATTTTTCCACGTTTTTTCAAAATTATGGGATAATAGTTTCAGTGAGCATAGACAAACCATATATTTTTGGAATCAGGAGAAAAAGCTCTTCTTAATAAACTAAAAATATACAGGGTGTTCCATTAAAATAACAAAGCTCATTTTCCCAATTTCCGATGTACATATGTTTTTTTTTTGATAATAAATTCTGACTAAATCCTAAAACTTTTATGTGTAAAATTTTTTATATCTTGAGAAATAAAGCCTATAGACCCCGTTCAAAATATAACGGAACACCCCGTACAGGGTGGCCCGTTTATTATGGGACGCTACTTTATTTTGAAGCCTGTAATAGGTAGCAAAAAAGTTAGACACAAAAGTTTTTTGGATTAACATAAACTTTTGAAATATTACATTTTTATATACACAGAGTGTTTGGATTTTCGTGGACAAGTATCAACTTCCTTATTTTAAATATTAAAATACCCTATATATTATTGCAGATTCATTATATATAATATGTGTCTCTGATTCACGGTTTCGGACTTATTGCCTGTTAATGAACTGATATGCAAAAGATTGTTTCTCAGTTGCTTAAACACTTATGAATATTCTGTGAGCGCTAAGGAATAAACAGCTTTATCATTTTTGCCATGTAGTAGCTTATTTTTTATTACAAATAAATAATTGCCAGTGTTGCCAAATTTTACGTATCCTAAATTTTCTCAATTTTTTTAAACGGAACACCCTGTATATCAACATAGGTCTGAATAGAGCTCTTTAAGATGAGTTCAATGATATATAACAATAGGGGGTTGTGCTTCACTGTTTCCAAATCATCGGTGGTTATCTTCAGCAAATAGCCTATTTATGTCTTATCATTTTCTTTTTTGCACACATTGTTTAACACTTCAGTATTTCATTCTATGTAATAATGGGGCAATTATTAAATTTTTTTTTTGGTTTTTTTGTTACAGTGATGCCAGATTTTTAATCTTACTGTATTGTAATTCGGCAATACCAGACATTTATAATGATGATTTTTTAATTAAATAGCTCCGAATTGACAAGATTTACATAACTGACTTATTACTTTTCTGTCAGCATGTAGTAAGTAACTAAGTGGATTCCTTTTTTAATTATCATGTTTTAGTTTTTTTTTTAAATTTTAATGTTACAAAGAACAAGTTTTATATTAATAAAACATTATCGTGCAAAAAGTTTTGAATATGTCTGCCATTTTGAGCAATACACGTTGCGTAAACTGTCTCTAAATATGCAGTTGGTTTCTGCACACAATGACTTTCATTAAGGATATTCACACCTTCTTCGATTCTGTGCCACAATTCATGTACTGTTCTTGGTTTTTGTTTATATACAATCTCTTTCAGGGTACCCTTTAAAAAATAGTCCATAGAAGTCAAGTCTGGACTCCTAGGTGACCACGCCAGGTTGCCGTTTTCCTCAACCCATTATTGGTAACGATTGGACAAGTAATTGGTTATGTCATGACTTCTATGTTCTATCTTGTTGCCATATTAAATGTCGAAGTTCTATTGGTGGCAGTTGGTTCTCAATAAGCTGTCGAATATCATTTCTCAATAGTTGATAATATCTTGCCGAATTTAAATTTTCTTCGTAAAATAGTGGCCCCAGAATTCCTGAATGTCAAATTGCGCACCAAACCTTCCTGATTTTCTTCCCTGTCTGGTTACCTCTTTTATCTTCTTTTCATTTATGTTACTCCAATAATGTAAATTTTTGCCTATTAAACGCCGCAGTTGAAGTAGTGAATATAGATTCATCCCTCCACATAATCTTCTAATTTTTGCACCGGTAAATATTTATAAGGCTTCCATCCATTCATTTCTAAACAAGATTGGATAGTTGTTCTTCTAATATTCAAGTCTACAGCAACTTGTCGGGTGGGCGTTTCAGGAGATTCTTCAAAATGAAAAAAAATGGCAAGTTGATTTTCATTGCTAAAAACATGACGCCTTCTTTGCTTTTTTGCAAGACACTTTGATTTTTTCTAAAACACCGATACGTTTTTTAAAAAAATCTTTTTTTTCTGGGTGGCGTCTTAGAGGGAATTGGGTAATATACCTTCTTAGAGCAGGAGCTGGCCTTTTATTACTCGATAAATAGCATTCCAGCATATCCGCTCTTTCTTCTGAGGTATACATAATTTAATAATAATACAACTGTGTATAATATTAAAAAAAAGTATGTATAATAAGATAAGTAAATAAAATGAATGCACTGTAACAATAACAATAAAAAGTGACTAAACAGCTATGAAAACTGACAAATATTGGTTTCCAAGGTGACAAAAAGCAATACTGGAGCATTTGTTACTCTAAGTCCAAAGCCAACTGCGGTAAAATAGTACATTTATTTTATATTCGAAGTAAAAAATAATGAAAATGTTATTTTAAGTTGATACTATTTTCTCCAAAACTGTTAGGTGACACGAAGTTTGTTAAATTAGAGAAAATATTTTATTCACATATATTTTATACATTTATAATCCTACTATTGAATAGCTATGGAATTCTACCTACTTTTAGAGGCCGTTAGAGATAGCGCAGTTTGCCGTATATAATATACACTAAAGATAGTTAAAAAAAGTTCCTAAATACGTGTGGTTTCTAGATTCAGTTAAACTATTAATATATTATATTTTTATATATACAGGATATTTGAATTTTCGTGTACAAGTATCAATTTCTTTATTTAAAATAGAATAACGTATATATAAATTGTAGATTTAAACTTGAATAGGGCTCATTCAAGAATATTTAAAGATATTGATTGTTTTCAGAAACGGACTGATTTACACACTCAATTTACTTGGTTCTGTAAACACTTACCAAAGTTTGGTGACCGCTAAGAAACAGACAGTTTTAGAGCTGTACTACAAGGCTAAGTATGTTACACCATGTTTAAAGCGGATTTTTTTAAACGCAATATTTTGCTGTGGTAAAAGATGTAAGTGACTAATATTGCTCCCTAATAAATCATTCTACTGTAATATGTCACTATTTACCTCAGTAGAGATCACTGAGTCCATCCACAGTAACAAAATATCGAGTTTAAAAAGTCCGCGTAATCACATGGTGTACCATTCTTATCTTTGTATTACTTCTATCCTTTATACAGGGTGTCCCACGACGAACTGCGGCGACCGATTTCTCAGAAAGAAGGCTTTAGAAAAATTTGAAATTTTGGCAGCTAACCGGTTATACCGGAAGTAGACGTCAAACGTAATATTTGTTGTCGTTTGACAATTACCTAAAAAAATATTATTTATTTATTATAGTAATTATAATAATTATTAAACTAATAATCATGCCGGGGCGATTAAATTACACACCCGATGATTATTTGAATTTGTTTATTATCTATGGGGAATCTAACAGAGTTTTAACACAAACATGCTAGATATTTGCTGATAGTCAGATACCATTCAAATTTTCTTCGTAAAAATTCAGTTTTATTATTCCATCGTTCCTTACTGCACAAAATACATCAAATTGCCAGGATTCTTGAAAAATCCGCGATCTTACTGCATAAGGATTCGAATCACTCCAAAAATGGGAATCGTGTCTATTGAAAAGGCCATTTTTAGAAAATTTTGCTTCATCGGTCCATTTTTTACATAAAATTCAAAATATCTCAAAAACACTTCAACTTAGGTGTAGGATATTATACATAAAGTATACCTAGAATTTTTCGAGGAATTCAAAAATTCGATAATATACAGGGTGTTCTATTTAAAAAAAGAAAGAACAACCGTATAACCGGAAGTGCCGCCATCTTGAAAATATTTTGCGCGAATTGCCTCCATCGACTTTAGTTGGCTGCCAAAATTTCAAATTTTTCCAAAGCCTACTTTCTGAGAAATCGATCGCCGCAATTCGTCGTGGGACACCTTGTATTACGAAATTAAGGACATATTATGAAGGAAAACTTTTCATATTTGCAAACAATTATTTACACAACGCATATTGCGCAAAAAGGTGTTAGTTGTTGTCTTAGTAAGCATTAGTTACGATTATATGTGTTTATATGTGCTTTAAAACAAAATTGTTCTCATAGTTTTAAGAGTTTTTTTAAAGATAAATAAATAATTAAAATCTGAATATTAATGAAAAGTAGTTGCTTTATTATTTGCTCTATGCTGACCAAAAATAAATAAATCATGTAATTAATTCCTATCAGAACGGTGCTAGTAATATGGTTTTTAATTAATACATAACCTAACTTTTGTTATAAATACATAATAAAATGTCGTCGGCTTACTATATAGTGACAAAGGAAACGAAGTATCACTGTAGAAACATCTAAAAAAGTGTTTTAACAATAAACTCAGTATGCATAAAGATAAAATACTGAAGTTTCATATAATGTTTCAATTAAAATAATTATATTAATTAGTAAATAGGCTGTTACTTACGAAACAATATATCGGGTTCGGGAGTCCGAACCCTCCCCTCGAAATGTTTAATAATAGAGTATGAAAGGGAATATACATAAAATAAATTTTCGGATGTAAAGTTTTTTTTCTCTTTTAGATTATTTTAACCCCCCCTTCACAATTTTTTTCCTGGGTGCGCCAGTGATCACAGCTCATTGTTGTATATCGTGGAATTCGTCTTGGGGAGCTCTATTCAGATCTCTGGTAATGGATATGTGTTCCTCTTAAAAAAAAGGTGACAAAAATAGGGATACAAAAAATTTTGCAACACTGCGAATTATTCATTTTTATTAAATTTTGAGCTTACATGGCCAAAAGAGTAAAGCTCTTTATTTCTAGATTTCTAAAGTTCTTTTATCGTCGACTTACAATATAGTGACATAAAAAATCTGGCATCACTGTAAAAAAATCTAAAGAAAATAATAATAATTGCCTCATTATTACATATTATACATGAAATATTCAAATTTCGAACAACGTGTGCAAAAAATGAAATGATAAGACATAAATAGGCTATTAGCTGAAGATAACCACCGATAATTTCGAAACAGTAAATCACAACCCCCTATTGTCATATATTATTGAACTCATGTTGAAGAGCTCTATTCAGACCTGTGTTAATATACAGGGTGTTTCATTTAAAAAAATTGAGAAAATTTAGGATACGTAAAATTTGGCAACACTGGCAATTATTTATTTGTAATAAAAAATGAGCTACTACACGGCGAAAAGAGTAAAGCTGTTTATTCCTTAGCGCTCACAAAGTATTCATAAGTGTTTAAGCAACTGAGAAAACCGCATTTGCATATCAATCCGTTTCTGAGGTTAACTGGCAATAAGTCCGAAACGGTGAATCAGAGACACATATTATTATATATCGTTGAATTTGTCTTAAAGAGCCATATCTGAATCTGCAAAAAATATAGGGTGTTGTATTTAAAATAAGGAGGTAGATACTTGTTCACGAAAATCCAAACACTCTGTATATATTAAAATGTAATATTTTAAAGGTTTATGTGAATCCAAAAACGTTTCTATTTAATTTTTTTGCTAACTGTTACAATTTCCGAGATAAGTTAGCGTCCCATAATAAACGGGCCAGCCTGTACATGATGTCAAAAAATATTTCGAAATGTTTACTATATAGTCACGATATGAAGATTTTTTTAGGGCAGATTAAAATAATCTAATGGTTATTTCATTGTAGCTGGTAGAACGAACTACCTGCAATGTAATACTATACTAGCGTCTACAGATAGGATGCAAGTTTCCTGCACGCCGTTTAATGCAGAAAGAATCGATGACTTGAGGTGTGATTTTATGGCTTTAATCATAGGTTATAGCTTTAACGATGGTTTTATGTTATAATGAACATGTAATTCCAATAAAGAACCTAAAGTGTGCTATTTCTCGATTTAACATTATTGTAAGGACTAGTGACTGTTTATTTTATGTTCTATTTCTTATTTTTTTAAAATATAATTTTCATTTTTTAAAAAGAAGGTATAATTAGTTAATTTAAGAGTTTATTAGCAAAAATCTGCTACAAAATTTACATTACAATATTATTTGAAGTACATATTACACAACTTTATGTAACTTTTATACAGTTTTTATTAACCTATACAAATATAACAATAATAATAATAATATTAATAAAACTTTTAACATATCAAAATTATATAAACTGATTTTTAAATAAGTAATTTTACAGGACTTTTTGAATTTTTTAATTGATGGTTCATTTTTATTTCTTTTTTAAATTCTATTAAATAAAACACAAGTCTCCGTCAACTGAGACCAAGACTTTGTGTTTTATTTAAGAGAATTATAAATATGTCTCTTTGAGAAATATGGACGACGTTTTCCAATTTTTTTAAAATGTTAAATTCTTTTAATCCTTTATAAAATAATATCGATTTATACAACTAATTGTTGAATGGTAGAATTAAATAAAAATGGTCTTTTTGCCTTGTATTATATTGATGAAACTTTAAATTTTGATTTATAAATTCCTTTAAATGATTTGGATTATCAATTTTATAAATAAATACACGAATATAAAAAAATATCAAGTTATTAACATCTAGCCATTTTAAAATGCGTAACATATCACTAATTTTCATATATTTATCTTTATTTCAAATTATTATATAATTGTTGGACAATACAAGAAATGTGGTAATATGATTGTATTATAAATTATTTTTCTAGCAAATAGTGATAAATGATTGCTTATTCTTTTTTTTCGAAATAGTTTTTTTCAAAAAAAATATTAAATTTTAACTTTGAATCTAAAATAATACCCAAATATTTAAAGGAATGAACAATATCCAAATTCTAACTATCAATAAATATGTTAGTTTTGTCTGTCGCGTTAATAGTCATACATATTGTTTTTTCTACATTCAATTTTAATTTATTTATATTTAACCAGTTAGGGACTAATTTTAACTCACGATTTATCTTATTACTTGTTAATGTAATATCGTTATCTTTAATGTAAATTGGTGTGTCATCTGCAAGCATTTGTATTTTACAGTTTTTTAAAACACCCGGTAAATCATTGATATATAAAATAAATAATAAAGGACTTAGTGTGCTTCTTTGTGGTACAGCTACATTATTAACCCGTTTATTTGAATATACATTAGAAAATTTTGTTATTTGTGTCCAGGTCTTTAAATAATTCTTAAAACATTTAAGAACTTTACCCCTTATCCCATATTTATATAATTTGTCTAATAGTCTATTCCTATCTATTGTTTCAAATACTCTTTTAAAATCTAAAAATGTCGCTATTATAATTTCTTTATTTGCCATGTTTCTCGTCCAGTTTTCAGTTACATACTGATTTTCTTCTATGTGATCCAAAATTTGGTTGTAAACAATTTCTTCAAGTAATTTTTCAATATCCCAATACATTTGTTGGTCTCATTTCTGTATATTTTTTCGAATTTTTTATTTTTGGCACAGGTGTTATATGGGAACATTTCAGATTTTTTGGTATTTCTGCTTCTCTTAAACATTTATTTAAAGGATTTAAGATTGGATATCCAGCAAAAGAAAAGGTTTCTTTCATATGTTTTTTGTTAAAATTTCGATGTTGTTATTATTAGATTTCAATATAAGAATTTTATGTTTAAGTTCATTTAAAGAGTCTTTCAGAGGTAATATGTCGATCTGTCTCAGTTTTGTCGTCAAATATAATTTCAGTAAAAACAGTTTTTTTCTAGGTTTGATAATTTTTTTAGGGTTTCCAACTTCATTTTGCTGTCATTCTTATTGTCATCGATCAAATTTTCATAATAGGAACTTTTTTCTTTTCTTAATATCTCAACAAATTTGTCTCCTAATCTTTTATATTCTTCCCCATCTTGAATATTATTTGTAATAGTACGTTTTTTGTACATATTGTCTCGCAATTTTTCTGTTTCCAAAATATTTTTATTGCACCAAAGAGTAGTTACCTTTTCCAAGCATCGTTTTTGAAATAAGATTATTGAAAAAATAATTTATATCAGTATTATTATATCCCCAATTACATGATATTAATTCAAGGACTAACTGTTTGTAATCAATAATTCAAAATGAGTAAAATTTTCTTCTATTTTAATATAAGTCCAACTATGAACAATAACTTTGGGTAAACGTTCAACTCCAGTTTTAAAAGAAAAATTGTCAGTGATTACTAAATCAATTAATATTTTACTGGTTTTTGTCACCCTAGTATCCTCTAGTCGAACACTTTCCCAGCAGGTGTCAAGAAGATATAATAAGAGGAATATGAAACGGCGACCAAAGGTTCAAATTTGTTCATATTATTTTTGTACCTATGAGTATTTCATACTCACATACCTACATATTTCACTGCAGTTTATCAAGGTCTTGTCTACTTCATTTTCTAGTTTGGAGGTAGTCTGTAATTTTTTTGGAATATGTTTGGCTATTGATAACGGATTTATTAGCTGATAAGGATAATTGTATTATATTTCTTAATTGCGGATGTAGAAGGTTTGTGACTGGAGCTCTGTCGTGTTACTTATGTAACAAAAATATTTTTACTTTTTATAGTTTTGCGAAGAGTTAAATTTCAATAATTAAATATGAAAAAATTATCAGCAGCAGAATATAAAATGTAAGTATCTCCCTATAAGTCGTCTAAAATATACTGCGGGTTTAAAAAAAGTAATTTTGTTTTCATCTTCTTTTTTTGTTTCGTCTAAGTGGAATATTCGAAGAATATTTTTTAATTTTGTGTTTATACGTTAAGTATACCTATATTTCTTGAATATTGTATATATTAATTAATTAAACATCTTGGGTTTTGCGTCCACTATTATTTTAAAACTGTATCTGCGAATTACAGACTAAGATTGATATATTTTCAAGCTTTCTTATGAGAAGCAACAAGAATATTTGACAAGCGGAGAAGGCAGTGAAGTCGAGGAACATGCCGACTTCGAAAATGAATGGCTACCACCACTATTGACAAATTCGCATAATGATCCGGATTTTTCGGACAGCGAAGAATTGGGAGATACTGACATGGCAGGTCCTTCAAGAGAATTGCCAGAGTTTCGTTGCTAAATATAATGTAGTGTGGAAAAAGTCTACTCCAGCACCCACTCGAGTTCAGAAGCATAACACTTTTTGGAGGAAGCCCGGCCCTATAGCTTCAACTAAATTTTTATTTGTTGCTGGTACATTCAGATCTATATTTACAGAAGTGGATCTTATCGTACGTAAGAATAATCGTAAAACTGATTTTGTATATGCAAAGTTAAATGAAAAATGAATAGAAAAAAACTCTAAAAAGTGGAATGCCTGTAACTCGAGAGGAAGTATATGCATATATTGGAATACTAGTTACTATGGGTGTTCATCATTCCAACAATGAACATATCACGGTTTTATGGAAATGTGATTCCTATTCACTCTACAAAGCAGCAATGTCAATCATAAAATCTCGAAGCATAAAAAGATTTATTCGATTTGATTATATTCCTTCTAAGCCGGCTAAATACGGACTCAATATATTTTTGGTTTGCGAAAAATTCATATCCAATAACTGGCCAACTTTATACTGGAAAAGGATCGGACGGGCCAGAAAGGAATCAAGGGCAAAGGGTTGTGACAGATTTATATTACCAGTTCAAAGGTTCAGGAAGAAATATTACAATGGACAATTTTTTAACGCTTTGGCTTTAACATATTTGTTACTTTCCCAAGATCTATCCATGTTTGGAATAGTAAAACATAATAAAGCCTGCATTCCGATGGAGATGAAAAAAAAGCAAAAAAAAAAGAAACTTAAAATTTTTTAAAACATTTCCCGACAGAATCAAGCATAGAAGCGATCTTGGGACATCCAATAAATCCGTCTGATCAATCTTTCACTATTTCAAGAGCAGAATTGTCGGAAGATGGTTTTGGGCAATCTAAGCATACTGGAAGCTGCCACGTTTGTCAGTCATCATCACCTTTACAAAGATAAACACAAAAGTGTTGTGCTGATTGCAAAGTCCAGTTTGTAATGAACACGCCAAAACCATAACAAAATCTCAACAATGTGCAATGTAAGATTCTGCAAGTGTCTGTAATAAATTTGTAATAAAAAACAAGTCCGTGATAAATTTGTAATTAAAAATAAGTAAATTTATATTAAAAAATTAAGTCTGTAGTAAAATTGTAATAAAAAATGAATATAAAAGTTTCTCATCAAGTCTCAATGAGGACAATTTTACGACAAAGTTACGTGTCGGAACTCTGGTATCTATTCGTGCGTTTGCGTGGTATATTTTAACTTTTGCGTAAAATTGAAACTCATTTCTTAAAATTACCTGAATCACACGCAAGCCCGGCTTAAAGTTCACCGCTTAGAGACAAACTAAAAGTACAATCAAATATCTCAAAGAAAAATATAAAAAATAGTTGAATAAAAATTAAAAAGGTACCCGGGAACCTAGCAATGTACATAAAGGTTTATATTTATATTTATTACTAGAGGTTAACTTTTCTCCTTAAAGGACCATACTGCGCCATTTTAAAATAGCAAGATAACTTTAAAATATATGTCATATGCTCTTTTTGGTTAAGAAAGTTATACATAATACTTTAGAGAAAGAAATTATTATTATTATTATTATTTGAGTGGCTGTTCTTGGATTTATTGCCCTAAAAATAGTTTTTATAACATTTTATCTAGAGATATCCAACGTATGACCTTAAAAACTCACCGTTGCTCTAAATATAAAACATAGAAGACACTTGGGGTTATAAATTGGTAATTACCCAAAACCTTAATTTGAAAATCGATCGATAATTAACATTAGAAAGGTCACCATCCATATTACAAGTTGAGAAGAGTAGTTCTGCCAGTTAATAACGTTGAAAAATTTATTTGTTTTGTATATACAGGGTTATTTTTTATAATTTGCCACCCCCTGAGTGTCTAATTTTTTCAAGATACGAAGAAATGGTTCCTACGAAAGTTATAGGGAATTTCCTAAAGATTTACATAACGGCAATTTTAAAAACAAAAAACCATCGGAAAATCACTAAATCACCTTTAATATTTTAAATGGGACACCCTGTATTTTTTGACTTTCCCTTTATTCTCCCCTTTCCAAAAAAATATATAATTTGTCTATATTCGAAACAGTAGTTGTTGACTTCTTACACTTTAAAGTTACCACATATGACAATTTCACAGATTGCAGGGATACCCATAAATAAAAATCGCCTTACCCAAATGTCATCAACAAAAACAAAACACTTACTTTTATTTGATTTTATGGAAAACAAAAGTAATAAAATCTAAAATGCAATTTACCGAAGAAGAAAAACTAAAAATTCTTCAACATTAAATGCTAATAATGGTCAATTGCAGTCCATCCATATTACAAGTTGCATATACAGTAAAAAACTACGCACAAAGAAAATCCTTGCAGAGGCAAAGAAGACGACCAAATTTTGACTTGGACGAGGAATTAACTATATTATTATATTATGAATGTAAAAAATTCTTTCTTTAGGTAGTCTAAAAGTTATATTAAAAATAATTTTTAGTTTTGTCTCTCGGATATAAAATCAGATTTCACATTCGTTCAGTGCTAAAAAAGAATCGATACCGCTTGTATAATATTAGACCAGTGCAACTATTAACCAACGATCATTTTAACCAACGCCTCCACTTTTATGAGGATATGCTGAGCAGACTAAGGCAAGATATGCTGATATTCAGAAGGATTTTGTGGTCTGATGAGGCTTGTTTTGCCACAGCCGGAATGTTTAATAGAAAAAACAAGCACCATTGTGCAACAAGAATTCCACATAAATTGAAGAGCGAAAGAGACAACGGTGGAAGTCAATACATGTTTGGTGCGGCATCTTGGGAAACCAAATTATTGGTCCGATATTTGTTGAGGGTGTATTAACGATATTTAAATCTATTAAATAATTTGGAGCAGTTTCCTTTAAAGACTTATAACCAAATAATTTGGCACCAAGATGGCGCACCACCACACAACATTCGAGAGGTCACAGATTTTTTAAATGCTCGATATAATTTCTAGATTGGCAAATATGGCCATATTCATTGGCCTGGGAACAGTCCCGACCTTACACCTTTGGAATTTTTTTTGTGGGGATATCTAAAGGATAAAGTGTATCATAATAGAACGGATGAGTTGCGGCAAAAAATAATGTATGCAATTAGGGTTTTAAATACAGAAGATCACATCTTCATTATCCAAGCAAATGGGAAACTGGAAAGTGTGTTTCAAAATTGCTTTTATAATAGAGGGGGTCACGTAAATAAGCTGTAAAAATATTAAGTCCTAGTTCTTGTTTAGTTTTTGTTTGTTCGTTTGTTTGTATATATATATATATATATATATATATATATATATATATATATATATATTAAATATATTTTTTTTTACAAATTGCTGTTTTGTTTTTGTTGGTGACATTCCATGGGTAAAACGATTTAAGTATCTGCGGATTGCGTTCACGTCCAACAGGGCTTCTTTGTTTTTAGTTGACATCATTTCATGGGTACCGCGATTTAAGTATGGCTGCATTTCTGTGAAATTGTCATATGTGTCAAACTTTAAATATGTGTCAAACTTTAAGTGGAAGAAGTCAGAAACTACTGTTCCGAATATAGACAAATTATATATTTTTGGAAAGGGAAAAATGAGGAGAATCCAAAAATGTCAAAAAATACAGAATGTCTCATTTAAAATAACAAAGTTGGTGGCGATTAAGTGACTTTTCGATCGTCTTTTGTTTTTGAAATTGCCGCTATGTAAATCTTTAAGAAATTCCCTATAACTTTCGTAGGAAACTGTAACTTTGTGTCTTGAAAAAATAAGCCTCTCAGGGCAAATTATAAAAAATAAACCTGCACATGTGGAATACAAACTTTAAAGGTATTTCAAAAATCGCATATCGAAAATTCTTGTTGGGTTTAATTATTTCATATCACCAATCAGTAAAAATTCCAGTTTCCAGTTCTTCATCTAATATTCATAAAATATATATGGAGTCCTAAGACTATAAACATTCTTATGGTGGAAATGTCAATGTGCAGTTTATAAATTCCTGCTTATGCAATTTTATTTATATGCGGCAAACAGTAAAATTACGCGCAGACCATTAAAAATATTCCCCTTGGAAGGCGACCGTCTTAAAAACATTTCTAATTATACAAGGTCTAACAAAAAACCCTAGTGAAATTTTAAAAATCCATTATGGAGAGTCTTATAGTTGTACATATAATCATATAATTAGCAAGTTGCGGTTCAGTTCTAAAGTTCTGTTTTAGTGATAATGGCACATTTTTTGATATCACAAGTAGAAAAGCATATTTGCTAAGAGTACCACTAGCTAATACCGGGCGGCTCAAAAAAACAATGCAAGCTGGAAAACGTATTTAGTAATAAATTAAAAAACGTCATAATAAACACAAATCATACTAATCAAAAGCAACTTTTATTTTAGTATTTTGCCCCCTAGTTTCCAGTGGTAACGTCATTACATAGATAAATAGGCCAATCAATAGAGCAAAATTACAGTGATTTTTTGTCAAAAATAGTAACCGAAAATCGAATGCACCATCATACTTAAGTGATGCAACATAATGCTTGATGTTTGTGCAAAATTTGAGATAAATTGGACAAGCAGTTTAAAAAAAAATGTTTAACATTTCAATAGACCGCCATTTTGTTTTGCCATATTATTTTTTTACCAAAATGTTTGAAAGTTATCCCCATATAGTCCTTAATATTTAACCAAAATTTGAAGTCAATCGGGTAAGTAGTTTTTTAGCTATACTGCGAAGAGGCAAACAAACAGAACAGACAATCAGATAGACAGACAGACATACAGATCGACGGAATTCAGAAAACATGTTTTTCGGCATCTAGGATCCATGAAACTTGAAGATCTGAAAAATCCCGGAGGCTGATTTTTTCATGATTACAATACTGCTCTTTTACGAGGGAAGTAAAAGGCAAAACCATTAACAACATGAACTGTCAGCATTTTCGAAGAAGAAGTTGTGAGACATAATTTTTTTTATTCAACAATTTCCATCAGAGGAACTAAAGGAATAGAATTTTGTTTGAATATATTTGTGTTTAAAAATATGTATAATTACTACCATACCAATTACATATTTAGATTTTAAATATTTTCAAATATTATTATGTAATATTAAGACATAAAATATCATTTATAATAAATTAAGCTATCAAAGACTAAATAAAATCATCCTACCCTAGGCAATTCTAAAACAATGAAACCCTCGGCAATTTCGCTTGAAAACTGTCTAATAACTTCCCATTTAACCCACATATATCGACCATTAATTACTTAATTGGCTTCCTCCTTTCGCAACATATGTACAGTTTCGGAAGAAATTAAGAACTTCCTGCGAAGGAAGTGGGAGTTATCGTAAATTAGCCATCACAACCGTCTCGAGGTCACCTGACAAGTAACGAGAGAGAAAGAGAGAACGAGTCATAGAGAACAGTAGTCGTAAAACTCGCCCTGACAGACCGGCCGACTGGGATTACAAGAGCGGAATTGGGGCACGCGTTTAATTGAGAAATAAATCTGGGAATGCGTTTCCTGAGAAAAGAAAACTTGACAGCCATATGAAATTAAAGCTTGAAGTTGGAACATAAAAGAAATTTTCGCAAAAAACGCGATGTAGTAAATAAAATTATGAAGCTTTAGGATTCGATTAGTTGGCAAAAGGATGCTTTTTCGACTATTAAAGAAACCATACTTTTCATTTGCCCAAAAAGCGAAACCGATACAATTTAATTTGATATTTTACAGTTTTACAACGCATTTCTTTTTTGCGACTTCCTGTCCGTTGTACGAAAACTTCGACAAGGTAAATGTTATGTTATGTTATAATGTGTCATTTAGGTTTGGTATATAAATAATCTTATATAGTAAATTTGTTAATTTGCTATAATTATATAATTGTTTAAACTTTCATTATCAATGGGCATCAGTATTTATATCTAAATCTTTTAAATTTGAAAAAACACTACTAGGTATTCTTATTTTTTGTTTGCCGCAATTCGGTAAAATTGTAATAAGAGAGTAAGATCCCAGGGACCCCAGACGTAACTTATTTTGTAAAAGACAAAATGTAAGACATAGAGTAGTGTTCCTATGTACTTTGAACGCATGGGTAGCCGGCCGTTTCACAGGTACCAGGTGAGAAAGGTGATTAAAAATAGAACTCACTTAACTTAATTCGGCCAGACACATAACTTCCGCCAGAGGCTTTAAAGATCTTAAAAAAAAAAAAAATAAACCTTACATATTTTAATGCTTGATTGTGTTATTTAGGGGACTATTTCAAAACTATATGTGATCAGTCAGACAAATCGTAGCGGCCAAACATCTCCCCAGACACAAAAAAACTCTGCCGTGAGTGGGAGCGCGAGGATACTATGTAGGCGTTTCAGGCTACTCTATGCTCCACAACACGATATGGGTAGTGGCCGAATAACATATTATGCATATTTGTTTCTTTCCTACTATAATTTCTGAACATTCTAAATCCAAATAATTAAAATAGATGTTTCTGTATTCTTTGTAGCAAAAAAAAATAGTATGGATAGACTCTACACCATAATAATTAATGTATTTAATATTTAAAAGCTATTATTGCTACATTTTAATACGTAAATAAAAAACATTTTATGTTTGTTTTTAATTTTCTCACATTTGGGAATTTGCTTCACTTGGATGATCCTAAAGGGAAACTCTTTAAATTCTATTAAACCCTGTCTTTATTAATACGTATTAAAAAAAAAATTAAAAATACACTTTTTAACGTAATACACTTACTTTTTAAACACTTAGCTCACAGAAAGCCAATATTTAGTCGAGGCCTTTGACGAAGTTTTGTAAGAAAAATCTAATTGGCAATTTTTATGATAATATACTTTGAAATGAATACTTTTTTTAACTCTAATTATCAACTCTGCAAAATTTTTTTCTTCTTTATCTGGCTTACTTAAAAAATTCTTTTTGTCTGATAAATTTAGAGGCAGTCTTTTGGATCGATGTTTTTTGTCGTTTGATTACAAAATCTACAAGTGTGTTTATTCTCATCAATACTTGCATTGCTTTTAAACGAAATATTACTGTCAGGTGGAGAATCCGTCTGACAGTTAATATTCGTTAATTATCAACTCTGCAAAATTTTCTTCTTCTTTATCTAGTTTACTTAAAAAATTCTTTTTGTCTGATGAATTTAGAGGCAGTCTTTTGGATCGATGTTTTTTGCCGTTTGATTACAAAATATACAAGTGTGTTTATTCTTATCAATACTTGCATTACTTTCAAACGAAATATTGCTGTCAGACGGAGAATCATCAACACATTCCGGCTGTACATAGTGTCCTTCAGAATTAAAAGAAGCCGGGTCGTCTAATTTCGATAGAACAGCTGGCTCAGGTATTACAATAGGCTCAGGTATTATAATAGGCCTAGGTATAGCAATAGTTACCAGATTTGATGTAGATCCTGTAGATAGATCCTCAATTATAGGAACTATTGCTGTACTGGAGGTAGATGCTATACATGAATTCTGAACTGTAGGAATAATTGCTGGATTTGAGGTAGATGCTGTATGTTAATCCTTTGCGATATTGGGTGAATTTTCTTGAGGAGTTGCCAATTCTGTTAAATAATATTTTTTTATGAACCCTGTAAACGACTTATAACACTGTCTATGGTAACCACTTTCAAACAATTCGACTGGCAAAACTACGTCTTTATATTTGAGGTTATGTATCTTCCTCTGTTTTAAAATTGTTTCGCAGTTTTTTAATGTATTTTCCGTAAATAATGTTAAGTTCTCATCAGACTTTTCACAACACGCACAATTCACTAGCTCTGTCATGATATTTTATTTAACACTGCAAATCATTTAATTTTCCTCATAAAACACGCGTTGTAACTGACACAACAGTGCCGTTATATATATATATATATATATATATATATATATATATATATATATATATATATATAATAATAAATAAGATCCCTGGCTCGATTTCGAGCTGAGGCAGACTTTGTTAAGAATACACAATGCGCTCACCTTCTAATGGATTAGTGGTTGCGCGCTCCATCAGTGTAACGCTAAAATCACCTCTCAAATAGCGTCGTTCGGATTCGACAATAAACTGTAGGTCCCATATACCTGTGTAAATTACAGCTAACACACACAGCATAGGTATATGTGAGAGGTACGCCGATATCTAGCAGTGAATGAAAAGGCTGTTGATGATGAATAATATATATATATATATATATATATATATATATATATATATATATATATATACAGTTATAGTTAGGAAACTGTCACATAAACTTACTGGCCAACAATCTCATAAGGCATAAGTATTTTCGTTATTGATAATAAAGAAAACTACAATATTGGTATGTTTCCTACTTTTTGAATTCTAGCGCGCATATTTAATTAAGTAAACCGAGAAATGCATTGCTTGTTTGACCCTTTCTCGACTAAATATTGGCTTCCTGTGAGCTAAGTGTTTAAAAAGTAAGTGTATTACGTTAAAAAGTGTATTTTTAATTATTTTTTGATTCATATTAATAAGGATAGGTATCAATTATTATTAAACACACTATAATTTAAAGAATTTTCCTTTAGGATCATCCAAGCGAAGCAAATTCCCAAATGTGAGAAAATTTAAAACAAAAATGTTTTTTAGTTATGTATTAGAATGTAGCAACAATAGCTTATAAATATTACATACATTAATTATTATGGTATAGAGTCTATCCATACTTTACTATTTTTTTTGCTACAAAGAACACAGAAACATTTTTTTAAATTATTTGGATTTAGAATATTCAAAAATTACAGTAGGAAAGAAACAACTACGCATAATATGTTATTCGCGTATAAATCGGCCACTGCCCATATCACGTTCTGTAGCATAGTAGTAGTAGCATACAGTAGCCTAAAGCTGACTATTAGTTTAAGAGAAAAAAATCAGTTCGCATAGATATCTTACTCGCGTTGAAACGCCTATATAGCGCTCCCCTTAGACTCTACGCTTTGTCTAGCTGATAGGTTTCAAATAGTCCACAAATAATATATAAAAATCAAGCGTCAGAATATAAGTAAAGTTTATTTATTTTTTTAAGAGCTTTAAAGCGTATGGCGGAAGTTATGGCGTCGGGAAGTGTCTGGCAGTGTTGAATATTATTTTTTAATAATATTCTCTAAAACATATATAAACATTAGCGATAAGAATTTAAGTTAAGTGAGTTCTATTTTTACTTACCTCTCTCACCTGATACCTGCGAAACAGCCGGTTACCCAACTAGCGTTCAAAGTACATAGAAAAGATTCATTTTTTGTCTTTCACAAAATAAGTTACGCCTGGGGGCGCTGGGATCTTGGACTATAATATAATATTACTTTTGATAACTATAGAGTAGCTATATTTTACTCATTATTTCTTTGATCAAACTCTTCGATTGCCAGGAAAATTAATGTAGGTTTAGTTCCAGCTTCCTCGGTTAAACTTACAAAATCAGTAAAAAGAATATTTTCTTGTTTTTTTTTATTAAATTCGTCATTTTAATTAATAATTCATTTTATTGTAACCATTTTCTAAATATTTTCAAATTATGTTATGCTTATATCTTACTGCCGGTGATAAAAGTCCATTGGAGAGAACTGCATTTCTGTTTCTGATCTATTCCTAATAGGGTGAGTGAAGCAATTAAAAGAAACTTTCCAAATAGCAAAACTTGGTTACTTACTGTTGGGAGGATCATTTTAGCATGAGCTCCAGAGCTTTCATATTTTTATGGAAAAATCTCGGAGGGTTATTTTTTCGCAACTACAATACTTCCCTTTTACGGGGGAAGTAAAAATGAAATTGATAATGAGACCTCGAAGAGGAGACGTAGGATTTTAAATCTGAGTACTTCTCGCAAAGAGGGAGAAGAAGCTTAATGATGTAAAATGTATCTTATAATATCTTTTTAAATGCAGCCTGAAAAATAGAAAGAAAAATGACGATTTTCGGTTTTTCACGGATATCTTCCGAAGTAAGCCGAATTTTTCAACTTTATCAACAACATATTATTTGACATTAAATTGCGCAGACCTTGTCCTAATTTATCCAACCTCGTATATCTTACGATTTTAAAAATACCAATGTTATCCCTTCGAATTTGTAACACCTTGTATATGGTACCCTCCTGAACTTTGATCTAAAACGTCCATCGAATTTTTATTTTTACTTGAGTGGATACTTGTATATCCCAAAGTTTCTCTCCGATTACTAAATATCATCCCAATTTTTGATAAAATATTTTTCCTTTGTATTTTTCGTTTATTAACATTAATACGTTCATATTAAAGAAAATTAAATTAGTTATCTTACGTATCAATTTTGTTACGATACCGTATATGATTGAAGTTTTTTCTAGGTCTGATTTAGTTCTGAGATTATTACTCTATATGAGAGATAAAATTAAGTTGTCACCATTATATAACATAACTTTTACTAAGTCTAAAAATACATAATATTTTTTGTTTGTGATGGATTGAGTGCATTTTTTTATATATCTTAAATACCTTAAAATATTAAATTATTTGTCGTGAAAATCACGAGTATTAATGAAAATTGGAAAAAGGTAATTTAAATATAACCGGGAAAAGCAATAAATCTTATATTATTATTCTAATAATTGCTATTAAAATGATATTTAAGCACAGACAATTTGTGAGTTTTGTGCCATACCTAGAATATTTCAAAAAAGATCTCGAGCTAAGTCATTTATATTGGTACATGTAATAAGTCTCCCTTTGGTACACATCTAAAAACTAATAAACATAATTTCGAAAAGGAAAAAAACTGGATATTCTTGAAAATATCGAGATAACACTTTCACAAGATCGCTCTCCCCTTAATTTAAATGATCAATTAGGCAACTCATATCGCCAATAGATCAGTGCCCTAAAACTATTTTTTTTTTGAAAACAATTATTTATTTCACTAACTCTTTGTATACATACAATTTACAATTCTCTAATCAGTGCCTGAAAGCTCTGGCCTCGAGAATACCTATGACTAGTGTTGAATACATCAAAGAGATTCACTTAATACCTAAATATACTTTAATATGTTTAACAAATAACCTAAAATTTTGAATATTTCTTACGTTTTCTGGTACCTTGTTGAATGCTTTAGAAGATAAAATATAAGGATTATTTAAGCCTATATTAGTTCTAGAATATAATTGATAAATATTATTTTGAGATCTAGTATCATGACTATGTATATTATTGGACATTACTATATTAATATTTGACATTTGGCTTTTATTTAATATTTTATGTTAGTTAATCTGTCATACTTAAATAACATTTTCAGAACCGTGTTCTGAAGAATCTGGGCTGAGTCAAAGTTGGTTTTACAACAAGACCCCCATATTGGCAATAAATATCTGAAATGTGACAGAAAGAAGGCATTGTAGATACTGTGCTTAGTTTTATTGGTAAGATAGTTTCTGCACCTGAATATAATTGGAACCATGGAAATTATTTTTGAAGATATGTGATCAATGTGATTGGCCCAATTTAGGTTATTATCAATTTGAAGGCCCAAATAATTTATGTGTTGTATTTCATTTATTTTTATGTTATTTATTTGTATAGTAAGATTTTGTATATGTTTTTTGCTTAAAGATAATAAAATTTGGTTTGTCAATGTTTATTTTGAGTTTATTATAATATAACCAATTCAAATAAAGGTTTAGGTCACTGTTTACAGTATCATTTAATGTCCCTTCCCTCCCACCTGTATAGATCAAGACCGTATCATCAGCAAAAGTGAAATACTTTGCTTTAAGTCCTACACATCTCAGATTCAACACATATAATATGTACAATAGGGGTCCCAGAACCGAACCCTGAGGCACTCCATACTCACTAAAGCATATGTTACTACAAACATCACCTAGCCTAACATATTGCTTTCTACCTATTAAATATGACTTTATTAGATTGTACATAGTTCCCCTGAAACCCATATGCCTTAACTTTCTCAATAATATTTCAGTGCTGACGACATCAAATGCTTTTCGCAGGTCAATAAATACCGCCACTACTATAAGACCCTCATCCAATGATCGAGATATACAGTCGACAAAGTCCATGGTTGCGCTAAGTGTACTACTATGTTTGATAAAACCATACTGAAACCGATCAACTTCAATATATTTATTTATAAACTTGGTAAATCTTTTTTTAATTATTTTTTCTATAATTTTTGAAAAAACGCTTATGACTGAAATGGGCCTATAGTTGTTCATGCAATCTTTACTCCCAGATTTAAAAATTGGACATATTTTACTGATTTTCAATTCTTCTGGAAATATACCAGTTCTTAGGATATTATTAACTAGGGTTGTTAGAATTTTTGTAATGTCATTTTTTTAGGTTTATTATGTCCCTCACCGTCACTTCATCATGTCCTGGAGCAGAGTTTTGTTTCAGCTCAGATATGGTTTCACCAATCTCTTGTTCATTAGTTGCCTCTATAAATATACTATTTTCACAAAATATATCTTCAAAATCAGGGACATAGCCTAATGCTTGAATTTCATCATTTAGTTCTAGCGCAATGGACTTCCCTATCTCTGAAAAATGTTTATTTAAGTGCCCTACAATGTCATTGATGTTATCGATTTTATTACCATCAATTATTAAGGTATTAATATGAGTTCCTACATCCTTATCTTTAAGAAATCCATTTACAAATTGCCATTGTTTTCTTACATTGGTGCCTGTCGCTTCCCACTTAGTTCTAAAAAAATTGTTTTTTAAGGATGTTACCATATTATTTATTTTGTTTTTTATTGCCTTAAAATCTAGCTCCAGCTGGAGATTTTGAGGGTTCTTTTTTTTTATATAATTTATCTCTTTGTTTTATCTAATCGAGAAGCTCAGCATTAATCCATTCATTATTTCTACGTATTCTGATAAATTTTGTTTATTCAGATTTTTTTTTACATTCTTTTATTATATTAATGAGATCTTGGAATGACTCAATATTTTCATTTTTTATGATCCGATTAAATGTATTTTGAAATTTCCTAAAATTTATAGTTTTAATTTCATGTGTAACTTTAGGGTTGTATGTTCTTAAATTCTCTTTTATTGAGAATGTTATCAGCCTATGATCTGATAGTGATGCACCCTCAACCCTAACAGAATCACATATATTAATGTTATTAGTTGTTATAACATGATCTATAATACTTTTTGAATGTAATGTAGTACGAGTAGCCTGATCATCACTAATTGTATTGTGTATTTTAAAATTATTCAGTGCTAACAAGTTTTTATATTTTGCAATCTCTCTAGCCCTTTTATCCAATAAATTCAAATTTAGATCACCTACTATCACATGCTTTGTACGATATTTAGAGAGCCAATTTTCAAAATATTCTAAAAATTCAGTACTTGAATATGATGGAGGTCTATACATTGCACTTAGTTTTAACATATTTTCACCTAAGGTAACAGTTATTCAGTTAATAGAGTCATTTTTTGCGGATTTCTCCACTTCTTGTACCTTAATTCCCTTTTTCACATAGATAGAAGCTCCACCTCCCCTGCCTTCTCTGCAGCAGTGTAACACCTGATAATTGTCCAATTTATATAGAAACGTCTCCCTTTCATCAAGCCATGTCTCTACTAGAACTAGCACGTCGCAGTCCTGGTTCAACACAAAACACTGAATCTCTTCCAACTTATTTCTTAAATTTTGTACATTAGCATATGCAATATGTATTTTACTTCCAGGCCTTTCTAATTTTTTAGCTGCTTCATATTTTGCACTAATATCACTTTACTATCTTCCGATTTCCTCAGGAGAATATTTCCATTGCTAACTCATAGTAACTTATAATCCAATTTTTTTCTGTATTCCTTTGCCGCCTTATAAAGTTCCAAGCTTGTTTTTGTTAGGTCATGGTTCAAATAAATCTTGTTGTTTTCTCTAAAACCCAAGTCCTTACTCTGGAGATCAAATTTCTTTTTTGATTTAAGTATCTTTATTTTGGTTGCCTCTTCCTCAAATATGATTTTGATGGGTTTACTTATTTCTTTAGTATGATCCGTATTTCCCACTCTATACTCTAAAAACTTTTTATTAATTTGTACTTCTAACCTTTCCGCTATTTTCGTAACGATTTCAGAGAGATTTTCATTAGGCTCTTGTGGAATCCCTTGAACTATTATATTATTTTTAAGGGCGCCTTTTTCTTGCCTATTAAATTGTATTTTAATCTTCATTATTTCTTCTTGCAGTCTATCATTAATGACTGCTTGCTCATTATATTTTGTAAGAAGAATGTCATACTTCCTGTCCATATCTTCAAGTTTAGCCATAATATCCTCCAAAGTACATCCCTGTGTTTTTGTTTGCTTTTGATTATTTTTGGTTTCCTCTTCCTTTTTACACGTATCACAGAACCATGGGCGTGAAGATTTGTTTACCTGTTGGTATGCCCTTTGCGTCATAACAACGCATGCTCTATGTTTCCATACAAAACATTTTTCACATAATAATCCCTCTTGAGTATCCAGTGTGTGTTTTGAACAAATAAGAATAAGTAGTACAACGTATTTTTACATATTTTTCTTATGTCCTTTGTTATAGTTTTATTTAAATATCTGTGGAACTGTTATGTGTAAATGATTATCTCATGTGAAAAGTTTTTTGTCCTGCTTCCTGTAAGTACTGTTTCAATTTTTCAATTTATATAATTTTTTATTTTATATACATCTTAAGTAGAATTTTTCCAAACTATTTCGAATTATTTTGTACTTACAGACAATCAGTTGTCCACTGATGATGTTCCGCTAGGATCGAAACGCGTAGGAATTAGATAAATAAAAATTTTACCACAAGAAGGCTGACTGGACTTTTACGTTCCTCTTTCCTTATTTTCATTCATGTAAATGACATTACATGTTTCGGCAATAGATTAAACTTTTTTGATTACGCTGAAATCAATTATAATTTTAAGGAGGCATACTCATATATTTTGTCTCCCGTTTTCATGATCGCCTATAATAAATGATTATCACTGACAACTTGAACTTTTCAATATTATATTTTTGGATTTATACACTTTGTCATTTCGAATTATTTTATTTAAAATTAAATGGTCCACATTTCTGACATCCGAATTATTGCAAGCCTGAAATTATGAATAGCATCCCATATTAATTTTTGAAGGATGTTTATAGTGGCATCAAATCCCCTCCCTTACGTTTCTTAAATAACTCAATCTCCAGGTGAAAAATAGTTTTACCCTGCGGAACATAACAAAATAAGTTTCAAGGAGCCGAGGAACAGAAAATCTAATATAACTTTCATCAGACCTCTAGACCCAGAAACCTTTAGAGTCTATTGTCTCCTAACTAGAAAGATAAACGGAATGGCTTTTTGACATTTCACTAACGTAGTTCCTCTTTTAGCTCTGATAGAGATTAAACTTTAGCTGTTTCGTTGTAGTTTATGGAGTCGGTAGGTAAGTGAATTAGCTTCTTAAATTTTGAAGAGGGGAGGAAAGTTATTTGCATGAACTATATGGTATTTTTTTAATTATTAATTTTTAAAGATGTATAAATGCATTCCAGTAAATATAAGTTAATAATAAGTTAATAAGACATCCAACAGCTATAACTGATGTGGGAATAGGAATTTTATAATATAGAAGTCATTAGTCAGTCAGTTACATAAGGGAAGTGGTGTATAAAACTTAAAGACCTTTTTAGATGCCGTAAAAGAACTAAATTTTGACGTATATGCGCTTTTTTATATAATTTTGCACATTTAGAAGAGGGCTATATGTGGTTTTTTATTTCAATAAAGACAAATAGTAACAGTAAGAAATAATTGATTTCTATAATACACAAACGGATAAAAAGTAGTTATCGCACTATTTGTATGTAAACTTACCGTAACTCTATCTTCAAGTAAATATAATTTCAATTTTTTTTATTGATTTGGACTAATACCAATCAAATCAATTATTGTCAATAACTCAAAATCAATCAAATAGACAGGTTCCGATAAATGCTAGTGTTGTTGATAGCATTTTACCTCTAAGAATATATGTATTTATTTGAGGTAACTTTGCTTTGCACGAAATATTATGTTTTTACAAAAAAGTATACTGATAAATGTATAACAGAAAAAAATAAATTTTGTCACAAATAGTACCCTCCTGTATACGTAGGTATGTCAATCGTTTTCTCAAGTTAAGTTTTATATCAACAAAAAAGTATAATAAATGAACATGTTATGCCGCTTTTTAAAAATATTATTTGTTTCTGAAATAAGAATATATTTTCGCTTTGAAAAACCAGAATCACTATGTGTAGTCAAAAAAAATTCTTATCTTAATTGGAAAGATGTGGTCGAGAAGTACTACTTGATCCACGCTCTAAATCAAGCACTTTAGCTATGTTCGCGGTATCTGCTAACGATAATGGACTATATATGATGTATAAAGCGCTAAATATTTGGACTAAAAATGGCCCACATCGAACATTTTACAACAGAAGTGCAAACGGTTAATTTGATGGATTTATATTCACTGACTGGTTCAGGAAAAGGAAAAATATTAATAGGGGACCATTTGGCATCTCATATGTCTGTAGAAGTTGTAGCAAAATGTAAAGAACGTCATATTAAATTCATTCTGCTTCCAGCTAGCTCCACCCATCTATGTCAACCTCTTGATGTGGCCTACTTTCAGCCGCTCAAAAGAGCTGGGAAGTCTACTCTTCCGGGTCGGAAAAATTGCCGCCGCCATGCAACTCCCAAAGAGTATTTTCCGCTTACTATAAGGAAAAAGCCGTTGTTTTGTTAAATTTGAATAGAAGATTTTTTGTATTTTTTGTGCTTTTTTCATAAGTGTCCGAAATCTGATCATATAAAAAAATTATTAAAAATACATTGAAAATCCTTTGAAACGGAAAAATCTCTTAAATTCGCACTTTCCGAAGTTAAGAAAAGATCACTATTAATTGTACAATTTAAACAACTTCAAAAATGAATTCCTTGCACAGATCTACCACCTTCTGTGGTTGAGGTAGATTGAACAGAAATAACCGCATTCCCAGCTGACGTTGAGGTAACATCTACTGATGTTGTTTACACTGTAAGTAAGGTAAAGTATTTCCACCGCCCACGCCGCTTAATTGTCGTCAAATTTGCTCCAGCATCGGCAAGTAAGCTCGCTGAAGAACGGCAAAAACTCTGCCCAGTATAGAGGATCGATATTGGAAGTTGCAGAAATCTTGCTGTAGTAGCAGGAATTTTTCCAAACGAATTAATTTCGACCGGATATCTAGTACATTTACCATTCACATATATTAAGAAAAGCCGCCGATGTCCTACATTTGCTGGACGACGGGCCGAGTATTTTCGATAAAAATCCAAATTTTTCAACCATAGTGAAAGTTCGTTATCATTTTAACTATGGTATAGTGGTTATCATTTTTTCTTTTTGTTCTTCTTCTTAATCTCCTTATGCGATCTCTAAGGTTTACTCCCAATATTATTCTTTCTATAGATCTTTGTTTTGTTGGCCCATTAACCAGTTAGAACTATTGTTTCTTACCATACGTCATTACAGGAAGAATACAGCTTTTGAAGACTTTTTTCTTTAGGTTGATTGGGGTATCCAGATTTCGCAGCATTCTTCTAAATTTCCTGTAGCTGCCCAGGTCAAACGAATTCTTCACTTAATTTTAGTTGTTTGGTTTTCTTAGCTTTATAAGATGTGCTAGATACACATATTCGCTCACATTCTCGATACTTTTTTAATCTATTTGAAAATGCACTTCTGCTGGAGGAAAGATTTTTTACAAGATCATTTCAAGTCCAATCTCTCCAGAGACAGCTTGGAGTTTGACTATTATCTCCGGCAGTTCTTTTGGCAAAGCGAAAATGGTTTAAATTTTGACCTTCGATATTATTACCTTAAAGTCCCATCTCAATTTTTTGAATGCCTCCTCTAATGCTAGATAGAAGAGTTTTGCAGATTCAGTCTCTCCCTGTTTTACTCGTTTTTCTATTCGTATGTTGTTAGCTGTTATTTCTTCTGAGACTATATATATATATATATATATATATATATATATATATATATATATATATATATATATATATATATATATATATATATATATATATATATATATATATATATATATATATATATATCTATATATATATATATATATATATATATATATATATATATATATATATATATATATATATAGGGTTATTCACGCAACCCGTTCATTAAAAGTTTTTGATGATGGCATTTAGATAAAAATTTCAAATTTTGGGATTGAGCTGAAGTCAAGGGGTACTTCTTTTCTGAAATATTTTCAACTACCTGTCACTTCCGGTTTAACCGGAAGTTGGTATCAGCTTGCTTATTTTAAATAGAATACCCTATATTTTATGATATTTTTGGATTCTACGAAGAATTTTAATGCTATTTTATGTAGCATGTCCTATACCTAGGTTCAAGCGTTCTTAAGATATTTGACCTTGAACCGAAAATGAGCCTTCGGGGTACCAAATTTTAAAATCTCATATTTTCGTAAGTTTTGAAGATATAATCTTCATATTTTGCAGACGATCGGTAAATAATCTTAGGTTTCTATTTTTTTTATTGAATTTGTTTATTTTTATACAAGGTGTCCTAAATTCAGCGGCAAACATTCACATTTTCAAAGCCGCTAAAGTCCGTTTTTTTAAATGGGACACCCTATAACTTTATGCACTATCGAATGTAGAATTTCATTTTCTATCGAACTGTTTTAAGGTTCCCTATACCTATTCGTAACCACTTTCCAAATAATCAGGTTTTTATTAAACTATCATATGTATTTGCTAAATGCTTACACCTTCCCGTAGTAAGCCATGGAAAAACAATTGTTGTGCTTTTCTATTCAACATGACAGCTGATTTGAAACTTTTAAATTAAAATAAAATAACACTCAAAAGCTAATATTCTCAATTTATTCTATATTCGCGGAGAATGTTACAAAATATTGGAGAGAACGTGCCACGTTTTTAATGCAAAACATCCTCATTTCTCGCCAATGAACAAGAGAAAATTGAAGAGGATTGAAACGAAATTTTTTCGTTTCGGAAAAGTTAAAGTTATAAAAAATGTAATAAATACTTTACATTATTTTTAACCATATCTACTAAGTTTGAGACTGTTCTAAACTCGTTTTAGTAAACTTAAAAATTATAGCAATCTAACAATCAACAATAAGTAAATAAAATAATAAAATTGAATTATAACAAATGTTCTATATGCTGTCCGTTCATTTGAAGACACATTTCAATTCTTCTTTGTACAGTTGCTGTGGCCCATTGAATTTGTTCGTTTTCTAATTCGGCAAAAGCTGTTCGTATCCTGTCCAGTAAATCTTGTTGGTTATTTACTGGGGAAGCATAGACTTAACCTTTGATAAATCCCCATAAATAAAAGTCTAGGGGTGTTAAATCAGGCGATTGCGGGGGCCATCTCCGAGGGCCATTGGGACCAATCCAGCGATCTTCAAAAATTCGAGATAATTGGAGGTAAACTGCAGCGGAATTATGTGCTGGTGCCCCATCTAACTGATACCAATAATTTTGCAGCTCACCAAAAGGATTTTTTTCTATAAATTCAGAAACCGTCCCTCGTAGAATTTCCAAATACTTATCACTGTTTAAATTGTCTTCATAAATACAGTACCGCACTTGATCATTTAATACTATACCGAAAACATTGAAGCTAAACTCCTCTTGAGAACGCGTTTCGCGTAAAGCGTGCGGATTTTCTGCTGCCCAGAAATGTTCGTTTCTTCTATTTGTTAATTCTTCTCTAGAAAATTTCGCTTCATCGGTCCAAAATATTTTTGAAAGGAATTGAGGGTCCTCTTGAATTTTCAAAAACACGAGTTCGCAAAATTCTACTCGTCGGACGTCATCACCAGGTCTCAAGGCTTGTACGTTTTGGAACGAATAAGGGTGCATATGATTTTTGCTGAAGATTCTTTGGACAGAAGAAGAAGAAATTCCCAAATCGTTTTCTGCAGACGGTATTGAACTTTGCGGATTTGCGTGGAAATAAGCTAATGTGTTTATTACGTTATCCTCAGCATTTGTCACTGGTTTCGGAACATTTTTTGCAACTTTAACCTTGCCAAAACGCAAAAAGTTCGTTTCAATCCTCTTGAATTTTGACTTGTTCATTGGCGGCAAATCAGGGTGGCGTTCATTAACCACACGACACGTTCTCTCCAAAATTTTATAACATTCTCCATGAATATAAAATAGATTGAGAATATTAGCGTTTCAGTATTCTTCCATTTCGATTTAGAAGATTTAGTTTATCACTGACAGCTCTCGATAAATAACGCATACTAATCATCTGTCATATTGGATATTGGATCTCAATTGTTTTTCCATGGCTCACCATTGGAACATGTAAACATTTAAGCAAATACATACGATATTTTTATAAAACCCAATTATTTCGAACAAGGTTACGAATAGGTATAGGGAACCTTAATACAGTTCGATGGAAGATGAAATTCTACATTTGATACTGCATAAAGCTATAGGGTGTCCCATTTAAGAAAACGGACTTTAGCGGCTTTGAAAATGTGAATGTTTGCCGCTGAATTCAGGACACCTGTATAAAAATAGACAAATTTAATAAAAAAATAGAAACCTAAGATTATTTACCGATCGTCTGCAAAATATGAAGATTATATCTTCAAAACTTAGAAAAATATGAGATCTTAAAATTTGGTACCCCGAAGGCTCATTTTCGGTTCAAGGTTAAATATCTTAAAAACGCTTGAACCTAGGTATGGGACATGCTACATAAAATAGCATTAAAATTCTCCGTAGAACCCAAAAATATCAAAAAATATAGGGTGTTCCATTTAAAATAAGCAAGTTAATACCATCTTCCGGTTAAACTGGAAGTGACAGGAAGTTGAAAATATTTCAGAAAAGAAGTACCCCTTGACCTTACTTTAATCCCAAAATTTGAAATTTTTATCTAAATGGCATCATCAAAAACTTTTAATGAACGGGTTGCGTGAATATATATATATATATATATATATATAAATATATATATTATATATATATATATATATATATATATATAAATATATATATTATATATATATATATATATATACTTACAATATATATATATATATATATATATATATATATATATATATATATATATATATATATATATATATATATATATATATATATATATATATACATATATATATATATATATATATATATATATATATATATATATATATATATATATATATATATATATATATATATATATATATATATATATATATATATATATATATATATATATATATATATATATATATATGTATATATATATATATATATATATATATATATATATATATATATATATATATTTATTTATAGATTTCTGTAGCGTGAGTCCACTCTTGCGTTATTCATTCCTTTGGAATGAATAACGCAAGCTTTCCAATGCTCTATCGAATCAAAAGCTTTATAGTAGTCGATAAAACGGAATATTACACATTTTTCTTTAAGTATTCGCACTGCCTGTTTATTTTCTACTGAGCTGGAAACCTGCATGGCCTGGGAGCTGATTCTGGTCAACTTTTGTCATTAATCTTTTTTTATGACTTTGGTTAATAACCTATATGGGCGAGGTAGCAGACTTGTGGGTCGGTAGTTTTCTATTTACAGTTGTAACTGTTCCACCTAACCTAAGCATCTCAACACTGATTGCGCCTTTAACAGTAGTTCATTTTTCATCTGAGTTAGTGCGACTTTTTTC
The DNA here is from genome assembly GCA_030620095.1 of Kuschelorhynchus macadamiae. Taxonomy (NCBI): domain Eukaryota; kingdom Metazoa; phylum Arthropoda; class Insecta; order Coleoptera; family Curculionidae; genus Kuschelorhynchus; species Kuschelorhynchus macadamiae. The sequence continues at coordinate 1,509,297 of JAUTXW010000122.1, read as the reverse complement.
TCGACTAATCTTATGTACGTTCGAGCCGAAGCAGAATGTTTTTGGGATCTGTGTTATCTAGTTCAGGGATCGTGGAGGTACACAGATATATGAGTAACAATCTAAGTTCAAAAAGATACATGGGATCTAATTGAGAATCTTCTTTTTTCTGTCTTTGGTTAAAAAAATTTTAACCGCGAAAATTAACCAATCCAGCTTTATGCGTAGTGGATTAATTCACCATTCGTGTCCTTCCCGACGGGGTACTTGTATGTAGATAAGGTGGAACTACATGGGGGAGTACAATAGTGGCTTAAAAATGCGCATAGGCGAGTCAACAGGATATACTTACTTTTAACCGAATGCAACATAACTTCTCGGATAAAGTTATCCTTCCCAGTATTCCGTAATTGGGTAGGACGTCTTATTAAAGCCGCAGCACTTAGTCCTCATATGGCCCCTTGTATATTGGGAACATTGCCTATCAGAAACTAGCCATAAATTTAATTTGCCATCATAGAGGACCTCAGATATATTCTTATAGTACTAAATGCCATTTTCAACTAGCATACAAATCAGGAAATCATGGTTCTTGGGATTAGACCGTGTCAAAATGTAATCACTTTGCTACGTTTCGCCGTCGCGGCGTCGATTGCACGTATGATGTAAACTGAAACCCGTATCTCTATTAAAATTGTAAGGATGCTTATACATTTCAATAAAGTCTCTAATTTTCCCTTTATAGAGTCAAGAACGTTGGTTTCTTTTACATTTATGACATGTCCAGTGGAACGTTGGTGTGCAGATACAGCAGATTGTACAATTTGCATCTTTCTGTTACATTGTTCACGTTCCTTAAGATTAGTCGATATGGATCACCCAGTTTCTCCAATATAGACATCACCACAGAAACAAGGAATTGCATATACTCTCTCCGTTTGCTTGAAGATTGTGGGTTGAAGAATGGATGCATGTTGGATCGGCGAAGTAACCTTTCAATTTTGTCTGTGGTTGCGTTTACAAATGCAAGAACGACACTTCCTATCAGTAATTCCTCATTAGTATCATTTCGTGGAGTAGGAATATAATATTTTCTAATTGACGATTGTAAAGAATTTTGGTCACAAATCGCGAGGGCTCTGTAAACCAAAGAATTAATAACGGATTGCTTTTATGCTGGATGATAATGCAAATTTGCATTAAGGTATCTGTTCGTATGCGTTGTTCTCTCTTGGTCCTAAGGAACCATCTTCTTTTCTTTGTACGTCTAGAACATCTAGAAAAGGAATCGTATCTTCTGATTCAATTTCCATTGTAAATTTTATATTAGCATGTTGTTGATTCCGATGATCAAGAAACCCGGGGAGGTTTTCTGGACCATGCGGCCATATTACAAAAGTGCCGTCTATAATATCTGAACCTTGATTTTGTCTTTAATGGACATGACTCTAAGGCTTCCTCTTCAAAAGCTTCCATGAAGATGTTGGCTACCACTGGCGACATCGGAAATCCCATGGCTGCTTTTGAGGTTTGTTCATAAAAAGTCTTGAAAAATATGTTTACGTGAGACATGCTTCAAATCAGATCTAAAAGTGAGTTGTCAATAATATTATGGAAATTGAATCATTTATAGGCACATTCGTATATAGCGGTTCTACATCGAAACTGAGTAAACTATATTTGGGATCTAATTGGATTGATTTTAATTTTTCTATAAAATCCGTAGAGCTTCTTATATATGAATGTGTTTTTCCTGTAAAATTATTAAGACTATTTGAGAGATATTTACGAATTTTGTAATTAGGAGATCCTATCGCACTGGTTGACGTGGAACATTAACTTTGTGTATTTTAGGTAGTCTGTAGAACCGCGGGATCCTTGAGCTGCTTAGGCTTAACATCTTCTTCTCCTCTGCTAATAGGTTGGATGCGTTTATAAGGTTGGTTATCCGTCTTTCAATTTTGTTGGTCGGGTATACTGGAATTACTCTGTAGGTGTTGTCGTCCATTTTCTTCACGTAATCAGTTTTGTTCATAACGATAGTGGCATTTCCCTTGTTTGCCGGAAGGACCAAAACGTCTGTATTGTTGTTCTAATGATTTTATCGCCGTTATTTCCGCATTCGTGAGGTAAAAATCCCTGAAGATGCCTCGTGCAATCGACGGCGAAACGTCGGAAAGTGTTCTATTAATTGACCACAACCTTGAAAGCTTTCTATAGCTTATAAACCGGTGCGCCAAGCTAGAATGTATGAAAGTTATGCTTTTAAATATTACGAATTTGCAAACTTTTATAAAAATATACCACCCTCAATATTTTTTTTTCAATTTTATTCAAAATATTAGGTATTCAGTATGGACAGAGCAGTATACAAATGTATTAAAGCAATCTGATGACCATGAATTCCAAAATTGAAAACCACTGATCTGCGTTAAATTTACAAGTATGTTATCCATTATCTTAAATTAGCTTGCTTTATCGTTTAATCAAGAATAGTTTTCACAAAAATAATATATTTAGATATTTCTGAACTATATTTACAGAACTGAACTTTAAATCTCAACGCTAAAAGAACAATGACTTCAGTGAAATGTCATAAAGCCGCTCGGCTTATCTTTCCAAGCCAGGGACAATAGATTGCAAAGGTTTGTAGGTTTTAAGGCTCGGCGGTAGATAGATAGACTTCCGGAGAGACAGATTACATTTTATGTAACCACTTGTGTCGAGTATTTTAACGTGTTAGCCCTGTTAAAACTAATTCAAAAACAACAATATATTTTTACTGAATTGGTATATCCTTAAAAGACACCTAATAAAAAGCTTAAAAGCAAACATTATTTTTAAATTTGATAATAAAAGTGTTGATCTAAGCGATATAACATGATTACGTGTAATTATTAAATTTTATATTTCTCTAAGCAGGAAACAGAAATTCATGTACAGGGATTTCCCTTATAGTTTGGCATGCGTTTAAAGGCATTATTTAAAGGAATACAAAAAAAGGTTTTATAAATGTTTTTAGATTATTTATGAAGATTTTAGATATGGGGTTTAAAAGAACAACTTATGATCGGAAAATAAGGAAAACAGATAGACGTACCCAAGTAGCATCTTTAGTCATGAATACGTCATTGTTATAACAAGTATTTTTGTTGAAGTAACCGGAACTTGGTGTCGCCACGTTCTGTTTAAGCTAAGACTACGTAGTCATTACCAAAATGGGAACAATTTTAGGGTAACTATTCCGTAAATAACATGTAACTATGGCTTTGACTATTACGTAGACAGTACGGAATTGTGTAGTTCCATTTATGTAGCCGAATAGCAATAATTCAGCCTATTCGTCACTTCCTTATTTCTGTCTTTATTTAATTCGTTTTAAAAATATGTATGGTTCGTTTTAATACAAACAAAACAATTATAGTGACTACAAACACTCAAATTGGAAATATAGTGTAGAGCGTATAGAATACGTTATTGGAATTTGAGATAGGATACATGCGTTTCACTTAGTTTTTCTGGCTATGCTAAGGACGTAAAATTAAAACGCAGGCAATTTCTCTGGTGAATATGCTGATGATAGTCGTAAAAAAATTACGTGCCTTTAAAATTCGTTTATTTTCAATACATTTTGGTCAAATATATTGGCCAATTCAAATCTCAAAAGTGTAATTTTGGACTTTGGTTTAAATAGTAATTTACAATAAATATCTTATTATAAAGAGTGATTCTTTTTTTAATGTAATGTTTAATTTGTATGCATTTTTCATCTTTATACTCACAATACAAACATCATAGCTAAACATTTATAGGGAAGATGAAAATAAACAATGGCGTCCTACTAGACTTTTACTTTTTTGGCTGCATTTCTTTACTGAGAAAATTACTTAACATCAAGTGTTTACGACGATTTTATAGTTTTGGATTCTTTAAATACGCCACTGTCGCTTATACCGAATTACACTGAAGCCTTGAACACTAAGGTGGTACGAATAAAGTTATCTACAAAGTTCTTATTAAACCTGTACTGTATGTTATTACCAAGTGATTACGATTTGGGAACAATGCCGGTTCTTTAAAATTTAATGCTTTGTGTCGTAGAATGCGGAGAGTTGCGGTACTTGAGTCACTACCATAATTCTGCCATCTATCATAACTATGACCCTTTGTTTCGTTTTTATTGTTTGTTTCCTTAAAATATCATCTTAGGTTGTTTTATTCGGATATGACATAACCAAGTTGTGATATTTTTGATTTTCTATAAAATGTGACTGAGTGACGAGAGCTACTTTTTTTTCTTATGGTATGTGATCCAACAACTTGTTACTCGTAGACTGTAACACAACACTTACAAAACTAATTAATAGCTGTAGACCGAATTACAATGAGTTTATAAGGACAGTGGCGACAATAGAAAAAAACGTTATGTTTTACTTTAATAATCTATTCGAATTTTCTATAGGTTATGTTTTACTTTAATAATCTATTCAAACTATCTAGTACAAACTTACTTTTTCATTTAGATTTTTAACAAATAACTATACTTGTGCAAGCGATAGTGAGAGTTGTCTGCCAAGTGAATTTAGTAATGTAATATGTACTGAAGATGGCGTACAAAATAAAGTTTCTTTTATGCGAATCTTAGAAAGCTTCTACCCCAAACTGAGGTGCTGAATTAAGTAAAACATTCACTAAGACATGAAACAATATTGTCTTTTACAGCAAAATAAAACCAAAATATCATAATGTGCAATATTTAATAACTTTTCTTAGACTAAACTTTAACTTAAGACATCTGCGGTCATAGTCATTTACACTTTCATCACAAACACCTTATAATTACAAGCAAAAAAACAATAAAATGCGACACTAAAACAACAAACCTCATAAGAAACCCACGGAAACCTCAAGTGCAAGAGGTAATAGTTTACTTATAGTAAATAATTACTGTAATTCTTACTTCCACGAATATTGACCATAATCAATTTCTATACAAAATGCCTCGAACATTATCATCCTCCTTTTTATCACCGGTGTCTGAATGCGACGTCGCATGTGCTATAAATAACCTTAGAAATACACATTCTTTCGATATATACAATATCAACACTAAAATTATCAAATACTGCTCACATATTGTGGCTCCCCTGTTGACCATAATTATAAACAAGTGTTTTTCGGAAGGTAAATTTCCTGATTCGCTTAAAATCAGTAAGGTGTTGCCAGTTTTCAAGAAGGGTGATAGGGCGGTTGTGGATAATTATCGACCGATCTCTATTGTTCCTTTGTTTGGTAAGATTATAGAAGCAATTCTAAAAAACAGACTTATGTCCTACCTGGAGAAATTCAGCTTGTTGAAAGTTTGGATTTATTCCAGGACGATCGACGATCCAGGCTGTCTTGGAGGTGGTGGGTGATATGGTTGAGGGCCTTGATGAAGGTAAATTGCGCTCTGCAATTTTGTGTGACTTGAGCAAGGCGTTCGACTGTGTCTCCCACGCCATTCTCTTGGATAAACTGGAATATTTGGGTATAAACGGTCCAACCCTATCTTTGATCAAATCCTACTTGTCAAATCGCGCTCAGGCTGTTCAGGTTGGAGGCGTAATGTCGGGTAAACTTCCAATTGATAATGGCGTGCCTCAGGGCTCCATCCTGGGGCCGCTTCTTTTTGTTATATATATAAATGACTTGAGTCTTAATGTTCTACCAAGCCGTAGCGTGTTATATGCAGATGACGCCACTTTACTCATCTCTGCGACAAATTCTGATGAGCTTGAGGAAAATACATTAGCTGGACTTGGCGTGGCTGAAAACTGGTTCATAATAACAATCTAAAAATGAACCCTAACAAAACACAAATTATCAATTTTAGTTTTAACAACTCGGTTGTACGGGGTGATAAATGCTCGGAATTATACTGGATGATGGTTTGAAATGGCATCATCATATAGATGATCTGTGTATTAGAATGAGCAGTCAGATTTATCTTTTACGTCAGCTAAAAAGATCCTTCCCCAATCATATATTGTTGACTGTATATTACGCAAATATTCATTCCCTTTTAAGTTATGGTACTGTCATCTGGGGCAGATCATCACATATAGATAAAGCTTTTAAAATACAAAAGAGAGCCATTAGGTTGACCGAGGGCGTTGGCTCTATGGCGTCTTGTCGGCCTCTATTCATTAAATTGCAAATTATGCCACTACCATGTATTTTTATTTTGCAGTCCTTAATCGAGATTCATCGAAACTTCAGCAAATTGCCCACACTTTCTCGTAATCATGAATACAATACCCGATCCGCAAATATATTACTTTTAAACCGCAGTCGCCTCGCAAACTCGGATCGCAATACTTTGAACCTTAGACTCTTTAATAAACTTAGCAACAGCGTAAAATCTTTGAATCCTGCTCGCTTCAAAGTAAGAATTAAACAATTCTTACTTGCACATTGTTTTTATTCGGTAGTTGAGTATATGGAGGCGCCAATAATTTGACCATTTTGATGTATTTTACCTTAGTTTGTATTATGATTTTAATGTTAGTTTTTTTAAGTAGATTTTTTTTGTCATATTTTAATATTTATAACGTTTGTATCAACGCGTGATGACTTTTTAAATTCATGTTTCTTTAGTCTTAGCTTAGGTTTGCTTTTTTTAACGTACATTTTGACTTGCATTAAACCTTTTTTTGTGTAATAATGTCAAATAAATAAATATCTATCTATCTACTTCTAAGTGGCAACAGAAGAATAACGACTGGTAATAGCCAGTTTAAAGTAACAGTAGACGATAACTTTTCGACTCTGCAACGACTTGTTTTACTTTATATTAATACGTTATAGGAGTAGATTTGAACGTACTGGAGTAGTCTCTGCAAAGTTCAAGAAGGTACTGATACTTAAAAGTTGTAATTTAGTAAACAGATTAGAAAGAGTGACTTTGAATAATTACTATTATGTCACCGAAAAGAAATGACGACCTTGGAGGCAATTCCTTAAGTAGTTGCTTGGCAGTTGTTATTATATAATTACTTTACATGGAAAATTACTATAAAGTATTATTCGCAGTAACAAATACATATATAACACTAAAAAACGTGTAACCCAAAGTGTTGGTTGATATATAGTAGGATTATTGGTAATAAATACGTAAAAGCTCTTAAAGAGTAGTAGTGGAAACAGTTGTAGCTCCTTTGTGCTTGCTGGGTAGTTTTTTTTTTAAATACAATAATCATTATTTTATCAAAAATATAAAATCTCTGCATTTTCCTCTTTTCAAAAATATATAGTTTGTCTATGTTTGAATTAGCGCTTTTTGAACAATTCGACTTTAAAGTTTGATTATAAATACACTAGACTCTAGAGCATCCCTTCTTAGGTATAGAAGCCGTGTAAGCTAAACGGAGTTTAATTAAAGTTGGATCTCATTTAGGCATGGATGACAACAGATAATAAAGCAAAAGAATTGAATAAGATAAAATAGAATTTTGAGAAATAAAAATAACAGTTTCCCTCAATAAAAATGTAAAAAAAAATCTGTCGATGTTTGCAAATTTCATTCTTTTACCTAAAGCACTGTCAAAAATGCCCTCTTGCAAAATTTTGATGGAATGGACCGTCCATGAGAAAAATTAGAATACTTAAAGAGGAAAATGTGTTCAAAGTTGGGCACAGTCTAAATAGTATCGACACTTGTTCTTTCAATGGTGCCCTATTTAACAACGGGTTTAATTTTAAAAAATGTGTCGACACAGTATCAAGTCAATTGTGTTAAAGAAGAGTTTCTGCCTAACTTATAATCTTTTAGACACAATATACCTAGAATGTTCCCATATTGTGCTAGTTTGGATACAGTAATAAAATTCGGGCACTATTGTGTCGACACTTTTCCAACACGTTGTATCTGTACTTTGTCCGAAAATTTTGTTTCCACTTTGTTACCAAAATATGTTGAATGGACACATTTTAAACTCAAAATTTTCTATTTGTTTCGGGAATGTGTTGGATGGGCACATTTTAGGTTAGGTAAAGTTGTATATTTCATACATAGCTTCCATTTTGTTTCCAGAATGTGTTAGTTTACGTTAGATGAGTAGACTGCACATGACATAAAATTAATTCTGCGAACTTAATCATAATTTTAAAAGAAATGCCTAAAAATAGTAGAACTACCACGCGAAAAGTGTACAACACAACTTAGCCAAAATAAATTAATTTTTTACATAAATGGGTCTAAAATTGTGTCAGAAATATTAATAAATGAGGGGAAGGAAAAACCTGTTTTCAGGGATGAAAACGAGGCTGCAGCATTCAATTCGTGTCAGCAAAACATCAATAAGAATGTACCATCGGGTTCCAATTCTGAAAATATATTTTTTTAATGATGATGAGTACAATTATGATTTGAGTGATGATAACACTGATTTTGATGATGAACCAAAAACGCGAGTGTCGTTTATGGAGAATCTGAAAATATGGGCATAATTATCTAGGTAGAGATAGTAGAACATTGCTTGAAACGCATTTAAAAGTAAATATTGTAAAAATAAAAGTTGGTAATTACTGGTACAATGGCCTAGAAACTCTAATTCACCGTTTTGATAGTTTGGATAAGCCAATAAAGTCAGCATTAAGTTTCAACATCGATGGTTTATTGTTTATACTTAAAACAGTGGCGGCAGGCGGAAAAAAACTTGAGAATTTCGAGGCTAGAAAATCCTTGTAATAGGATTGTGCCAGAATCGAACCCAAATTGAAACCGGCCATACGTAAAGGGTGCAATGTGTCTGAAAAACAAACCTATTTTTAGGTACATTTTGTACACAAAAGCCAAATGAGTCCTATATGGCTAGACAGACATGTTTAAAAAGAATTATGGTCAAATAACACGGGTCTAAAATGTTTCCCCCCGGTTGTTACGTGGCAATTTTTGGAAACAAAAGGGGCTGTTATATGAAACATGTGTTCAGTTCGCATTAAGACGCCATATTTTGTTAAAGAAATTCAACAATACTTAATTTGATAATAATGGCGGAAAAAATAAAATTACCTTTAATTTAAATTTCTGGTTCATTTTGAGCAACATACACAATGTGATGTCGGAAATCATAATAATAAATATATTAGCACCTGTGTTTTATCAACTATTATCAGAAATTTTGAATGCGCCGAAAAGTTAGGGTCACGTATCACCCATATACCTACCTATTAAATAAGCATATTTCTCATTTGGAGGCGTATTGGAAAAAAATAATAATTGATATATTGTATAAGTATAAATATATTTTGTATCCGTAAGGTGTATAATTTTATACAAAATGGACACACAAATATAATTTTGGCCACAAACTGGATAAAAGTGAGTTGCAACCATAAAGATTTCGGTAAAATTTTGGAAAAAAGGTGGGCTAACATTGGGCATATTTAAGTTCAATTCTAGAAACGGCACGAAAACATAGGAAAATTATTTTGGACACAGATCATTTACAATTTGGTTATATTAAAGCCCCAGTTTAGCAACATAACGGAAACCAATGTCACATGTGGACACATTTTAGTGAAAGTAAATGCACATTTTGGACAAATTTTTGGGTATATTTCGTAGGTGACTTATAACAGTACGAGTTATTTGACGTCAATAAATAGTTTTCTAGTAATAATTTTTTTAACAATTTACTGTTCTGTCATTTTGTTTCGCCATATTAGACTTTTACCAAAATGTTACCACGTCATCCACATGTGACGCTTGATTTTTGACCGAAATTTGAAATTAATCGGATAAGTAGTTTTTTAGCTATGCTGCGAACAATCAGGCAGACCGACGGAATCCAGGAAACATATTTTTCAGCATCTAGGGACCTTAAAATGAAAAGATCTGGAAAAATCTGAGAGGGCGCTTTTTTTACAATTAGAATACTTCCCTTTTACGAGGGAAAAATACGTTATAAGTATAATTTTTATAGTATATATTTTAATGAACAGAACTAACCGTTACTTAATGGAAATCTATTTTAATTAGGTAAACGGAAACAGTCGTATAAAAACCCCCCTTTAACTTATTTTACAAAAAAAAGCACATAGTTCTGCCTACACTGTGGCTTCATCAGTTTTTAGATCTTAAATAAATATGAAAGGCAATTTTAAAAACAAATTCGGGTATTTATTAGATACTTCCAAAATCGACACACTTATATTTAAGATCTAACATCTGATGAAGCCACAATGTTGGCGAAATAATTGACAAGTATTTTTTGTTAAGTGTATTACGTGGATATGTTTAGCAAGTGTTTTCGTTTACTTAGTTGTGCAGTATATCACTAATATTCATTTTATTAATATGCAAGGAGAATGGGGTAAAAAAGGATTGAATAGAAATTCATTCTAATACACCTTGTACAGAATATACAAAGAATTGCTGGACAAAAATTAGTATAATCGTCTTGATCAATTTTTTAACTTGTTTCTAAATTCTAAGAACTTTAAAGCAGAAAAACATCTATATCTCTAAATTGTCTCTCACAATAAAGAAAATCATTAGGGTATGTCGTTTCTCGATTATACATTTAAAAATGTTATTGAATTCTTTACATTGCTCCTAAAGTACATATAACTTTTGTATTCGTGTATAAAAGAAGCAAGCATATTATGTATAGATAAAGCTGAATTTGACAATTTAATTGTAAACAATACTGAGTACAATTTATTACATAAAATGTTGTGTATTTGTTATAATTTAAATATTATGTCTAATGTTATACCTAGAAACTTGGTATGTTCCGTTTCTTTTTTACATATGTACGTACTTCTTTCTGTTTATTTTACAGCAATTACGAGTTTGTTTCTCTCACAAATAAATTACTGGTTAGTTTTCTTAAAAATAATTATGATACTTCAAATACTTGGAAGTGAGCTCTCAGTCCAATTTTTAAGATTTTTATTTACAATAGCTCTTATGTTACTTACAATCAAACTAAAATTCTATATTTTACCTCTAATGCACGCCCTATAAATTAAAAACTACATCTCAAATAGGGTTTTAAAGAAATATAATTTATCTGTCTTAAGAAGCAACTTAATAACTTTCATAATACATTCATTGATACAAAGGAAAGCATAAAAAGATTTTGATATATTGACAAAGTAACCCTAAGTATACACATATTTTCCAGAGGATATAATATCCCATATGTTAACTATTCTATTTACTGTACCCTAAAAATTTTCACTATTCACTTTTCTTGTTCTGATGGAAATAAAAACACAAGAAAATATAGAAACAAGAGGATGTCAAAGAGAGGGAAACAAATAACAAAAAAAGTAATACACGTAAGTATTACGTTTATCTAAAATAATGTATTTCACTTTCTGTTAAAAGTTGCTAGGAAGGAGAGGGTTCTGCCCTCAAATGGCAAGGCATTATATACTTTGGGTGCATTGTAACTAAATGAGCCTTGAAACTTTGCAGATTTATGCTTTGGAACGATAAAACTCTGGCTATTTCACGTATTTCAACCATGAACACTAAAATTTGACGGTAACTTGTTATACAGATATGCAGGTTCTCTGGAAAGCAATATCCTATGTACAAGTGTGGCCATTTAAACACAAATCGCTCGTCCAAGGAAAGCCATTTTCATTTATCCAATAGCGAAGTAACATGATCATATTTACTCATATCAAAGCCAAGCTTCAAAAAAGCATTTTGGATTTTTAGAGACTGCTTTTTTCTCGTTGATACAAACCTGGCCAAAATAGTACATTAGCATAACCAATAATTGATAATATTAAAGAAATCCAAAAACGCAGGTTAATGTCAGTTGTTAAAAAGTTTTTATTCATATAGAGTATTGTTAATTTATAAAAACATGCCTGTAATAAATTTGATATATGCCCTTCAAATCTAAGATCCGTGTCCATGAGAATTCCTAAAATTCTCTGGATACTGGTAGGAACTAACGGAAAACCATCTATACTAATCCTCATGGCATTAGGAAGGAGCTCACCAAAAACGAGCAGTTTGGATTTGGCAGCATTCAACACAAGCTTATGATCCTTACTTAAGTTAGATATGGTGAAAAAATCTAATTAGCTCTCAATTAATTGCTCGCGCACACAGCGAAAATAAAGCGTACACAGGCAAAAAACCGCCGGCTAGGTGGTACTTTTAGATAGTCTGTCCCAGCTCCGATGTTAGAAATAATTAATTTGTACCTAAATAAAATACTTCAATATTTTAAAACCACAACTTTACTTCCGAAACGAATAAAGGATCTTACAAGAATGATCTCATCACCGGATACATATCGTCATCCTATATTGAACGCTTATCTAACAAAAACATTCCTAAATATATTTTTTGCTAATATTACATTTCTTGATATATATATATATATATATATATATATATATATATATATATATATATATATATATATATATATATATTATACCCGGAACTTTCCTCGTAACGGATCCTGTGTGTGGTGGAATAACATATTTTATATCTATATAGTTATTTTGTAATAAATTAACACATTATATAAATGTCAATATGTGTAAATCTTTTATTACGAGAAAGGTTTCGTTAAAAGGACTAATTTTTGAACTGAAGTACCATATATAAGAAATTACAAATACAATGTGTGTGGTGGAATTTGTTATGTGGATGTTCCCGGCATAGAACAATGTCCTGATTGTTTTAAAATTATTTTTTTAACACACATACATACATAAATACATATATACATACATACATACTTACGAACATAGAAATATATATATGTATATACCATTTTAACATTTTTTGTTTTATCTATGGTATTATTTTAAAATTCCTTATCTGTAAAAAATCAATTATATTTATTATTTTCCGCCATAAAAAGTTTTTTTTTGTAGGAAATGAAAGTCTACTGTCTTTTTAAACATTAAATTATGCCGCCTTTTTGTATCGCCATAAAGGATATATAAAATTTTGCAGGTTTTCACACTTGATTGTTGTATAAGATTAATTGAATAAATAATTTTTTTATACTGACATTTTAAACATTTAATTAGGCCGCTATTTTGTTTCGCCATAAAGGCTCTTCATCAAAATTTTATTAGCAGGATTAGCAGTTTTTTAGTAATACTTTTTTTAACATTTTATGAGGCCGCCATCTTGTTCCGTCATATTGAATTTTCACAAAAGTATTATCATGTCAAGTAGTTTTTTAGCTATGCGACGAACAGACAGACAGGTAGAGGGATTTGAGAATTTCAACATGCCTGAATCGTGAAGGTCCGTAAAAATCTCGGAGTCTGATGTCTAGACGATTACAAACTTTCCTCTTACAAGGAAAGTAAAAAGGAACCTCAAAATAATTATATCACCTGCTTTCTGATTTTGAACCCCCAGGTCCGAATTTCTGACTACACGTCTGACAGATACTTAAAATTGGCAAAAACACATTAAATTGCCTGCTATAAACATATAATAAATTAAAGAGAAACCAGTCACCGCTGGTTCAGTCTACAGTGAGAGCCAACAGGGTTGCCATTTTTGAGACCGACGACGCAGAGGAAAATATATGTTTTCTCTCGCACCCATAGCACGCAAAAAAACATTAATAGATCCAACTTTCGAAACTATTTACGAATGAAATGTTGAGGCTATCCTTTGTTTTATAGTCTAAGCTTCAGATGCTTGGAAGTGAGCACTCTCTCCAATTTCTAACATTTTCGTTTACAATTGCTTTTATATTACTTATAACCGAACTAAAATTTTATATCTTACTCGACAAATATTCTATAAATGAAAAACTACATTTCAGCTAAGCTCATACAGAAATAGATATTAAAAAGTCGCTTTATTTTAAAATGTAAATTGTTATATTGTTCCCCTGCCAACGTCAGAGAACTTTTAAATATAATTGCTTGCAACAAGAGACAACATAAAATGTTCCGAATGACCAGTTCACAAACAATAAAAACGGAACTAACCACATCAAAAGAAAAATGGATCATAAAATTCTGCTTTATATTTCTCGATTATTTATGCACCATGTCTGCATAAATAAGTTAAAGTTATACTCAGAATCAACAATCGTTTTAACTGATAATGTAGACCACCTTTCCAGCAGTTTTATAACTCTATTTGGTAACAGAGCTGCCCCCGAAGATAATATCTGAGCTTTAAATCACGAGCATAGGCGCAAAGGGTTATAGAGGATCGAATTTATGATTCTTTGTAGCACACAGAACACGTTTTATTAGTTATCTGTAGAATATGTTCATCAGTGGTGGCGTAGAGATAGTTGACTATTATTAACGCAATATTTATAATGGTACAAAATATTGGCTTCCTAATTTTTATAATTCAATATATTTTATTATTAATTGAAATAATAATACTAGTTACGAATAAAAAAGGAATTGGTTTTCGCTGCCTTTGTATATAAATCCGCTTTAAACCGACGTTATTTGTATAGCCAGACAAATAACTGCCTCATGTAAATAGAGCTACCAGTATAACACAGGCATGAAATACACTTTATGATATAAAAAATACTCTCTGGCCCGGCAGACCTTGTTCTGCCTTTTCCGTTAGATGGCGCGATGAGCTTCCAGTGGAATTATAAGAACATGAGGAGCATTCACCACATCGTTTAGAAATGTTATTGAAGAAAAACATATTGGTTTTATAGAAAAAATATTCAATAAAACAATATAAGAATAATGTTGAAAAGTCTCGATAACCAGACGATCATTTCAAAAGAAAATCATGTAAATTGCTACAGTACAACTTTCTCACGAAGTTGCTGAAAAATCTGACTTAGAGTTTTAAATATATAGATGTTTACTTGTTTTGTAATAAGGGAAGTATCGTAATCGTATAAAATTCACCAGTCGGGATTTTTGCACATCCTCGTGTTTGGGTTCCCTAGATATCGAAAAACATTTTATTCTACGACCGCTATCAAAACGTATAAAAAGCACACGACCAGCAAAATCTGAAAACTACTAATAAATTATTTTCCACGTCTCAAATTGTTTCGCTATTCCTCAGCTTTCGTGTACAAAATACAGTCTACTTCTTATTTGATTTTATACAACGATACAATGGAATTCCTTTTCCTTTTTTTTGTACTGACTTGGTATAATCCAGTCAGTACAAAATACAACCACAGGAATACTGTGAGACCACAATATAATAATATAATAATAGTACCCTACGTCCGAAGTCTGACGCCACTCGGGTTACGTGACAAGCGGGCAACATCTACAGGAAAACGTAGACGGCAAACAGGGCTCTGGTAACCGACTAATGGGGTCAGCACCCCCTGATGCTGAAGAATGCTTATCAAGCTATGAACAACCAAACAGCCTTGGAACGAAGATCCACCATCCTCTGTTGGTGTGACTGCATCGGAGGAAGGATAGTCACAGTCACTAGCGTTGGAAGGTTAGGTGAGGGGCGCCTCCACGCGAATTAGAACTCCAGGCCCAGCAATGTCCCTTGTTATATCTGGAGGGAGTCACCCCGACAGCCCCACACCTGATGCTCATAGACGGCAGGGATGCAAGCATAATTGGTCAAGACAAGATTCCATAGATCTTATGCTACCAGGCAAGGAACCCAGACAATGATATGACTAATTACAGAGTGAGGTTTGAGAAAATATACAACCGCAACCAGCTAGATTTAACAAGAAAGGCCTAAGCTCTGTCAGACCAAGTTAGATAGACAATTCGAAGAAACAAATTATCAGCGGAAAAGTTAAAACGAATCCAAGCCCAAACCAGGAAAAGAGATGAAGTCCAACATCCCCCACTAAGAATATCGCAGGCTAGAAGATCAAGCAGACGTATTACCATATACCAGACACCATCAGCAGATTTTCATGAACAGGGAATTAAACTCACTGAACAATGGCTGCTTTATGAAAGTATACCCCTAAATAGACGGCCAGCATTCTGACAATTACGTAGTTCTCCTGGACCAAATTCCCACATGACCGAAGGAACCTAACTTGTTGACTCAACTTTAACGCCTAGTTTTTTGTGTCACTTTGACAATCTGCGCCTAGATGCGACAACAACCACCAAAAAGTAATCCATCAAAGAAAACTGTGGAAAAAAGTACACGACTATGGAAGCAGCGACTAGGAACCAAATAATACACTTTGCGAAAAGAAATTGACATTCTATACCTATCTGACCACTGAAAAAGCGTTCAAAAAAACCTGCAAACTCATTAAGTAAATATCAGGTCGACTAGCAACGAAACGAAAGAACCCAGAACTCTCTCGAAAGTTAATATGGCATGCTGGGAACATAAAGTAGAAGATAGCAGTATATGGATGCAGAATTCCACTACAAAGAGAGAAACAAACGGTATCAACAAATTAAGGTATAGAGGAAACATCCCATGAGCGTCCCAAGAAGCCGGCAACCCTTGCCGAGATAGAACAGTTCTAAAGTGAAATCTGGGCGAGCCCAGGCAACACAACAATGCTTACTGGATTGAGCAAGAAGAACAGAAGCTTGAAGTTGTACCTGGGATTTGAGCACATCTTATTGGTGCGGATGACATCCAGACGACAGTAAAAAGATTGGAGAACTGGAAAGCGCCTGACGTTGACAAAATTCATGCATTTTGGTGGAAGAAATTTAAGACACTATCGTCGATTCCAATGTTCTGCTTGACGACAATGTCCTTAAGGTTAGAACGGAGAAAATCAATAAATATCAGAAACTGGCTATTGATGTTAAAGACATATAGCAGCTCAATAAAGTGACTATCATTCCGATAGTAATATCATCCAACGAATTTATAGATAAATACTTACCTGGCTACCTAACAACTCTGAACACATCAGAGCCAACAATGACAATAATATCAATTATGCAGAAGTTGCTAATCCTCTCAACGTACATCCTGCTTAGGAAAGTGTTATCAAGGAACTAAGCCTACTTACCCTGCAAACCTAGATCCACTGTAAGCGTTGTTGTCAGCCAGCCAAGTTGTTGGTACACGGCGATCCCAACTAGCTGCAAACCTGTTAAAAAATGTTAATAATAATAATAATCCTTCTCCATAGCGCGTTCTTGCGTTAGAGTAAGCAAGGGTATAACTAACAGTACTGCGCTCCAACTGCCGATTAGTACCCTGGAGTTCACCACCAAGTACATACTTAAGGCTGAGTTGACCTAAGTGACCCATTAGCTGAAAAAGGGCCTGGTTCACCAGATCATGGTATAATAAAATGTTACAAAAGTAGTATTCAAAAACTGCTTATCCAATTGATATCAGTCTTGGATAAATCAAGTGTGATATAGGGAAACAGGCAAAATTTAGTGCGTATCAATTTTGGTTTAACAAAATGGCGGCCTATTGAAATAATTTTAAAAACCAATAAAATAAAACCTTGTTATCACGCAAAATATTAAATAACAATTCAATTTCTTATATACTATATGAAAAAGTTTCTTAAAAAATATAAAATACTGAAATAAATAAATCAGCATTTAAAAATTGTATAGTGGAGTATCGAGGCAATGTTTTTATTTATGTATGACAAGTGAATGATGTGTGCATGTATGTATAATTGATCTATAAAATGGAAGGCAAAATGTAACCGTATTGTTATACATTCTTATTTGCTCATGGCCAGAATGACTGTTTATAAAAACTGTGAGCTTCGGCAAGACCAAGGCGACAATAGAAATTTGCACAAAGCATAAAAATAAATAGTATAGAAAATAAATATTAAGAAAAAGAGAATTAAAATAAATTGGTAAATTAACCTTTTCCTGGAACGTCCCTCGCAACAAGCTTCATCACACCTTGATAACACACTTTATATGTATTTATGTAGTGAAATATAAGGTAATACCTTTATATATGTTACACAATTTTTAATATGTTTTAGTTATATTAATACAAAGGAAGATTCTTAAACAACAAACCTCATAAGAAACCCACGTAGGCGAAAAGTAAACAAAGCGATTTTAACAGCAATATGGTCGAACCAATCAAAAATTGGTTACTATATTGTTGCCAGTGTCCTTATAAATTCACCGATCGAATCTCGTACCAGTGCCCCCTAACTCGGAAACCTCAAGTACAAGAGGTAATAGTTTACTTGTAGTAAATAATAACTGTAATTCTTACTACTAATTTGCAACAGAAGAATAACGACTGGTAATAGCCATTTTAAAATAGCACTAGACGATAACTTTTTCTACTTTGCAACGACTCGTTTTACTTTATAATAATACGTTATAAGAGTGCATTTGAACGTGATGGAGTAGTCTCTGCAAAGTTCAAGATGGTACTGATACTTAAAAGTTGTAATTTAGTAAACAGATTAGAAACAGTAACTTTGAATAATTACTATTATGTCACGGAAAAGAAATGACGACCTTGGAGTCAATTCCTTAAGTAGTTGCTTCGAAGTTATTATTATGTAATTACTTTACATGAAAAATTACTATGAAGAATGATTCTCAGTAACAAATACATATATAATACTTAAAAACCTGTCACCCAAAGTTTTTGTTGATATATAGTAGGATTAATAGTAACAAATACGTAAAAACTCTTAAAGAGTAGTAATGGAAACAGTTGTGGCACTTTATATATATATATATATATATATATATATATATATATATATATATATATATATATACAGGGTGGTGCAACCAAGATGGGGTGGACGATTGTGGGCAAACGGAGAGAAATTTGAAAAAACATTTTTGGGATATGATTGGTAGTCAAGAACGCTGTGTTTTAAAATTATACCCATTATACAGGGTGGTCCGAAAAGTTCGTGGTGAACCAAACTTGTGTTTTTTTAAATGGGATACCCGGTATATTATTATTTTAGTTGATTCTCCTATTCGTTACGATTATTTTGATATGTGGTTTGTTCGGTCTAAAATTTATACCAAGGGAATGGGACGACGTTAAAGTGAAAAAAAGGGTTATACTCCGGCCATTTTTTGAAAACAATTGAAGCAGGTATGGAAAAACCAAATATTCTATAAAATGTATTGTATCTAGGATTACAATAATCGCTTGTAAGTCGTTCAAAATTATTCACTGTTATACAAGGTGGTCAAGTTTTGCAAATTTACCTTGGATTGATTTTTTTTAAATGGAACACCCCATATATTTTACTGTCATATTAAAGATAACATCGCCAGCTTTCAGAAAATACCCTATTTGATATCTTTCTAACCAACAGTTTTTTAGTAAATTAACCGTGAAACCAAAATTTACTCATTCTAACAGAAACGGTATTATTTACGTTGCTTAAATTGACTACCTATAATATAAGGAGGCCATGATATAATCATAAATGAAAAGAAAGATTGACATTCTTGTCAAAACCGCAAAGTGTCAGAGAATTGGCATCAATTACCATTGTTTTTTGACGATAAGCCGAGAAATTGTTAAGTAACAATGAGTTTGAGTACTCCAGAGTTGATAAACATGACTTTTATGTTGGGCGAGTGTCAAAAAAACCCTTTACTAGCAAGCAGGGTTTATGCGGTACGATATCCCGATGCCGAAAAAAAACCAAGACCTGAAGCTTTTGCAAGTTTATTAGAGAGGTTTTAAGAAACAGGCAATGTTGCTTTTAAGAAACGTAAAGTAATTAATAAACCAGTTACCAATGAAGATAATGCTTTGACAGTGTTATTAACAGTGCAAGAAAATCCACACACAAGTACCAGGGAAATTGAGAGAGCTACTGATATTGAACGCATTAGTATTAAACGGATTCTGAAACAACATAAATATCATGCTTACCACATTGAATTACACCAAGAACTGTATGATCGCGATTAGGTCCAACGACAAGAGTTTTCAATTTGGTTTTTAAATATAATTTGGGATAATCCAGGTTTTGTAGATAGGGTGCTGTTTTCAGATGAAGCAACTTTTAAAAGCAACGGCTTGGTTAACAAACATAATATGCACTATTATTCAACCGAAAATCCACATTGGATTCGTCAGGTGGACCATCAAAATAAATGCTCAATTAATGTTTGGGGAGGTATAATTGGCTCTCATGTTATAGGACCATATTTCTTTGAAGAGCATTTAATGGGAGAAGTCTATTTAATTTTTTTGGGAAATGAGTTGCCCGTATTGCTCGAAGACTTACCTTTAATGTTAAGAAATTCCTTATGGTTCCAACATGATGGAGCACCCCCGCATTACCATAGGCATGTAAGACATTTTCTCAATAATTGGAAAGGAGAGCATTGGAATGGGCGAGGTGGACCAGTTAAGTGGCCTGCGAGGTCACCCGATTTAACGCCACTAGATTTCTTTTTATGGGGACATGTTAAAGAAGAAGTTTATAAAGAGGTTCCAACTACAGTGGAAGATATGAAGTTGAGAATAATAAGCAGTTTTCGCAACATTTTAGACCTGACTTTGAGAAAAGTGAAACTTTCATTTATGGATAGACTCGAAATGTGCCTTCAGCAAAACGGTGGTTTAGTTGAACATCTTTTATAAATTTTAATTACATTGTTTTTGTTGATTTATATTAAATTTATTTATTTTGTAAAAAAGATCTGTTATTAATACTGTCAAAGCATTATCTTCATTGGTAACTGGTTTATTAATTACTTTACGTTTTTTTGAAAGCAACATGTCCTGTTTCTTGAAATCTCTATGATAAACTTGCAAAAGCTTCTATCTTGTTTTTATTTCGGCATCGCATCATCAAAGAACAATATTTATTTATTTACTGATGACAATATTCTGACACTTTGCTGTTTTGACAGGACTGTCAATCTTTTGTTCAATTTATGATGATATCATGGCCTCCTAATATTAAATTAACAATTTTAACAACGTGAATTCAGAGTTATTCGTGTTAAAATGAAGAAATTTTGATTTCACAGCTAAATTGCTGAAAAACTGTTGGTCAGAAAGGTATCAAATATGGTATTTTCTGAAAGCCAGTAATGTTATCTTTAACATGAAAGTAAAATATACAGGGTGTTATATTTAAAAAAATTCAATCCAAGGTAAATTTGCAAAACTTGACCACCCTGTATAACAGTGAATAATTTTGAACGACTTACAAGCGATTATTGTAGTCCTAGATACAATACATTTTATAGAATATTTGGTTTTTCCATACCTGCTTCAATTGTTTTCAAAAAATGGCCGGAGTATAACCCTTTTTTCCTCTTTAACGTCGTCCCATTCCCTTGGTATAAATTTTAGACCGAACAAACCACATATCAAAATAATCGTAACGAATAGGAGAATCAACTAAAATAATAATATACCGGGTGTCCAATTTAAAAAAACACAAGTTTGGTTCACCACGAACTTTTCAGACCACCCTGTATAATGGGTTTAATTTTAAAACACAGCGTTCTTGACTATCAATCATATCCCACAATTTTTTTTTTCAAATTCCTCTCCGTGTGCCCACACTCGTCCACCCCATCTTGGGTGCACCACCCAGTATATATATATATATATATATATATATATATATATATATATATATATATATATATATATATTATATATATATATATATATATATATATATATATATATATATATATATATATATATATATATATTATATATATATATATATATATATATATATATATATATCACAACAAAATAGTTTTAAAGTTAATTTTGTATATTTGCCTATGCTTGAGACTACTATATTCTATAAAAATTGAAGCATATCTTTATGAGCCTTTCAGTCTGACCTAATTCAACATGGTAAAATTTAAATAAAGCATTAGTGAACACTTTGCGTAGAAGTATTTAATCATTTAACAAAAATAGACTTCAGACTATCTTCTCAGTCAGTATAGAGTTGCATAAACATTATAGAAGATAAATTAAGAATTTTATTTTAAATCTAGGTTTTGTTATAAAATTTCATTCGGGCTAAAAAGTTCGTTGATTGGCTAGTTATAGTAATAATGTTTAAGTGACTGAAATAATTTTTGGAACAAAAACTCAGTCAATATAGCTTTAACTTATCTCGTAAAACATGGGCTTATTTAAATTAAATCTGGCAAGTTCTCTAGTGGAAATATTTTATATTTCTTGTAAATAAGATATCACTGTAAGGACAGGACAAGTCATTTAAGTTTCTTCCTACTCAAGAACAGATTTTTCCCCTTTTCATTGTTTTTAGTTTTTAATCTTATTTCACTGGTTTCAATAACGTATATAGACATTTTATCACACCTTAAAGAAACCTGCATAATGTGAGGAGAGTGTTCGGATGAAGCAGGACCGATGCACAATAGTGGGTTATTGAAAACTGAAGAATCATATAGACTCGTTTCGCTAATTTGGTATCGGTTCTTCGGATAGCTCATTTGGTAGAGCGATGTCACTGTAAGACAGATATTATGGATTCGGCTTCCACTTTTGGCCAGAGTTTTTCCACTTTTCATTGTCTTTAATTCCTATATTTATTATTTTGCTGGTTTCGATTTCCTAATTTGCATTTTCGCTGCTAACGTTGTCTAACGTCTATAAAAGTTTTAGCACACATGAACGAAACCTGCGTAATGTGACAAGTGTTCATACGAAGCAGATCCGATGCCTATTTGTGGCTCGTTGAAAAGAGAGGCAGGTCTGCGAAGGGTGGGGAGGATCATAAACTGGGTTTGTTATTGACAAAAGTTGTAGGTTCGATTCTCGCTCGCGGGCGACTTTTATTATTTATGGCTGTAATGCAGACCAAACCAGTATGGCCTTTTTACAGTATTTCTGGGTTCAGAACCTTGACATTCAGTTCTCCACTTTAGTTAAAATATTACCATCTAGATTTTTTGCAGCCATAAATAAATAGTATTTCTTAGCAAAAAATCTTAAGACAATTTTTGCATTAGTCAAGAGATAAACATTAGTCATATGAAGAAAACTAATACATTTTATTAGCTATTTTAAATAAAAAAAAAATAATACGACAGATGTTTTAAATTCCTATGTCTTAGAAAATATTATACTGAGTTATATCGTCATACTAACTGCCGACTATAAAAAATTGTTTATCTTTTAAGAATACATTAAAAATTGTAATATTTCATACATTTTGATCTAAAAAAACAAAGAATGCAATCTATAAGACCGAACGTCTGTCCGTCTTTTTAGGGTAAAGAAAATACAAAGTCCCAAGAAAACATTTGAGCGGCATTCCCATACATCACTTCTTTATTCCATTTGGTCCTCTCCGCTCCCTCCGAATTATGGCGGCCCGCTTGGGAACGCTTTTAGTGACCGCAGGGCGCGTTCTTATCTTTTCACACACCACTGAATCAAACTATTATGAAACGGACGAGTCTAGGACGGAATCCTTCCATTTCTGCGACAGCATTGACGCGATGGCCAAGAAAAATGCTCTCCAGGCAATTTATTGCTAGTGGTAGATATTTTTCATTTCTGAGTGCAGTTTCTAAGGTTCGGGCTAGATTTACAAATAAAAAAGGGACAATTTAATTATCTTAGTTTATTTAAGAATGCAATTCGAAGCTAAGTTGCTTTAATATTCAATATTATTAAAGCACTGTTTACAAAAAGGGCATTATAGTAAAATTTTAACAAAATCTTAGGATTAACACTTTAAAAGTTAACGAAAAATATTATTTAAACCTAACGTAAGAATCAAGAATTTAAATTTCACGCATATTATTTGTCAGGTCAGTGGCTGCTATTCAGGTGAAGTAGGTGAAGTGCTACTTCACCAGGAAAAATAAACAAGCAAACATCTAACTAAAATTTATTATATATCGCCTAAAATTTAAGTTTTTACATTCATTTATTTACCTAATTGGCAAAAAATAAACTGTACATCTCGAATAAATATTTTACTTGACCGTTGGCGGCATGTCTTTTTAAAACTTTCAATCGAACTTTATTATAACAACTATAACAGTGGCGCAAACCGCTTTGACTTTGATGGAGGTGCTATGTTACGATTTTCCTACTACGTTGCCATGACAACGCGTTCGCGATGACGTCGAGCACATGGCAGAATAATGTTAACTAGCGCCATACAACGCTATCGGTGAATTGCTAACGCAGTACACAACACCCACGTGTCGTTCAGTTTGGGGTGGTTGTTTACTTTTATTTTCGCGGATTTCGCTGCAACCGGTGAGTTTTTTTGCAGTTTACTTGACTGTTTTGTATTACATTTATTTATGGTGTTGTTACAATTTTATTTGGTGTCGGGTTTATTAATTTACATTATTGATGAATCCGATCACGGATGTGGTTTGCATTTTATTGGAGACTCCATTTAATCGATGGAAGAAATAAGATCTGAGTTTTAATCGTCATCCTAGTTTTCGGCGTACAAATGGTTGTGCAGTAGTCAAATATTACAAAAATTGTTTTGCTGGACTTGATTACTAGTTTTCAATAAATATTTAGTCTGCAATAAGGAAGGATTTGCAGGTATGTTAAATATATAAAGGTCTTTACGTAAACATGAAGACTAGGCGGAGCATTTAAAATGCGAATTAATGTTAAAAACATTTGTAAAATATCAAAGCACTATAGCTGACACTTTAAAAGAAAATGCTAAACTATATAAAATACATTTTAACGAAAACGTCCGATTAAATAGGCTATTTATGTGCTTGGTAATTTACGCAGTTTTGTACCTTGCAAAACAAGAGTTAGTCTTTCGCGGCCATGATGAGAGCAGCCAGTCAATAAATAGTGGGAAAAATTAAAAATGTTTTTACTGGTGACTCGAAAACTATTCAAAACGAAATAATTGAATGCATTTCTGATTAGTTAAATGATCATGTAAAAAATGAAATAATGAACACACAGTTTGCTTCTGTGCAAGTAAATGACACCACTGATATTACGCAAACCTCCCAGTGCTCCATAATTTTAATAAGATACGTTAATTCAGAAGGTTCAGTCGTCGAGCGATTCTTAGGATTTTATAATGTCAGCTGCGATAGAACATCGGAGAATTTATATTTTCTATTGGATCAAATTTTGGACTAATTTGACTATAAACATAAATTAATAGGGCAATGTTACGATGTCGTAACCTTATGATGCAGCAAAGTTTAAAAATATTTCTAAATGTTGAATTTTTTTTGTAGTATTTCCTCATTTTTTCATCACACAGCCAAACGAATGTATGCTGTTACATCTGCATCTACGAGGCGTATACCAACAATTATAGAAACTCGTTGGTCTTCAAATTCGAAGTTAGTAAATGTGATTGTTCAAGACTGGAATAAATTAAAAGACGTCTTTGAATTTATTACAAACTGTGACAAATCTAATGAAAAATCAATCCGGCTTGCGAAAAGATTTTTAGGGAAGATGAACGATTTTGAATTCACGTTTTTGGTATTAGTGTTTAATGACATTTTTTCAATCACGGACATACTATTTGCGTTCTTCAAAAAAAAATCGCTTGACATTCATTTTTGCATATCCAATATAAAACGCTGTCGTGAGGCGCTCTGTAAAAAATGAATGAACACCATGTTTGATAAAGTAAATTCTATTACAGAAATAAATCGTTACAAACGTGAGCTTGCTAAGCTTTCACCTGAAGAAATTAGGGCTAAGTATAGAACCCTTTTTTATGAAATATTGGACCATATTTTAATGGAAATGACACTAAGCTTTCAAGACTGTGAAAAACTTACATTTTTATGTTTGGCAGATTCTGCTAAATTTTCCGAATATAGTTTAAATTTTCCGACTGGCCCGTTTGAAAATGAGTTACGGTTATATAGGGAAATATTTTCAAACAGTCAACCACTTAAAAATGAGCTTGGTCTTATTTTTGCCAAAGACAGTAATTGGAATATATCGCTGCAAGAGCAAGTGAAAAAAATTAATGAAAATAAACATATTTTAACCAAAGCATGCAAAGTGTTTTCCCTTATTGTGACAATACCGTCGACAAATGCTTCAGTGGAAAGAAGTTTTTCTTGCCTCAAACGTGTAAAATGTATATAAGAAAAACAATATGTCAAGAAAAACTTACTTCTCTAGGCAATATTTAAACTCAAAAGGAATTTCTGGAGAAGATTAGGGCAACTTATCCATTTTATGAGGAGTTATAAATAAATTTGCTTCTATGAAGGATAGGAGAATTAATTTAGAATATAAAATTTAGGTAAGTCGTAAAAAAATATTCTACCCCTTCCACATATAAAAAAAAATCTGGAAAAAAATTATAGCGATATTTTCTTGCTCCATTTGCACTTTACTTACTTTTTCACCCGCGAACCGCCACTGTGCTAGGTTAGGCAATTTTATAAATAATCTATTGATTAAAATTAAAATGAAAGAAAAGTTATAGATTCTTGCTATAGCTCAAACCCTAAATGAGATCTGAAGGTACAACTTTTTCAAACTAAATACCGTAAAATATAAAATCAAGTATTCTAGTATCTACACATATTAAAACCATATCTTTAAAGCCGTTAAAGGTAAAACGATCAAATTCGACGTGGACCTTTTTTATGTGATGTGTGATGTAGATGCGAGTTTAAAAAGGATTTTTTAAAATGAAAACAGTTGATGTGTTATGGCGTAAAGTCCCAATGAACTTACCAATACATGCGAACGGCAGCCAGTCATCTTTTCGGAGAGCTGTAGGTTGCAGGTTCTCCGGTACACTTTACGAAATTAAAATGGGCGCCACCTAATTGACTGTGACTCATTTAGGAAGAAATCTATATCGATGTTTAAATGCAGACAAAATAAAGATTTTGAGGGCTTTTCAATAAAACACTATATAAAGTGCAGACTGTCAAATTTTAATGATACCCTGATCTTGTTTTTTTTATGAGTTATTTTATAAAATAATTTTTAACATGTGAAATTTAGCTTACATTCAAAAATTCAATTGACATTAAAATGTAAAAACAATAAATCAAGAAAATGTAAAATAGATATAAAATATATCAAATATGTGAAATGTGATAGATCGTTATTACCATTATATCATCAACCTGTGAACATCTGGCGAAATGTCATGACACTAATATGTAAATATAAGAATTAAATTAAATAGCGCACAGGGAATCAAAAATTCATGAATTTTCTTTTATCACACTGCCGCAAGGAAAAAGTTATAAAAGTATATAGTATTTAGCCAAGGCTGTTTTACAAAAAAAAATAGGTTACTTACTTCCTTTCTACTACCTTATATAAAATTTATAAATATAAAAATTAAGAACTGATTCCTCGTACTCCTACAGGAAGGAACTGCAAAACCATTCTAGAACTCTTGGTTTATGTACCCCAAAAATTACACCATAAACTTGTAACTATATCCCAAAACCATATCTTGAATTCTTAACCTGAAACCCTACAAACGATTGTTTGTCTTAAAATAAAATCGACATGGAATGTGCAAAAACAAGTTATTTACAACACAACTATTCAAAGACATTGCCTTACCTCTAGTCATCTAGAGGGCTCCTTCGACGCCAACGGTCACCAATAAAGGGAATTTCCAGACATCTAGAAAGGCTTCTCGAGGACCGACAGCCAAAACGCAAAATTCAGGACGCCATTCTGTTTATAAAAGATAATTGCGAATTAGCTCACAGCAGGATACTAATTTGAAAATCGACTTACCACGTGGTTGATCAAATGTGGAACCAAACAAAACGGGATCAAAATTTAGGGCCAGATGACGTCCATAAATAGGCCTTAGGCTTTCAACGGTACTGCACTTTAAAAATTTAATCTTGACATACTTTCAGTACTTAAAAAAAATGGTCTATTAAGGCACTTTTATAAAACCGGACACACGTTGCACCTCTAAGGAGAGCCAATAGAAAGGGGCGAGAAAATCAGCTCCAGAAAATTCGAAGAAATTTGACATTCCCCTCCATCATTCTTCCTCACTTCAGACTTATGCCAATCTAATGCCATAAAATAAAATCATAATTACAGTGGAGTCCACACCTGGCGCCACTAGTATAATGGAGTAACAACCTGATAATATTCGGTGTCCCCCGAATAGAAATGGCGAATTGCTCCTGAGCAGAATCAATATTATAACTTAAATGAAAAATCAGACAATGTCAAAGCTGGCTGGATGCCGAAAAATAAGAAACCAATGAAACCATAGTGACCGAAGAAAAAGGCAGGCAAATTCCGAATATTTGTAAACAAAACAAAAACAAATTTCTTTTGTTTTAATTTAGAGAAGTTGAAAATACTTTACAAAATGTAATCCAATGAATTATGAATAAAACATATTGAGGTATGTAAAACATAATTTACATAAAAGTCTTGATATTTTAAAGGTTAAACCATCAGCAAAATGTCTGTTTAACACTCCATACCAATCAAACATAAAAAAAGCAGCTTGGATAAATTAAAACAGAAAGTTATATAAACTGAAAGTCTCTAATAGTTCAAGTGTTCTCAAAGTGTTAAATTGATATGTTACAAGAAAGAAGAAAATAAATATGTTTATTATAATTCATGTGAGTGAAATGGACTGAAAGAAGAAACTAAAAAAACAGAATATTTTATTGTAAATGAAAAAATTGTTATTTTCACTAATAAAGAAGGCCAGTATCTTACTAACTAAAACTGATTATATATTCAAAATATGTCACTTTCAAAAGTAACACCCAATTAGTATAAATTCTATTAACTTTCTTTTATGAAGTGTATGATACGTAAATTTGGAAAAATCCAACTCGTAGAATCATTCGACAGGATGGTGACGGAACACTGTGTGAAAATCAGTAACTATATAATCAGCTAAATTTAGTGATTGCCTCAGTGTTACTTTAAACTAAATAATTATACACACATTTGAAAATGTTATAGTGTTTTTAATTTTTACTTTCCTCGTAAAAGGGAAGTTTTGTAATCGTGAAATAGACACCCTCCCAGGACCCAGGTATTCGCGTTCTAGAGTCACTAGATGCCAACATGTTTTTGTTTCAATTCCAGCGGTCTGCCTGTCGGTCTGTCTGTCTGCCGGTCTATTCACAGCATAGCCAAAAAACAAATGATTTGATTGACTTCAAATTTTGATTAAAATTTAAGAATTATATAGAGATCAAATTGGTAAAAATACAACGTGGTAAGGGTGATATGGAGACGGCCTGATGAAATATTAAAAAAAGTATTACAAAAAAAATTAACTATCTAGTTTAGCTCAAATTTTCCACATAAATCAAGTGTTATACAGCGTTTAACAAAAGTAAGGAAACGGCGAGATATCTCAGGTACCGCTTACATAAATTTAATGAAAATATGTACACTTGGGTATGATATTATACCGGATCCAATAACGAGTTCCGCATTGCTTCCAAGTTTACCGTTTTTCTGTTATAAAAGGAAAGTTCTTATTTTAATAGAACACCCCATATTATATTACTTTTTTAAAATCTGCGTAAAATCCTCAATACTTTTTATTAGGAGTACTTTTTATGAAAGTCAACAGTTTTTGCGAAAATAAGGGTGTAATATCCATAATTTAATTTATTAAATTTTATTAAAATACCTGCACACAAAAGGTTACCTGATACGTTTGACAATGTTAGTTTTGTTGACTTACAAAAATGGATCAGTTAACTAAAACCTACAAGATGTTTGTAACATTTTTAATGACACAAATCCAATAACTAAATTTACCGTAAGTAAAATTAACAAAAAAAATTCGTGAAACTGGAAAGGTAAAAGATGCTGTACATTCTGGTAGACCGAAAAGCACACTAATTTCTCATCTTGCTACCATAACATTAGCAAGAGAAAACAGCGTCTCAACTTTAAAGGTAGTTTATAAAAAACAACGGAAACAATACAATATAAAAAAGAAATACCTAATACAATAAACAATAAATTAAGACTAAGTAAGGTGTATAAAATGTTGTCCATTTACTTCCTGACAGTAGGCCAGATACTGTGGGAAAACATTTAATATATTAAAAAGAATGCCAGCCTCCTCGATTCATCTTTATAAGATTTCTATTTGCTTCTTTAGGTCATTGGGCTTAGTTTATACACCACATATTTAAGGTGTCTCTACAAAAAGTAGTCGAGGAGCGTCAAGTCCGGAGACAAAGATGGCTGCGCTATTGTACCTAAATAAACAATAAATTAAGTTGTCCATTTACTTCCTGACAGTAGGCCAGATACTGTGGGAAAACCCTCCTGGATTCATCTTTATAAGATTTCTATTTGCTTCTTTAGGTCATTGGGCTTACGTCCAATCCATCTTCCAAAAAGGACATTGTCTAAAGATTTCCGGATATTCCGAGCAAAATGAGGTAGAATACTATCTTGCTGAAACCATATTTGGTGCACCATTACCTAAAAAATTAAGTTTAAATACTTAATACAGTAGGTTATTCGGAAACAATTCTGTAAGAGCTGGGACAATTTCGGTCCTTAAACTATTCAAATAATTTTGAACCCTTTATATCACACCAAACGTTTATCTCTTTTTTGGGAAATTGAGTATGATTTTCAAGTAGCCAATGTGGATTTTTCTTGGCCCAATGTCGACAATTATGCCTGTTAGCTTTTCCATTTAACAAAAAAGTTGCTTCTTCAGAAAAAATATTTTGATTGACAAAATTTAAATTGGAATTATGTACCATCATGATTTCACAAAATTCCAAGTGCCTATCGTGATCATCCTCAAAGAGTTCTTGCACCAAAGTTATTTTGTAAGGATAAAACCTTCGGGTGTTTAGAAGTTGGTCTACAGCAGCCTTGTCAAACTCAAAAGTCACTGGTGGGCCAAAAGCATGAAGAACATCGACTAGGTGGGCTGCAAAACCTTATCTTAAAGAAGAGAAACTATTATAGGACAAGTCTGAAAATTTTAAAAAGGACATTACAAAAAACTGCAAACATTAAATTCTTTTGCTAGATATTAGACATATTTTGTCTTTAATTAAGTTTGATATTTGTGGCCCGAATTTATCGGCTGAAATAACTTTAAAAACTGCGTCTAAGTGTGCGTCCGTCAATCGCGATCTTGCGGGAGATTTGTTTCCTTTCATCAAAGAAAATAGTTGTTCACACTTATAGGTACTTCCAAACATTGACAGGATTTTAAAGGCAAATTTTCTCATTTCTTGGTATTGAACAGGCAAGAACCTATAAAATTCGAATGTACCAACACTATCAAATTTTGGTTTTAAATGGGTCTGACACTGAATATCAATTACTTCCATTTGCAAGTGAAGAGAAACTTTATCAATATCGATAGTGAAAAAACAGTAAATAGAGAAAAATTGTTTTCTTAGGTCTTAAAATCCTGAAAACGCTTCTCAAATTCTATCAGAAGGCTTCTCATTTTCTCTGAATATATTTTGTATGATATTGGGACACTTGTGTTTTCCTGATATGCCTTACAAGTCAGAAAATGTGACAGATTATCCTCTGCTAACTGTTTTTCCCACAACATCATCTTACACTTGAAAGCTTTCACATGATCATGCATATCTGTAATAACTTGACGTGGTCCTTGCAATTTCATATTTAAGTCCGACAAGTGTTTTGTAATATCTACCATAAATGAGAGATCTTATAAAAAAGGTACATCGCATAATAAACTGACATCCTCTCCTTTTGTTTCCACGAAAGCCATCGCATCTCTGCATAATATGGTAAACCAGTGCACTCACTTTCTAAATCACGTAAAAATGCCGAAAACTGGCGCTGATTAAGGCCTCGTGACCTTATGAAGTTTATAATTTTTTTCATTGACTTAAAACACTTTCCAACTTGATCACTTTTGAGCATAAAACTTCTTATTGGATTATACAATGAATATGATGAAAATCTGGTTTGTCACTGCTCGTTTCTCTGATCTTTATCTGTAATATTTTAACGAAGCCATTTTTCACTCCACACATTGATGAAGCTCCGTCTGTTGCAACGGAACACAGTTGTACTTTTGCAGGTACATAAACAGCATTAAAAATATCCTTCCCAGTTGTTGTATCATGCAATGGTATTAATTCCAGTAATTCTTCATACACATTGATATCTGTATCAACCGCACGAAGAAAAACAGCGAGTTGCGCCACACCACATACATCCCTACTTTCGTCACAGGCAATAGAAAATGCAATGAAAGAGTCTGATTTTGTTTTTATCTGATCACTTATATTGTGTATCAGTAACTCTTTCAACCACAGTATTCCGTGACAAGGATATAATATTTTGAAATGCCTTCGCGCTCCCGCGACTTACAATTTCCGCGGCCTTTACAAGGCACTCTTTTATAAATTCACCTTCAACAAATGGTTTTGAGTGTTTCGCGATCAACTCCGACAGTACGTAGCTCGCTTGAAGGACAGATTCATTTTCTTGCTTTGGACATGTAAACATAAGCTGCTGATCTTTCAACTGTGATTTTAACTTATTTAACTTTTCGTTTCTGACCATGCCTGTATACTTGTCAAACATAGTTTTACGAATATCATAGTGACGTTTTATATTATATAATTTTGGTACACCGACTGTACTATTACAAATCAAACAAATAATTTTTTCTTTCACTTCACAGCAAAAAAACTTCCTCCTAAACATAGATGGCACTATATACAATTGTATATTTTATTATACCAATCGTCGTTGCAGCGGCGCGCACTTTCAAAAACGGTTTTCATACTTGTTCGCGGGCACCGCTTATATACGGATTGTGATTTCTGTTTTTCAAATGTTCAGATGTCATTTGTGTTTTTGCAGATAAATGCTCACTGGAACAAGCCGCATAACGTTTGACTTTAGGTTGGTCTACAGACATGTATGAGACGTCATTTTCTCTTTCTAAGCTTATTCAAAGATTCAGATTATTATTATCCCCATCTGTTGCGCTTTTAGGTCTACCAGAACGTATAGCTTCTTTTCATTTCCAGTTCTACGGAATTTTTTGTTCATTTTAGTTACGGTAGATTAATTTATTGGTTTTCTGGATATATTGTCATTAAAAATGTTACAAACATCTAACAGGTTTTGCATTCTATCGTCATAATCCAGTATATATAAAATTTCAATTCTTTTTTCAAACCTGATGTTGTCAAACATAACAGTTAACCTTTTGTGTGCAGGTATTTAAATAAAAGGTAATACCCACACTTGATTATGGAAATTGGACCCTTATGTTCGCCAAAACTGTAGACTTCATAAAAAGTTCTCTTAATAAAAAGTATTGAAAATATTAAAAAAGTAATATAAAATTGGGGGTTTCATTAAAAAAGAAATATCCTTTATCTCAGAAAAAATTTAATTAACAATATGATTTTTGATTTCTTTTTTTTAAGTAGTGTAATAGCAGTTTGAATTTTAATTTAATGAGTAATTTTTTTTAATAAAAAAACAATCTAAGCTAATTAATTATTGACCCTGTATAAATATATATATATATATATATATATATATATATATATATATATATATATATATATATATATATATATATATATATATATATATATATATATATATATATATAATTTTTTATTTTCTTGCGTTAGGGTCCTTATAAAATGAACAACACATTTCTTGCTAAGTCATGTTACCATTTGACGTTCCGATGATCTCCTGATCTTCATCAGAATACATAAATTCTATAAAGAAAATTTTCAGATAATGACACTTACAATTAAAGTTCATTACCATTTACAACAAAAAAATGAAAAGTAGTTGGAACATGTAACACATTTTTAATAACACGTTTAGAAAATTAAATAGAATAATACAATACAAGTTCCTATACGGAGACAAACAAGAAACTAATATTAAAAATGGATTTATCTGTGGAAATAAAAGAACAGTTGAAACGTATGTTATTAAGAGGTCCAAGAGGTCAGTTTTATAAATTTTTCTTTTCTTTTAATTTACATGTTATTTAATAATGTGATGGTATATTTTACTAAGTTGTTTTGTGTCCGTTTTTACATTGATTGAGTTTTTATTCCTTTGTATTTCTGTCATTTCATAGAATTCTCTCCTTTTTTGGTGGTTTTCGGTCTTTAAAATTTTTACATTATAAAAATCGAATGAATGTTGATTTTCACTGATATATTTGTTAGTGCCGTTTTATTCTTTTTGTCATACTTGTGTCCTTGTAGTCTGTTTTTTTGGCTGTACTGGCTGGTTTGTCCAATGTATATACCGTTGCAATCCTTACAGGGAATTTCGTAAACTATATGAGTTCTTTTTCTTTAGGAATTTTTGATTTGTGACGTTATGTTTTTTAAATACATTTTGTAAATTTTCCGATATTTTGGGTATATATAGAACATCTATTTTGTGTTTCCTTTATTAAGATTTTAATTTTCGCTTCATTGATGGCTTGTGTTGTAAAATTTATGGATTCTCTTTTTAAAAATGTTGTAAATAATTTTGTCTGGATAGTTATTGATTTTTAGAGCTTGTTTTGCTTTTTCTATAGATTTTTTTCTATATTCGGGATCCGATAATTTGAGATAGTGGGTGTTGAGAATCGAAATGTATATATATCTAGAAGACCAGGTATCTTTAGTGTACCATTCAGTATTTATAGCATTTCTAATATGATTTAATGTAAGGTCTAAGAAATTAATTTTGTTTTGTGCTTCTTATTCTAATGTAAATTGAAGTTTTGGGTGTTAACTATTAAAATTACTTAAAATATCTCGGCATTTGTTTTTTTGGGACCGTTGTTGAACAATCGTCAACGTACCAGAAGGAAAAAGGTACATGCAAGTTGATATTTTTAAGAATTGTTTTCTCCAGGATTTCCAGGACTAACTGGGCAATCACGTTGGAAATTGATGATCGCATAGCACAACCATCAACCTGTTCGTAGAATTTATCGTTGTATAAAAACTACGTGGAATTCAGTGTGAGCTCAACTGCACTTAAGAATTCATGAAGTGGAATATCAGTATAATTTTATATCTGGTTTCATTTTTTACCAATAATTTCTTTTGCTAAATTTATAGGTATATTAGTATAAAGAGATATTACGTCCAAAGATATTATATATAGTTATCAGTTATATTTGTGTTCTTCATTTTATTTTTTAAACCTACTGAATCTTTAATATAATATTTGTTTTTGTTAATAATATGTTTTAAAATATTTTATAGAAATTTTGACAAATTCTCAAAGGGTGATTGGATGCAAGAAACAATCGGTCTTAATGGGGTGCCTTCTTTGTGTATTTTTGGTAAGCCATATATTCTTGGAGGTTGAGAATTAAGGATTTTCACGTTTTTGGCCGTAGTTGGTGATATATACATTTCATTTTCCCATTGGGCAACTAAGTCATTGTTGTTTTTTTGATATGTTAGTCGGATCGTTTTTTAATTCCCTGTAGGTTTTGGTATCTTGAAACAGACTAGTAATTTTTTTGTCATATTCGGTGGAACACATAATAACTGTTTTGTTTGACTTGGCAGGTCTCAAAACTTTTAAGTTTAGGTTGTTTCTAAGGAAAAATGTAGTTGCTTAACTTTCTTAAAAGTTGTTTTTGTTTCCTAGTATTTGTAGTGTTTTAATTTGTTTTTATAGCTTGTTACAATATTACAGCATGTTGATCTTAATTGGTCTTTAGTGTCTGAAGTTAAGTCTGTAATAGATGTTTCAATGTTGCTGATTAGGTCTGGAATAGGTACGTCTTCAGAAGTTTCCAGAAGAATTACAAAGTTTTGGACTTAAACTAAGAATTTCGGCTACGTCATCTGGATTATTAATATTGTTCATATTCTGGATCCATTAATTTGATTTTTTCTTATAGTCTATAGATATACCTACATGATATAAAACAACTTTAGATAGTCGAAAAATGTCTATGTAAAAACTTTAAAAGTGAAAATATAGTTTTGGCCTTTGATTTCCAGTTAACCCTGTACTTTGTAAGGTATGGTGCAATGGCAAAAAATTTTCTTTTAACGTCAAACCAAAATAGTATATATTTAAGAAAATTTCACTGCACCCAAAGTATAGTATGTTTATTTTGTTACATATCCTTTAAACCGTCCGTGTCAATGTGACGGACTACTTTTTCCAATAGTGCATATTTGACTGAAAACATGACGGTATTTAAGAGTGTAAAGAATCATATCTTATTTACTGAAAATTGAAACCAGAATATCTTATTTCCTACGAGAAACTTCTAATAAAAACTATAAAAAACATAGAAAATTTAAATAGTTAAGATGGTCTAATATCTAGATTTATAACAAAATTTAATTCACTTGTTACTTATTACAGATTTTGTGAATATGGTATTTCTTTATTTACAGAGATATTCCAGAACCGTTCGTGCAGTCTAGACAGGTGGGCCACCTCTACGAAATCTCGGCTCAAGTGATGTTGCCAGAATTGGAAAGACCCGAGGAATTCTCGTGCAAGCTACACATTCCCCAGGCGAATTACACGACTCGTAGGGAGACCGTCTTTTATCCAGGTAACGTCTCCTTAAAGTAGGGTAGATTAAAAGGCATATAAACTTAATATTCTGTTTTAAGCATTTTCTTTGGTTAAAACGAAAAATGTTTATTTTATAGACATAATTTAAAATAAAATCATATGATTTTTGATATAATTTAGCCATTAATATTTTCAAAAAGTTTGTAGTCACTAATTTCCTTTGTGAAAAAGGTTAGTTATGCCAAAATTTACCACTTAAAAAAATTATGGAGTTATCCGTCGCCTTTTAACAATACATACGCTGGGGGAATCTTGAAGCGGATAGGTCAAATTTTAGGTGAAATTCAACCTTTACAACTTTTTAATCACCAGGCCTCTTAGATATTTTTTTTTAGTTTAGGTGATTAACTTTCTAGTTTTAATAACGTAGAAGCTTAAAATCTCCTATATCAATTAGACAGAATAAGTCTGTATGTTTATATCCGTTTTTTTTTAAAGTGTGTTACCAGGAAGCTTGCCGTTATAAAAAATATTCGATAATGTGTTTAGAAAGGACCGTTCTCTACAAGGTCCATTAACTCTATTAGGTTACCTCGATGAGCAGCTATCGGGCGGAAAATAATTACAAATAGACACAAAAACATAAACCTAGATGCCGCAAGAGTGTTCTTAAGACAAAGTTTATTTATAAGAATGAAATATTGAAATGAACTGGCGAAGGGAAAAAAGGTAAAAAAAGAAGCCATTCTGAAGTGGACCCCCACGCAAAAGCTGTATAAAAAATTGTAAAAAATTATTAACTGAATTTTTAAATTTTTACCGTTTTTAAATATTAATATCTCGAAAACAATTAAACTTAGGCCTATGGACAATATAAAGTAGACGTAGAATTATAGATAAAATTCAAAAATGTAATAAAATATAAGGTGTTTCATATATGAAAAACTATTTAAGTAGGTATATAAGTCATCCTATATACTAATATATATATTTTTAAATTTTTTCTCTATCTCTAACCATTATCACCAAAACCGAGAACACACTACTGGAACATCTTGTATAAAAAAATGTACATTTTCTGAAGTTATACAACTATTTGTCACGCTAAAACTTTTTACAAGATTTTTTTTTTGAGATTTTAAAAATACATCATATTTTTTCAAATACGATGCGAACTTTTTGATATGCACTCAGCAAAAAAACAAGGTTAAAATTTGAACCAACATCCCTAGACATAAGTTTAAAATTATAATAACTTATATCTTGAAGGCTGCATTTTATTGTAAGAAAAAAGTTTCAATTTTGAATAACAAAAGATTAATATATGTAATTAAACGCAAACAGAAGAGATTTGGACAATGCCGTGCTAAAGCAAGCCGGTCGCCGAGTGACGTAAATCGCTCAGACCGAGTTGGGATAGGTCAAGATCGCTCGAGGCAACCTATAGAGTTAATGAGCCTTGCATTGTCTACACGTAACTAACGTGTAGACACACTTTTATTCTTCATTTTTCTTTCTATGGATGTTAGGTATTTAATTTATTTAAAATATAGTAACATTTTCACATTTAAACGATGTGTAAATTAATCTTTTCACCTTGTTTTGCTTAAAAAAGGATCTTTGCCTAAGGTTTGTATTTTGTAGATAACATAAAAGATTGAATGACATGAGTGTAGCCAAAAACTTTCATGTATCAAAATAGAACAAATCGATTTAAAATTTAACAATGAAAAAACCATAATAATTAAAATAACACATAGGTACTGCAACAACAAAAAACGATTTGATCGCTTCTAATAATATAAAATATATCAAAGATGTGACATGTGACAGAAAGTTATTACCATTATATCAACTTGTGCAAGATGTGGCGAAATGTTATGACGCAAATACGTAAATATAAAAATTCAATTAAATGGCGCACAGAGAAATAAAAAATTCACGAATTTTTCTTTAACCACACTGCCCCAAGAAAAAAAGTTATAAAAATATAAAAGCTGTTTTACAAAAAAATAGGAGATTTATTCCTTTCTGCTACCTTATGTAAAATGTATAAACATAAAATTAAGAAATAAATCTTCATAGACTTACAGGAAGGAACTCTAAAACCATTTGTAGGACTCTTGGTTTAAGTACCCCAAAAATTACACTATAAACTTGAAAACCGTATGATGAAATCTTAAACCCTACAAACAATTGTTTGTCTTAAAATAAAGTCTCCACAGAATGTGGAAAAACAAATTATTTACAACAAGAACTGTTCAGAAACATTACCTTACCGCTAGTTATATAGAGAGCTCCTTTGATGTCACTGGTCACCAACAAAAACAATTTCCAGGCATCTAGAAACTCTTGACAAAACTTCAGGATGCCATTCTGTTTATAAAAGACAATTGCGAGTCAGCTCACGTCAAGAAAATAATTTCAAAATCGACTTACCACGGGGTTGAGCAAACGTTGAAGGATATATATATATATATATATATATATATATATATATATATATATATATATATATATAGGCAGTAGGCCTTTAACACCACGGAACTTAAAAAAAAAATTAATATATTTCCAGTACTTTCAAACTAAAATCGGTCCATTATGGTAGTTTAATATCGCGGGACACATGTTGCACCTCTAAGAAAAAGAACGAGAGGATAACTTTGTTTTTGTTTCTAAAGTAATTACAGTGGTGTTCAGTTGGCGCCACTAGTAAATCGAAGTTCTAAACTAAGCTATATTGGGTGTCCCCGAATAGAGATGGCAATTGCCCCTGAGCGAAGCCAAAATTATAACCTGAAACGAAAACCATACATTCTCAAAGTTGGCTGAATGCTGGAAAACAAAAGACCATAACGTTAAAAATAAGAGAGAAAACAAATTTCAAATATAATTTGTAAACGAAACAAAATCTTAATTTATAGAATCTAAACATACTTTACAAAATGTAATACAGTAATGAACAATAAATAAAACATTTAAGGTATGTAAGATGCAATCTATATAAAAGCCTTGGTATTTTTAAGGTTATACGCTTTTAATTGCACTGTTATAATGTTACTAATGGGTTTAAAGCAAAATCTCCGTTTAGAATTCCATATAGAGGAAATGTAAAGCAACTTTGATAAATGATAAACGAAGAGATATGTAAGCTGAAACTTTCTACAAGTTCAAATGTTTTTGAAGTGTTAAACTGATATTTTGCAAGAAAGAGGAGAGTAAATATAAACCAGAAAAACAAGGTATTGTATTTTAAATAAAAAAAAAATGGTTATATTATTTTCAGTCCAGTATCTTATTAACTAAAACTGATTATACATTTAGTTATATAGACTCTATTAACTTCCTACTCATGAAGTGCATATAGTAAATATAGAAAATTCCAGCTAGTCCAGTTATTCGACAGGATAAACAACTAAATGTGGGAAAAAACTCTCCTAGAATTTCAAGAATTTGGGTACTTTTTTAACTTGCAATGTAATTATTTGTGATATTAGGAAGTTTCTTTTTAACGTATGGGGCAATATTAAATACCACTATCGTTTATTCGACATTGTCGTCTAATCGATCCTCTCAAGTGAATTCAATGAATTTTTCC
Source organism: Kuschelorhynchus macadamiae (assembly GCA_030620095.1). Lineage (NCBI taxonomy): Eukaryota > Metazoa > Arthropoda > Insecta > Coleoptera > Curculionidae > Kuschelorhynchus > Kuschelorhynchus macadamiae. Next base: position 1,469,314 of record JAUTXW010000122.1, on the reverse strand, counting down.
CAAGTCACTGGATAGGTTGATGGGGTCTAGTAATTGATGGTAACCAACGTCATTCCGCATTACACCATAATGATCTACTTTGATAGTTAATTTTAATTAAATGTGTTTCTTGAGTAGAAGACCTTCTCATAGAGCACCCACATGACCTAATTTGCCATTTGAAAAAAAAAGGAGGGGCTAAAAATATTACTACAAAAAGTCGAAAAACCATTTAAAGTACTTCACGTGTTCCAGGGTTTTTGTGAAAAAACCTCATACAGAAAATATTAATTTGGGATTTTTGGTTTTTACCGTCGTTTTGTGTTGATATAATTCAAAAATACTACCATTCTAGATAGAGAGACTAATTGGTACAAGTGTAACACAGACAGACAAATTAAGTGTTATTTATTTATATCAATGTGTAAGATAAATACAAGGAAACCAAAAACATTTAAAAAGTATCTTGAATATAATGGAAAAATTTTTTATTACTACTTCATCTCTTTAATTTTTGTTAGATTTTAAAATGTCAAGTAGCTTACAAGGTTTATTCTTGGTCTTTTACTACATTCTTTGTTATATTTATGTTATATGTAATATTCCTAGTTCATGTCATTATTTGAACCGACCCACAAAGCATCAGTGTACTCGCATCCTTGACATAAAGAGTCAAGACTCTTAAATAGACCTAAACAGTGTAATATCTATTTGCAAATATTATAAAATCACCATCTCTGCAGTTCCTTGACAACACGCCGTGCGGTAGTATCGACATCAGTCTTGTTTAAGTACGGATAAAAGTGTATATTATTGTACAATGAATCTAGGAATAAGGGTGCACGGATGCTAACAATGTTCAGGTAGGAGAATGTGTTTATAATTTATATTATTCAAAAATCCTTTGTTTCTTTTAGTGCTTGATAACGTAGAAATAAATATACGAAACGTTGCACAGAATATAATTGTGTCTTTTCAAACGCCTCTCGAACCCACCTGAAAGTTAATTAAAAAAAATCGATGACGAAGTTCACGTCCTGCCTATTACATATCTCTGACACATGAGACAATTAACGCTGCATTGGCAAAATTTTTTGTCACCAAAACCGTTAAAAATTGGGACGCTTCCTATTACGTTGCATATCGTCGTATCACATCGCATATGATCATGTTGCCAGAACGTCCACGCCATGGCATGCAACGCGATATCGATAGATGACGATGGTACGCAACCACTATAGTAAATTTGAATATATTATGAATTATGGTTTGTTTAGATCATTAATTGAAACCAAATGCTTAAAACATAATGTAAACTATCTAACCAAAATATAAACTCATTACACTTCAACTTGAAAACTGTAGATTGTAAGCAAGTTTTCTGATATAAATAACGACGCGATCTCAATCACGGACAGGCTTGGCTTGGGTCTCATTTCCTACCTTTATCTGTATCGAAACTACCGCAAATTATCTCGTTTGCAAAACGCTCTCTGGGGGAACCCTCCTTAAACCAGTCTATATCCCTTGCTAAAGGAAACATATTTGCTCAAGCAGTATTGGTTCTTAAAAATCAGTATAAAATACTATTATTTCTATAAGTTCTGAAAGTATTTCAAGGCAGTATCGAAGCCCCGTTTATGAAGGCCACCTATTGATCTGGTAAATGTATACCAGTTTAACAGGGACAATATAGTATATTGTTGTCTAAAGAACGAGTGTCTTTCTAGTGTTGAATAATATCTTTTTAAGAAGTTCAGTCGGATGCGAGTTTATAGCAAAACCCAATTTTTTAAAACAACGTATCGTTCATTGTGTTGATTGAGGTTTTTTAAGATTATATTTTGGCTTGCTCAATCTATAAAAAGTAGTTTTTTTATAGCAAAAAACACCATAAAAATATACATAAACTATATATATATATATATATATATATATATATATATATATATATATATATATATATATATATATATATATATATATATATATATATATATATATATATATATATATATATATATATATATATATACAATATATATATATATATATATATATATATATATATATATATATATATATATATATATATATATATATATATATATATTTATATATATATATATATATATATATATATATATATTTATATATATATATATATATATATACAGTGTGTATCAGCCAAATGGAATAAATTCGATAATAAATAAATGGGGGCGTGTTCGGAAAAACGCTTGGACCCATCGATTGGTATTTTTAGTTGCTCATTTTCTCCAATAAAAACTTTTTATACAGGGTGTGTCCTGTAACAGTGGTCAATGCCAACTTTCTTATTTCAAATGCAACACCCCGGATATTATTTAATTTTTGGATTCTTTAGGAGATTCTAAACATATTTTATGTTCAATGTCCTATACCTATCTTCAACTATTTCGGCAATATTGTTTCAAATTTATTTTTATTTTATTTATTTCGAATTTATTATTATTCATGAAAGTGGCTCTGGTTACTGAACTATTTATTTGATTACAAAAATTCGCTACAACACACTCAATACTTATTTACCATTTAGGTCTTCATATTAAGAATGTAAGCAAAAACCATTTTAGCGTTCCTTTTTATTGATATGGAACAAAAAGAGCCAGTTTTGTTTACTTTTAAGTTTTGTTTACTTTTGTGTAAAATGCCTGACCTTTCTCTTTGCAAGACAGTAGTTGTCAGTGTCAGTGTCATAGTCTTTTGAATTTCGTTAACTGCATAATACCTAATATCAGAAAAATGGTTCATTTAACAGAAATGCATAAAATAACAATTCTACAAATGATTGGTTATGGAGATAACACACGAACACAAGTGGAAGTTGCTCGCTTATTTCATGAAAAATTTCCAAATTTGCCGCATATATCCCAAGGGACAATTAGTAAAATAGAAAAGTAGTTTCGCGAGCTTGGACATGTGAGGCAGATAAAAAAAGCAGCTGCCAATTCAATAAATGATGTTACTAAATTGGATATTATGCTTGAGTTTGAGGAAAACCCACATATTTCTAGTCGACAAGCCGCCGCAATGTTCGATATTAGACATTCGTCGATTATTCGAACATTAAAAGAAAACAAAATGCATCCCTATAAAGTGATACCAACTCAGGAGCTCATGGAAGACGATTATGATAGGAGAACTTATTTTTGTGAACAAATGATGGCTATGTTAGATAACAATGTTATTCAATTAGAACATGTTTTGTTTTCGGATGAGTGCACCTTTACACTTCACGGTCATGTAAATCGTCAAAATTGCCGCTATTGGTCTAGGGAAAATCCTCACTGGATCAGCGAAGAACATACTCAATATCCTGGAAAGGTTAATGTTTGGGCAGGAATTGTTAGGGATCATATCATAGGCCCCTTTTTCATTGACGCAATTTGAATGGCGATAATTATTTAGCACTGCTGCAAAATAATGTCGTGCCAACTTTGACAAATTTGTATCCGGATCCAGCAAACCCACAAGTTCCAGCGAATATGATATGGTTTCAGCAAGATGGAGCACCGCCCCATTACCAAATTAATGTCCGGCAGTACCTCAACGGAATATTTCCAAATCGGTGGATAGGGAGACGAGGATCGATAGAATGGCCAGCGCGATCCCCTGATCTGACGCCATTAGACTTTTTCTTATGGGGACATATTAAAAATGTTGTATACAAAACTAAACCCCTCGACTTAGCTGACTTAAGACGAATAACGCTTGCGATTAGATCGGTCACGCCTGAGATGCTAAATAACGTTAGAAGAAATTTCTATTTAAGATTAGGAATTTGCCAAGACGTTCGCGGCGAGTATATTCAACAGTTCCTAAATTAACTTTTTACTTTGGTTTATACATTATGAAGAAATAAATAATTTTATTTTTTTAATCTTAATTTTTGCAATAAATTTGAATACACTTAATATTGCCGAAATAGTTGAAGATAGGTATAGGACATTGAACATAAAATATGTTTAGAATCTCCTAAAGAATCCAAAAATTAAATAATATCCGGGGTGTTGCATTTGAAATAAGAAAGTTGACATTGACCACTGTTACAGGACACACCCTCTATAAAAAGTTTTTATTGGAGAAAATGAGCAACTAAAAATACCAATCGACGGGTCCAAGCGTTTTTCCGAACACGCCCCCATTTATTTATTATCGAATTTATTCCATTTGGCTGATACACACTGTATATATTTATATATGTAGCATAAGGCAAAAATATATAATTTTTGCATGTAAGCGGCGTACGAGAATCCATTGCTTTCCATTGTGTCATAAGATACCCCTCCTGCGATCGATTTCTGGGCCTTTACGCTCATCAGGCAGACTTGTATCCAGGGAGATCTCAATTAAGAAATCGATGCGATACAATCCAAAACGAAAAGTCTATATAAGTGGGAAAGTTCCACGAGCTAAGCATAACTATTGGTGCTCCAGAGAGTTGAGGCTGCAACCCAAACGGATTTTGGCGAAAGCATTTAAAATGCCTGGTAAAACTAAAAAACAAATAAAAATGTGTTTTCACCCACCTCTATTCAGATTTCTTGACCAGAAAAGATATATGTAGCAAAAGGCAAAAATATATAATTTATAATATATTATATTAATTATAACGTCCGTAGATACACAAATAAGAAATTAACGGCCATTCGGACAAAATATTCTGCCTGTGGTAAGCTTATTCAAGTACCATTATACCGACAAGCCTTTAAGTGCTTTCTATCATCTCTACCAGCATTACTGATGACGTTTCGCACTATATAGGGCTCATCAGACCAATGCAGCCGTGTGGTAGAGATGATGGAAAACACTCAACGGTATGTTGAATAAAAACGATGAAAATATTAGGCAGTGAGATATTAACCCATAGAATAAGAGGTGCCTTCTCTGGGAACAAATGCGAGGTTTGATAAGAGGTCGTTATATCACTTTTTAGTTCTTTGTAAGTATTTACGTCACTAAGTAATTCTTTAATTTTTGTATCATAGTCGTAAGAGTTCATTATCACAGTTTTATTTCATTTATCAAGTTGAAGGATTTTAATTCGAGGGTTCTCCTTTACGAATTGTTTGGCTTTTTTGAAAGTTTGAATATTTTATTTTTTTATGTTTTACTTTAAGTTTATGGTTGCAACGTTTACAACATTAGCGCGAATTGAATCTTTGAGTTCATTCGGTTTACCTTGAATTATGCTTTCTACACAGGCGATATATTGAGTGGTTGGTAAATGTTTTTCAGTTGTTATTGGAAGTGAAAAATGATCACCCAAAGCAAGAACTTCAGCAATATCCTGTGGAATTTCAGTGTCAGACATGTTACTTAGCCATTCGGTTGTATTTATTTTTTTGTCATTATGTGGTATATGAGAAATTGAATTTGTAAATTTGGTTTCATTACGTGCTTTAGTGTACTCAAAAGTTTTTTCATATTTTAAATTTTCGAAATTTATTAAGTTGATTTTCAAGTATAAGGTTTTTTAAGTAACAAATTTGATTATTTATTTCAGAATTTAAATGATTTATATTTTAGTTGTTTCCGTGACTGTCAAATTTAAAATTTTTTGTTTTGTAATATTTCTAACATCATTGAACTTGTTTTCAAGGTACGTACCTGCAAATCTTATATGTGAGGTATTAAAATTTAGGAAGGCTGGCATCACATCTGCATGCTTGCATCTCAGTAGAAAAATCTGTCGATTTTTTTGTTTAGCTAGTTTTTGATACCATCCTGAGATGTTTCTGAGGTAATTTGCCGTGTCTTTTCCATTAAAAGAATTTATAGAAGCTATTAACATTACTCTAAAGAATAATTGTTTCTAGTATGAGGATAAATATTATCAACAATTAGATGGTTGTGCTATGGGTGCTCCTATTTCCTCCATTGTCGCACAATTAGTTATGGAATATCTGGAGGAGAGTGTGATAAATGATTTTAACCTTCCTTTTTTTAAAAGATTTGTGGACGATTGTCTAACTGCCGTTTCAGAAAACTATATTAAAGACCTCTTAAATGCTTTTAATAATTTTCACCCCAAATTAAAATTTACCATGGAAAATGAAGACAAAAACAAAATTAATTTTCTAGACTTAACCCCAATTAGAAACAAGGATCCATCCGGAAAAAAACAAACTACAAGTTTTTAAACAACGAACTCGTGTTTTTATAATAACTTAAAGAAAGCAACAAAAGAAAAAAATGTTGATACTTAATACATTGCAATGCCCTACACAGACGGTCTATCAAAAGAAATAAGTCACATCTTGTCTAAACATGACATAACTGTCTGTCATAAAGCACAGAATTTACTAAACAGTCTTTTCACTACCTTGAAAAGCAAAGTAATAAAAAAAGAAATCAAACTTCGTTTACTCAATTCTATGTTTAAATTTCCCAAAAAAGTACATAGGAATGACAACACAATACTTAGATAGTCGATTAAACGGTCACAAATACACAAAAAATGCATCTACTGCACTCCACAAACACGAACATTCAGAAAAACATAAATTCGGTTTTAAACAAACCAAAATTTTAGAGCAAGAAACTAATTATCGAAAACTCACAATAAAAGAAATTATACAAATTAAAAAGAAGAAAGATGCCGTCAACGATATAAAAGACATCAATAACTTAAGCCAAATTTGTCATAATCTGATGTCTAAGTAAATTAATCTAAATATAAATAAACCCACTCCATACATAAAACCCTGTACATTTCAGTAATAGCATAAACCCTAACTCGGTATAGCAATAAAAATCTAAGGAAATATAAAAAAAAAACAATGTCTCGTTTTTATGTACCCTCAGTTCAGACCTGTCGAAAAACTGACGGGTTTCCAAGGTGCGTACTATGTGTAATATTAATTTTGTTTTAAATGTATTTTTGTTTTTATGATCATTGTTTATTTTAAATGTAACGTTTTTTGAGTGATGTTTTTTCAGTAATATTTTTAACCATTTTAAAATTTAAATCTTAACTATACACGTTTTTATTGTAGAAAATTAAAATCTTGACAAAGCTTAATATAATGAGCGAAACGTCGATTGAATTATAGTTTTACTTCTCAATGAGTTAACCTATGCCCAAGAAAATAATAAACAATATATATATATATATATATATATATATATATATATATATATATATATAATATATATATACGTATATATATATATATATATATATATATATATATATATATACGTGTCATTAAACTTATGATTGATGCTTCCTACAAGTAAAAACTTATTTTTAAATTATTACTGTTACATATTTTTACACCCATAAAATTTTATACAATCTTTATTTACACAAAGCACGATAGAATAAAGTAGCATAACATAAAACTACTATAAATCTCGACATTATTTTTTAATTTTTTTTTCGGAAAAAATTCTCCATCCTTCCTTTGTCTCCTTCCCAAGCGTATTACGCCACTTTAAAGTTTCATCTGTATAAGATGTGATACATGGTCCGGCAACACGTCGACTTCGGTCCCCAACTGGGAGCTTTATTGTGATTAAAGTCTTCTGTTGTTTGAGAACAGCTCTAGACGTCGAGGAAATTGGAAAAAATAACAATTTCTAGATCGTTCCGGTGTCTGGTTTTGTAGGAGGAAAAATTAGAAAAACAATGAGGAATTACTGCAGTCGTTATGAGAAATGTCAAGCTATAAACGATAGTAATGAAAATTGAACGAGTGCAATGATTTTTTGTTGTTTCCTTATTTTTTTGATATTTTGATATGACCTTTAAAATGTCATATTACGCGCAGGTGCTTTTCTGGCTTGATGTAATACTACCTATTTAGATCTCTTTCAAATGGTCACAATATTTTATAATTTATAAAATTGCTCTGCGAGTTTGCGTCTATTCTATACTGTCATTAAAGACATTTTATAATTTTAAATGGACATAGATCACGAATTTCGTGAAGAAACCAAAATAGAACAATATTTAAAACAATCAACAGGAAAGGTTTAAGCTTAGCTTAATTCAAAAAGTTATTATATTAGATTATATTTTAGATATTAAATACACAGATAGTCAACTCCCAATAATAATCCTATAACCTATAAGTGAAGTTAATACAACCCACTAAACCACATTCCTAACTACGAGTGGTACGAAAAAAAAATTAATTTCTTTGATCTCGGTGTAGTAACACACTGCTGTTAGGACTTAGTTATATCCCGATTTTTTTTAGTTACGTTAAGGACAAATGAACGTTCAGGTCTTTTTGGCACCACCACAACTAGGTATAATTTGTAATTAGTAAAATAACAAAAATTAATTTTTATACCAATATGGAAATTTTCATCTCGCATATGGGACCATCTAATAATTTTTTTATTATAGCCAAGTTTGTCCATTTTCATTTAGTTTAAAGCAAAATCACTAATTATTTTGCAAAAAAGAAAAATATCTGAACCCCAAATTTATTAGATGATGCTGCCAATAAAGCACTTTTTGGAAGAAAAATGTTTTTACTTAGGTTAGGACGCTTCAGTTAAATAAATGGCAAAAACGTTTCGAGATACAATTATATGGCCACTTCCGATGAATCATTTAGAATTAAGCATTGTATTTCCAATTACTCATTCATTCTTGCTATTTCAGCACTATTTTTATATAAATACAGGAGAATGAGTAACCATCTTTAGTCATTAAGTAGCTCTAGATCGGTCAACATTCATTGTAATTTCGTGTTTTAAATAAAAATAAAGTTTTTAAAAATACAAGTTACAAGTTTGAATATAAAATTGGCGCAGTCGGTAGGATTCCTTTTCGGAGTGCGAAAAAAAGGTTATCCTGAAATCGGAGTGTAACAACGTTTCATCTCCATAAGGATTATCAGTGCTGCATCTTTCTGTTTCAACAGTTAAGAAAAGGATCAGGAACATCTACAACTGAACTAGGCACTTGTGACTCCTGGTACATCGATTATTGGTACGCCATTCGAGAAGCCAGTAAGGACGATTTGGCCTGTGCTAGCGTCCAAGACAAGCGGTAGCCAACCTGAACAGTTCATCTCTTCAGCAAAGCATCGTTTGATACAGGACCAAGACTTGGGACACATTGTAAGATATTTACTTACTTCCCTTATAGTTGAGATCCCTGTTAATTAAGTTTTGAAATTTTTGAAGAAAGAATTTTTTTTGAACAAAGACAAATTTTTTTGTGTGAAGAAAGAAAAGTGAATAATTGAATTAAAGCAATTGTATTGAACAATTATTTGAATAACTTTCACTAGCTATTTTAGTTGTAAAGAAAACAAATGTTAACGCAGTTAACAGTAGTTAAATACATATTTAATGAGTAAATTTAAGAATTGTAGTAAAGACATTACTTATCCTAAAACATTTCGAAGAAATAGTTTAGAAAATCCTTCTACAAGTGTATTATCACAAAGCATTTTTGAAAATCAATCTGCAAGTGAATTAACAGAACTTTATTCAGACATCAATTTAGAAAATATTTTTAACCCTAGTATAAGCATAGATACTAACATTAATAAGATGGCAGACGCTTTGAGAAGTACTGTTTCACTCTTAAAAACTTTCGATGGTACCCCATCACGTCTTGAATCTTTTATCAATCAAATAGATACTTTTTATACAAGATATTTTAATACTAATACTTCCCAACAAGAATTTGTAATTTTGGCAATTAAATCAAAAATTATAGGATCAGCCGAAGATTTTCTTTTAACTAGACCAGATCTTAATACTTGGCCAGAAATAAAAATCTCATTAAAACAAAAATTTAGTGATCCAATAACAAGAGCTAATTTACAACAACAATTAATATTCTTTTCAAGAAAAGGTGAATCAACTTTAGATTATATAGAAAAACTCAAAGCCTTAGTCACCAAAATAAATACGAAAACTTGTACAGAAATAAGTAATATTGAAGCTAGAAATATAATTATAGCGCAAAATGAATTAACAACAACTCAAAATCTTCTTGCAAATATTTCAAGCGAATTAAGAACTTTACTAATCGTTCAAAATCCCCAAAATCTAGAGCATGCAATCGATATTGAAACCAATTATGAAATCTTAACTAGTCAAAATAAATTTAAAAATAATAATTTGCAAAATAGTAGATCAAATAATTTACTTAGCAATCAGAAAACACCACCAATAAATAATATTATTAAATTTTTGGTAAATAGATCGAATAATTTTCCAAATTCATCTTTTAAACCAAAACCACCAAATCAATTTTTCAATCGAGTACAAAATCAAACATTTAATCAAAAAGGCAATCAATATCCTAAACAACAATACCCACAACCAATGTCAGGTGTGAGTGTACAAAAAACAATGCCACCATTAAGACAACAACATCAAACTTTCTATAGACAGCAAACCCAACAACAACATCACCCGAAATTTACATTCCAAGAATTAACACATTTAGAAAATAATGAACCCAATAATGACGAGTTATATAATGAAGAAAACCCTGAATTTGACAATTATGATCAAGATTATCAAAATTTTGATGAAACATGTGAATTAGATAATGAGAATTTAGTCGAGCAAATAGAAAATTTTCAACTATCAGCCTCGGACGAAAACCTTGCTTAACTTTAAACAGTTTTCAAGTAAATCAATTACCCTATGTAGAAATACCGAATTATAATATTCGACTACTAATTGATACAGGTTCTCATGCATCCCTACTTAGACCCTCTTTAGCAGAAACATATTTCCCCGAATGTATTAAACCTTACGTAAGCACACTTCAAACTTGTGCAGGTTCAAAGAAAGCGAAAAGTAGAGCTACTATTCCTTTATTTTTAAGCTTTGGTATAACCGAACCAATAGAATTTATTTTATATTCATTCCATGAATATTTTGATGGAATAATCGGAATTAAAGACTTATGTAAATTAAATTTAAATATTGATTTAAAAAATAAAAAATTGAAAAACCAATATTTGGAAATACCCTTTCAATATAGGCAAAATTTTGACGAATATACAATTGAAATACCACCTAAAACAATTCAAAAAGTAATTTTGAAAACTTCGCGACCAAATGACACTACTTGGTTAATGCCCTATTATTTAGACGAAAATATAGAAATTCAACCTACCCTAATAGAAGTAAAAGAAAACACGTACGCTATTGATATTTTTAATCATACAGAAAAATATTTTACTCTAATAGAAACCACTAATGATAATTTACCCTTAAAACCAATCGAGCTTAACAATTTTGAAATAATAAATTTCGAACCAAATCAGAATCAAATTAATGAAAAAAACATAATCGAAGATATCGATTTAAAATCACTAATTAGGCACGAACACTTAAACTCTGAAGAACGTAAAGAACTTTTTAAACTTATTAAAAACTTTCAAAATATTTTACATAAACCTGGAGATAAATTAACATTTTTCAATCAAGTCAAACATACTATTAAGACTACGGATGAAATACCCGTACATGCGAAAAGTTACAGATACCCATTCATACATAAACAAGAAGTAGATAGACAAATAGACCAAATGTTACAAGATGGTATCATTCAACCTTCAAATTCTCCCTGGAGTTCCCCTGTGTGGATCGTCCCGAAGAAAGTTGACATCAGGACAAAGAAAATGGTGTCTAGTGATAGATTACAGAAAAATCAATGAAAAGACTATAGAAGATAGGTATCCTATTCCAAATATCGCAGATATACTTGATAAACTTGGTAGAAGTCAATATTTTACAACACTTGACTTAGCCAGCGGTTTTCATCAAATAGAAATGGACCAAAAAAGTATACCAAAAACAGCATTCAATGTAGAACATGGACATTATGAATATACCAGAATGCCCTTCGGACTAAAAAATGCACCTTCCACTTTTCAGCGTGCAATGGATAACGTTTTACGCGGATTACAAGGAAAAATATGTCTTGTATATATGGACGATATAATTATCTTTTCAACCAGTCTTCAAGAACATTTAGACTCTTTAAAACAAGTATTTAACAGATTAAGTTCTTTTAACATGAAAATCCAATTAGATAAATCCGAATTTTTGCATAAGACAATTGAATTTTTAGGTCATGTTATTACCCCTGACGGTATCAAACCAAATCCCAAAAAAATCGAAGCAATAAAAAATTTTAAAATCCCTAAAACACCAAAAGAAATAAAATCATTTCTCGGTTTAGTCGGTTACTACCGAAAATTTATAAAGAATTTTGCAAAAATAACGAAACCTTTGACTCATTGTTTAAAGAAAAACGTTAAAATAAATCATGATAAAGCATTTATTACCGCATTCAATCTATGTAAAAATATCTTAACTAATGACCCTATATTACAACATCCAGATTTTAGTAAACCTTTTATTTTGACCACTGACGCTTCAAATTACGCTATTGGAGCAATACTTTCACAAGGAAAAATAGGAAACGACCTACCTATAGCATTTGCTAGCAGAACTCTGAATCAATCAGAATGCAACTACTCAACAATAGAAAAAGAACTTCTTGCTATTGTTTGGGCAACAAAATATTTCAGACCTTACTTATTTGGCAGAAAATTCACAATTGTAACAGACCATAAACCATTACAATGGCTGTTCTCAATAAAAGAACCGAATTCAAAATTAGTAAGATGGCGACTAAAACTGCAAGAATATGAATATGATATTCAATATAAAAAAGGAACCTTAAATTCCAACGCCGATGCACTTTCAAGACCACCTCAAGAATTGTACCCAACCGAAATAATAAAATCACCATTGACACATATGTCAGCAGTATGTGAAAAAGAAGAAAACTCTGACGACCAATATATTTGGCATGAAAAAATAAAACATTTCTTTGACACCCAAGAAAACCTATTCGAAAAACCAAAAAAGATAAATAAAGAAAAGAAGAAACCAAAAATTAATATAATTTCCGATATTCAAATTAAACCCCCAAATAAACCAATTAAAACACCATCGCCATTGCCATCAACAAGTAAAATCAATGACGAAGAAAAAATTAATCAAAACAACTCAGACACAGAAACTATCCATACGTCAAGAGAAGACCCCATATTAGGAGCCCCGTATGTTAGTAAAGCCCTGAACACTTTTAAAAATCAAATCATATTTAAATGGACTGAAAAGGAACAACCTTATGTTGTCACTAAAAAATTATTTGAAACCAAAAAGCGATTAATAATTTTTATAAATCAAAACCCAATAACCGAAATAATCCAAAGACTCTTAAGAGATTATTTACCCCCAGATACTTATTGTTTACACTTTCCCAATAAAGAATTAGAACCAATAATAATTCGAATTTTCCAAGAAACCTTTCAAAATAACGCCTACAACCTTGTTATTTCTAATACACTATTAGAGGACGTCGTAGACGTAAATGAACAAAAAGAAATAATTGAAAGATATCATATCACTAAAACATCCCATAGAGGAATGACTGAAAATATAAAAAATATAAAGCAAAGATATTATTGGCAAAGCCTTGAAAAAGACGTAATTAATTTTGTTAATACATGTGAAATATGTCAAAAAACCAAATATGATAGACATCCCTATAAAGTAATTTTTAAACCAACACCAACAGGCTGTAAACCCATGGAACATATTTATATGGATATATATTCCATTTCAGGTCAAAAATATTTGACAATAATAGATAACTTCTCTAAATTTGCTACAGCATACCCTGTAAATGAAACATCAATCGAGATTTGTCAAAATCTAATTAAATTCTTTTCACATCATGGTACACCCTGTAAAATTACAACTGATAATGCACAAAGTTTTAAAAGTAATTTAGTACAAGACCTTTGCAAGACTTATCAGATCGAATTACATTTTACTACACCCTATAATCCAAATTCGAACTCACCAATCGAAAGATGGCATTCAACTTTGAAAGAAAGTCTTATTGTCCTTAGAAACGAACATCGAAATAAAACAATACAAGAATTAATGGATATCGCAATCCTTAATTATAATAACAGTATACATTCAACACATGAATATACACCATTTCAAATATTAAAAGGAAATTTAAATTATCAATTAAATTTTGAGAAAAATATAAATCAAATACAAACTGATTACATTCACGAACTCGCCCAAATATTTAGTGAACTTAATGAAAAAATAATTCTAAAATTAAGTGCGAAAAAGGCTAATGTCCTAGCTAAATTAAATGAAAAACGCGAGATTGACCCGGAAATAGCTGAAGCTACAAAACAACTATTACATACACCTCGAAAATTACCATTAAAGTTAGAACCAAAATACAAACTAACCACTTTTAAAAACCAAAGACACCCAAAAGATATTAAAAGACGTTCGTAATTTTCAGGAACTTACTGACAAAATGAAGAAGATCCTGATACTACTTCCACTACTTGTCAACGCACAATATAAAATAGAAGAATTAAAAAACCCTTTGTTACCAGTTTACCAATCAACAGTTTACATAATAACAGGTTATCATCATGTCTATTATCATGTAAATCTAACTAATATAAGAGATTGTGTAGAAAACTCGAAATTAACACTTACACAAATTAATAATACCCTAAGTAATTTATATGCACCTATATACCAACTTTTATCTATAAGAACACGTAACCTTTTCGATCAAATAGAATCAATCGAATTATTTGTTAAACATTATACTACCCCACAAAAGCGAACTAAACGCGGACTTTTCAATTTCCTAGGAAAAGCACAAAAATATCTCTATGGTACATTAGATGCCGATGATGGAGAAAGATACGACAATTATATTAAAATATTACAAGAAAATCAAGAAATCTTACATAAAGATTTATCTGCAACCCAGACTATTGTAAAACAATTAACAAAAGATCTTGACGCACAGCTGACTAATATTAAAACTAATCAGCAAAAGTTATTAACCCGGATGGAAGACCTCACTAATATGACTCATACTACAACCACTTCGTCTTACTATATTGTTACGCTAGACAATATTGAGACTAATCTACGTGTCATTCATGACATAAAAAGTAATTTGCAAACTGCAATAAATTTCGCGGAAATAAACATTATGCATCATAGTATTATTAAGTATAAAGAACTTCGCAGAATAATCACAAAGATAAGGCCCGAGAGTCGTATTCATTTCGATAATATAATATTACGAAGTAGCACACGCAGATGTGACAATTAAGAACGATCTAATTATATTCTATATTGCAATACCTTTAATTTTAGAGAAACCTTATATACTTTATCGAATATATCCAATACCAATAAATAATCAAATAACGATTTTAAATAATCTGTATTTATTGAGATCTACAGATGACTTTTACAACTCAAAAGAAAATTGTTATAAAATAGAAAATATATCTTTATGTTCTAGAGACACACTAAATAAAAACGAACCCTGTATACCTCAAACAATTAATTTGACAAACCATTGTCCACTAATACCAATTAAATATAATAAAACTTCTATAACACAACTCGAAGACAATTCCCTTATAATTATACCTGCTTCTAAAGAAAGCATATACTTTCAATGTCCAAATCAACATAGCGTTGAAACCATTGACAAAATATCCTTAATATTGCCTTCAGATTGCAAAGTAAAAATCCAAAATAATATTTACGATTCTCAAAAACTAGAAACAATTAGTTTAAGACTAAAACTGCCATCAATAAATATTGATGAAAAATTAATCCAAGTTACTGAACCCTTGGAATTAAAAGAAATAAATCTTGATAAAATCAATGAAGATTTAGAGAATGCTAAAAGATTAATAATTCATCCCCTAAAACAAATGGACTTTGTAAGCTCTGGAGTTTCAATTACTCTAATAATAATTATTATTATAATATTCACAATCATCATAAGTTTCTTGTATTATTATTGTAGAAAGGAAAAATCTAAAGAAAATGTAAAAGTGGACATAAAATTAGAATCTCTCGAAAATCAACCCCGATTTTCTCAAACTTAAGGAGGGAGGAATTATATGGCCACTTCCGATGAATCATTTAGAATTAAGCATTGTATTTCCAATTACTCATTCATTCTTGCTATTTCAGCACTATTTTTATATAAATACAGGAGAATGAGTAACCATCTTTAGTCATTAAGTAGCTCTAGATCGGTCAACATTCATTGTAATTTCGTTTTTTAAATAAAAATAAAGTTTTTAAAAATACAAGTTACAAGTTTGAATATAAAATTATACTATTCTTACTATACTATATTTATCTTTCCTTTCTAAAATCAAGCAAAAATTACTAAATGTGAAAAGTATGGATCATTGTTCAACAAATAAAGAAATACTCAGTGGCCAGATAAACATTTACTACAAATATTATAATTACTTTATTTAATTTTAATTGGTAAAACAGAATAAACTGATAAATATTTCATTAATGTTTATTTCTGTTGTTTCTATATACGTCACAGTTTTGACATTTTTGCACTCCTGTCCTTATTTACTTGCTTATAGTTTAACGAAAATAACATAAGACGAGGGAGAATTAATATCTAATATTTCTTATTTAAAATAAAAACTATCTTAAATCAACAAAGAAAAGTTACTGCAATATTCATTTGTATTTCAAATCCGATTTATATCCAACTCGGGCCCAGTTTATCCCAATTTAGACCAAACGAGCAAAATTATGCCCACCGGCAAGAAAACTTATTAAGATAAAGAAGTTTGTATTCTTTGTTTGGGTGGCGATTTAATAAGTAATAAGACTAAATGTTTTCCGCTCGGGGGCATATGCTTACCATGGAGAACATAGCAAACGGGAAATAATTTATTCTGTTAGGTAAAGTTGCGTTTGAACCGAAGACTTTTTTATTAAGTTAGTTAAAGTTAGACTGGCTCCTTTCCGTTTTTACCATAGGGGTGTTCCATGTCCGGTGGAATTTTAAAGATAATTTTAAAATGGGGCAGCAGAAAACAGAATTAGGCAATTTTTTTTTAGACGTTAGTATACCTTTTAAAAATAAGGCTATATTTATTGACTATTTTCTAATATTTGAGAGTTTTTTTCATCAGAGGACGACAATACTTGTAAATTAAATATATATGTACACGTTAATAAGTTTAGTAATATATTCCAACCTTTTTCCAAACTTTTTCTCAAAAAGTAATGTTTATTATAACGCTTTCTTTAACAAAAGAAGACTAACTTATTTGGCAAAACCCGTGCAATGCTTCCAGAAATCTTCATTCGAACAAAACGAAAAACTCTTTGTCTCACAAACATATACGTAAGTGGTAAACTAAACTAAAAAACACAGGCAAAATTAAATAGCATTTTTTGATTTAGGTCTCACCTAAAATAAATGTTGGTTTATCGTTTATTATTTGCCACCTTTTAAAAATTGCATATAAATAGATACAACAAAGAATTCTATAAAAGTTTTCTTTTTACTTCCCTCGTAAAAGGGAAGTATTGTAATCGTGAAAAAATCAACCTCGTAAATGTTTTCATATATTCACGTCTCAGGGTTCCTAGATGCTAAGAAGCATGTTTTCTCACTTTCATCGGTCTGTCTATCTGTCTGTCTATCTGCAACAACTTACCCGATAGACCTTAAATTTTGGTCAAAAATTAAGGGTCATATGTGAATGACCTGGTAACATTTTGGTAAAAATCCAATATAGCAAAACAGAATGGCGGCCTAGTGAAATGTTAAAAAAAATTATGACTAAAAGACTACTAATTCAATTTATCTTAAATTTTGCGCAAACATCAAAGAGTTATATTGGAATCAACTGGTAATATTTTAGTACGAATTCAAGATGGCGGAACAAAATGGCGGCCCAATAAAATTGTAACGGAATAGACTATAGCGACGGAATAGATTATGTATATATTTATATATTCTAAACGTAATTCAAACCATATTTTACTAAAACAGTCGGTTTCAGAAGTTATAAGTGGATTTATCTAATATTGGTTTCGGGAGTTTTAAAAGCTAAACAAAATAATAAATATTATTTATCTTTAACGCTATCTTCTAGATTGTGTAGAGAGATTTACGTGTGGATAAACCTTCTCAAGTTGTTATCGTCTATGCCTCCCATTCGAGAGTTCATGGTTCCATATGAACCTGTGGAAGCTTTTATTTAAGTTAAAGCTAATAATAATTGAAACTGTTCGTCTGGTTCGATTCAATTATAATAAATTGTCAGTTTACTATGTTAAAAAAACAATAGAATATTTTAGAATAGAAGGCGTTGCAAAATTTCCATCTTTTTTTAGAAAAGCGTTGTTTCCCTTCAGAAAAGATTGGCTGAGAAGGTTTTTCTCTTTTTTCGCCATGGTCTTTTTGATTCAAAACGCTGATGAGTTAGTTTAAGTTTTAGACATTTATATAGAAGACACTTTTATCTTATTTAGACGGAAATGTAAATTATTTTTCAATTGCATACATAAAGTAGAACTCTAGGCGACACCTATGAAGTATTTATTAATTAGGGGTTCAGGGTGCGTCTTTGACGATGCATTCCATTTCAGGCAACCAGAGGCAGTTTTTGTCAAATTAGGTTTTTTTTCGAAAACAAAAGTTAGTCTGTGTCAAAGTTCTGATTGTTACAGTTAATTTCAAATTTTTCTTTTGTAGTGGTTTATGGGGCTTTACCTATACAGTGGGTTATTAAAGTTGAAGGATTATCAAAGATTTTATTTTCATTCTATACTTAATTTGAAGAGTAACTTTGACACATTTTCAAGAGTTAGATTTATGCTTTATTTAAAAAATTCTTGTTTTATTTTCTTTTGTGCTAAGATTAATTATTTATTTAATTAATAAAATTTAATTAAGATTGAATTTAAATACTTTTCTGTTATTAATTTTAAGTAGTATTTTTGTACAGTAATTAACATCCTTTATTTTTGTTAATAGATTTTTAAGTTGTTTTTAAAAACCAAATATTTTATTTAAATAAACCACCTGCTACTTAAAACAAATATATTCAAGAAAAAGATATCATCGTTGTTGCAGTTTGCTGTTCGAGTTACAAGTGACCACTGAATTGATGAGATAAGATGTTTAATTAAACTTATACTAACAATTATTATATTTGATAACATTGAAAAAGCGTACAGAGTACCTTTGATTTTACTTATCATATTTTAGTTAATTTCAGTTATGTGATAGGGTTGCCCGCTATGTCTAAAATAAATAAATAATTTTAAATATTATAAATAACCCCCCTATAACCTTGTTACAAAATATTTAAAATTCAGCCTGAAAAAACTACTTAATGGATTGATTTCCAAGTGTGTTATAACTAAATGTGGTATAGGAATCAACTAGTAAAACTGTGTTATAAATTCAAATGGCGGAAAAAATGGCTGCCAAATAAAATTTTTGTAATCGTTGAAATAATCACCCCTCAAGTTTTACATATTTTTACATTTTAGCATACCTAGATGCCACAAAATATAATTTATCAATTATGTCGGTTCGTCTGTCTGTCAGTTCGCGGCATAGCTTAAAAAATTATTGACTTCAAATTTTGCTCAAAAATTAAGAGTAATATGGGTAAAAATTCAATATGGAGGAACAATGTCAAAATAATTATTAATAAAAAAACTAATTCTTCAATTTACTCAAATTTTGCACAAAAATCAAGTGTTACATAAGAATAAACTGGTAATTTTTTGATATGAATAGCGGTCTAATCAAATATTTAAAAAAATCAGCCTGAAAATACTACTTATTAAGTTAATCGCAATGTTTGTGCAAGAATTAGGTGTATAAATAAACTGTTAAAATTCTGGTATGAATTTTAAATGGCGAGACAAAATGGTAGTTAAGTAATTTTTTTAAAAAATCAACGTAAAAGATCTTGTTCAATTGACTTAAAAATCTTGCAGAAAAACGAAACCCTGAAAATGGTATAAGCTGGTACGAATTCAACATGACGTAACAAAATGGCGGTATGTGTCAATGTAAAAACTTTTTTTTAAATTATGCTCAAAAGTCAAGCGTGGTATAATAGATATAAAGCAACTGGTAAAATACTGGTATGAATCCCATACAATGGAACAAAACGGCACCCAATAAATATGTTTGAAAAAACAGTATAGATAACACATATATATACTTCACTATTCTATGACTTCACTGTTCCTAACAAATGGAAAAAAATCATAACCAGGAAAGTTCTGGGTAAAGGAAACTTTTCGATTTTTTAATTTCTCCTCGAAAAAATTAATATAATAAATATTAAAACAAATAATTTTGAGAATAATAGGAAAATCTTAAGAAATGTTGTATATTATCAAAGATCCATTATAGCTTACGCTAATATTGATCTACTATATTATGCTTTATCTGCTTATAAACAGAAAATTGAGGTTTCAAAGTAATATGGGGGACGTTCTTAAGTGGAGAATGCTTGTTGTTAATGGGGGACTCTCTTTCTGAATAGAGGACTAATGTTAAGGCATAATATATGAAATAAATAAAGGGAAGATATTGTCCCTAGAACACAAAAATACTTTAAAAATGTATGTCAGCGTGAATATATGTGTCTGTAAGACGAACATTTATTAACTAGACTTACAAATGTATTTTAAATTTACAGCAAACAGAGGTTAGATCAATGACTCTAAGGGGAGGGTAAACTTTTAGGTATAATGGGAGTAAATTATTAACATATTTTAGGTTTTGAAATTTTCCGAAAATCATTTTAAGAACATTCAAGACAATTTGAGGAAAAAAAATAGTTACATAAGGATCTTAATGTCAAGCATTTTGGGAAATCATCTTTACTTTTCAGATCCTGTAGATGCCGAAAAACATGTCTTCTCAATTCCGTCGGTCTGTCTGTTCGCGGCATAACTAAAAAAACTACTAACCCGACTGACTTCAAATTTTGGCCAAAAATTAAGGGTCATATGGGAATGATCTGGTAACATTTTGATAAAAATCCAATATGGTAACACAAAATGGCGGCCAGAAATTTAAAAAAAAAATATTATGAAAAAACGTATCCAAAAATCTGTAAATAAATAAATCAAGCCCGAAAAAACTACATAAAATATTGATTTCAAATTGTGTGCCATAACTAATTGTCGTTTAGAAATGAACTAGTAAAATTAATTGTGGTACTAATTCAAGATGGCCGAACAAAATGACGTTCAATAATGTTTGTAATCGTGAAAAAATCACCCACCCAGATTTTACATGTCTTCACGTTTTAGAGTCCCTAGATGTCAATAAAAAAATATGTTTTATTAATTCCATTGGTCCGTCTATCAGAGTGTCTGTCTGTGTGTACCAAATGGGCTTTAATTTTTAGTCAAAAATTAAAGGTCATATGGAGAAGACCTGGTAATATTTTGGCATAAATCCAATAGTGCCAAGCAGTGTTAAAAAATAATTTCTAAAAAAACTAATTATCCAATTTACTTCAAGTCAAAATCGAGTGTTACATAGGAATCAACTGGTAACAATTCGGTATGAATCCCCAGAAAGCGGTCTAATAAAATATTTAAAAAATCAACGTAAAAAAATCTTATTCAAATGACTTTAAATTTTGCAGAAAAATTAAATGTGAAATGGGATAAACTGTAGCAAAATGGCAGAGCGTGTCAACATAACCACTACTTATTGAATTTTGCGAAAAAATCAAGTGCGGCATAGGTAGAAACCGATAAAATATTAGGAGGTATTTAATATGATGGAACAAAATGGCGCCCAATAAAAATGTTTGAAAAGACAGTATTTATATGTTACTAACTACACACTTTACTATTCCGAATAAAAGGAAAGAAACCTAACGAGGGAAATTCAGAGTAAAGGAAATTTGTCGATTTTTTGACATTTGCTTTTAAAATTTGACATTTTATTTTTAACAGTAAAGCCTTAGAACAGCCATGTCAAACATGCGGCCCAGTGAGCATTTTTCTGCGGCCCAAATCAGTTTTTGAAATCGCGCGCCGCTGCAACAGTGATTGGTATAGATACTAAAAATCGATAAGAATGCGCTCTCACACATCTTTATCAAAAGTTCTTGGCCGGAAAAGATATATGAATGATAGCAGAAATATATAATTCCTGCAGGTGCAAAACGGCCTACAAGAAGAATTGCTTTCGATTGTGTCACAGGGTGATTGGTATAATAAAATGTACAATTGTACATAGTGACATCTAAGTTTAGTAGGATGAACTACACATACACAAACTAAAACCTAAAGCCAAAGGTTATCTGGCTTGACGATGACGCTAGAACATTCTGGAAAGAAATCACAATCCGTATATAAGCCGTGTTCGATTGAGTTCAGTCGTTCAGTGTTTAGTCAGTTATGAGTCAGTTGCGATAAAGTTTCGAGTTGAGTTGCTCACTTATTGTTACAACACTTAACAGTACTTACTATAATTTATTTCGAATACAGTTTTTAACATGTCTCTTTCAAACCAAGTGGAAGTAAGATTAAACTTGTAGATGAGCATCGTATCTTTCAAGAAAAGTGGGAATTAGAGTTGTTTTGCTGTGAAGTGAAAGAAAAAAATATTTGTTTGATTTGTAATAGTACAGTCGGTGTCCCAAAATTATATATTATAAAACGTCACTATGATATTCATAAAACTATGTTTGACAAGTATACAGGCATGGTCAGAAACGAAAAGGTAAATAAGTTAGAATTACGGTGGAAAGACCAGCAGCTTATGTTTACACGTCCAAAGCAAGAAAATAACAGCCTTCAAGCGAGCTGCGTACTGTCGGAGTTGATCGCGAAACACTCAAAACCATTTGTTGAAGGTGAATTTATAAAAGAATGCCTTGTAAAGGCCGCGGAAATTGTACAACAACTGAGAAGGATATTTTCAATGCTGTTCATGGACTTCTGCAAAAGTACAATTTAGATGTTTCTAAACTAAAATGACTGGAGTAAAAAATAGCTTCGTTACATTTAATATTACAGACAAAGATTAGAGAAACGGGCAGTGACAAACCAAATTTTCATCATATTCATTGTATAATTCACCAAGAAGTTTTATGCTCAAGGGTGATCAAGTTGGAAAGTGTTTTAAAGTCAGTGAAAAAAAATATAAACTTCATAAGGTAACGGGGCCTTAATCAGTGACAGTTTTCTGCATTTTTACGTGATATAGAAAGTGAGTACACTGGTTTACCATATTATGCAGAGGTGCAATGGCTTTCGTGTTCTAGGGTACTCGACCGGTTTTGGAAACTCAAAGAAGAAATACGCGTTTTCATGGAAATAAAAGGAGAAGATGTCAGCTTATTATGCCATGTACCTTTTTTACAAGATCTTTCATTTATGATAGATATCACAAAATACTTATCGGACTTAAATACGAAATTGCAAGGACCACGTCAAGTTATTACAGATATGCATGATCATGTGAAAGCTTTCAAGTGTAAGATGATGTTGTGGGAAAAACAGTTAGCAGAGGATAATCTGTCACATTTTCTGACTTGTAAGGCATATCAGGAAAGCACAAATGTCCCAATATCATTTAAAATGTATTCAGAGGAAATGAGAAGCCTTCTGGCAGGGTTTGAGAAGCGTTTTTAGGATTTTAAGACCCAAGAAAACAATTTTTTTCTATTTACTGGTCTTTTCACTATCGATATTGATAAAGCTCCCCCTCACTTGCAAATGGAAGTAATTGAGATTCAGTGTCAGACCCATTTAAAACAAAAATTTGATAGTGTTGGTACATTCGAATTTTATAAGTACTTGCCTGGTCAGTACCAAGAAATGAGAAAATTTGCCTGTAAAATCCTGTCAATGTTTGGAAGTACCTATAAGTGTGAACAACTATTTTCTTTGATGAAAAGAAACAAATCTCCCGCAAGATTGCGATTGACGGACGCGCACTTGGACGCAGTTTTAAAAGTTATTTCCGCCGATAAATTCGCGCTACAAATAGACAACTTAATTAAAGACAAAAGATGTCAAATATCTGGCAAAAGAATTTAATGTTTGTAGTTTTTTGTAATGTCCTTTTTATTGGAAATTTAATAAACAGACTTGTCCTATAATAGTACTTTATCTCAAGATTTTCAGTAGTTTGTCTTCTTTAAGATAAGGTTTTGCGGCCCACCTAGTCGATTTGACATGGCTGCGTTAGAGTAACATTTTTGAAGCTACTAAGGGGTGCTAAAAATTGCATTTTTAACACGTTTGTAGAAAAAAGTATATTTCAAAAGTAGCATTTTTATTGATATGGAAATATTTGATCCACTGTGCACTTTTTAGAAAAATAGATGAGAATAACTTTGCATACATATACTGTCGTCATATATCCCCGTGCTATAATTACTTAACAGGAATGTTTGATACATACTTCACGAACAACCGTTACGATAAAATACACCCGAGAATACCCAAATTTTAAACTATTTCACTTATTCCAAATGAAATTAATGTCGCCTCGTCTACCTTAACTGCCTGGAATAATGACCGTAATAGGTCAGAGAGAGTAATTTGACCCAAATATTAATCATTACGAAATAGCCAAGATTTCCCCAGAGAGACTTTAGGTCCACGGTTTGGGAAAGCCACAAAACGAAGCAAAAATCCTGGGTTTAAATCGCAAAAAAATGTTTAGCTTTTTGGGCGACCGTTTGGTGACGCGATTAAATCATATGGTTTGCGGACGAAGAGAAACTTGACAGCAAATTTAAATAAGTTTAATTGTGTTCGAGTTTTTTCTAAATAATTTAATATAACTCTAATGTAGTCAATGAGAAAACAGAGTCATGAAAATTAATATTTTGAAAAAAATCTGCTGCTCAAAACTACTGCTAGGTAACAACAACAACAGTATTGATACATATTTAGAAATTGTATATTTTTTATCCAAGGTGTGTGTATGTGTGAGAGAGCATATCTTAAAAAAATTAACTGTATTAATTATATTTAAAAATCGTTTAGATGTGTATAATATATATTTTGCCAAAATCGTTACGCCCAAAGTATCGAGTTTTTAAGTCTACCATAGACCCTTAAGCTAGATACCTTTATTTGTACAGGGTGGTCCAATAATAAAGGACGTCGGCTGAAGCTCGGGAACTGTTAATAACTGAACTTAATAAAAAAAATATTCATACGTAGATCGGCGAAAAAAAATCGCTATAAAATATGTTTAAGTTCGAAAGTCGGCCGCTAGGGGGCGTAGCAGCATCACAAAAGTATACATGCTAATTTTCTCTAAGATTTCTCACAAAATTTATTTGGTAGTTATGAAAGGTAGAGGGTGGTCCCTCGAGTCCAAAACGTCGGATTGGAAAATAAACCTTGCTGTTTTGTCGCGAAGAAAAAGTGACAATGGCAAAGAGGAAATTATTTTCCTCCCTCAGTTCTATTAATCCTAAAATTTTAGGAAAACCAGAAAACTGGGAAAAAACAGGGCTCCAATAGAAATTTTAGTAATCTTGTACAACTGTAAAGAACAAAACTTAACAAAGGACCCAAACAAAAAATACTAAACCTCAGTCTAATAATCACAGAAGCTTCACAGCTTCACAGAAGCCAGGGCAGGACTCGGTTTGGGCAAAAAGATTAAACCGTATTCTACCTTGCCTTAATGAAACAACAAATAACAAATTAACAACAAATATATTTAAAAATACTGATAATTACTTAAGGTAAAAATATTTAGTATATTCGACTCGACCTACTACAAGAAACGATATAGTGGACCGTATTAGGAATGCCATCCAAAGTATCTCTATAGTAGAAGTGGAGGCATTGAAAATTAATAAACATTTTTTTGAATTATCCAAATAAGAAATTAAAAACTAATAAGGTTAAATAGCAATAAATTCAGCATTAAATTTAGTAGAAAATCAGTAAGAACTACTCAATAAAATTCATACTACGTGCATATATTCAATTTAACACATTGGGTCAATTAGGCTTTATGTTTGAAATAATTGAATTTTCATATCTGTCATCTGTCGTTGATGTTTTATTCAGCTTTCGTCAATATTTTAATAAGTTTTACAATGGCGTTAAACTCTTCTGATGAAGCAATGTTTGATATGTTAACGTGTTATATTAAAAACGAAAGAAATGCCAATAGGGCTATGGATGTATATTTTAACATGTACCCCGAAAGACGACAGCCCAGCGAAACTTATTTTCAAACGCTGCGCGCTGGTTCGAAACTTGCTTGGGTTTGGCAGCTTTAATAAGACTGGCACGAAGAAGTATGAAAAACACAAGGAGGAACGCAATAGGCAAATCGAATGAATATTTTAATGAAAATCCGACTTGATCTACAAGATGATTCAACAAGACGGTTGCCCCGCACATAACATCAGGGATGTACAAACCTATTTAACGAAAACATTTGGTGAAAAAGTAATATCCAATAGTGGCCCTTGTATGCAGGCTTGCTAGATCCCCGGATATCACGCCATTAGATACTAATTTATAGGGATATGCGAAAAATGAGATATACGAATTTGACCCTCCTGAAAATAGGCAAGTTCTTGAGCAACGAACTCGAATTATTTTCGAAAATATTAATCGAAATACCATTCAGCGGGTAATCAGATCATTTGAGAAGAAATGCATCTAGGGCATTGAACCAAATGGTCAACATTTTTAATCATAATATTATGTGATTAATGTCTTTGAGTAGGTAGGTAGTTCTTCGTGTGGAGTTTGTATTTAATTTTAAGACGTCATACACGGTTTTCAGATCTGAAATTTCGTCATTCTTCTTGTAGATGATTTCGAATTTTTATTTGAAATATTCCTGTATTTGCTATTTATCCCAATAATTTTTTTATTTTTTATTTGGATAACTCAAAAAAAAAACTTATTAATTTTTAATTATGCATTTTTTCCATCTTAATAATAACTTAATCGTCAAGTGTGATACATCGCCTAAAAGCTAAAAAAATACCCTTTAATTAAAAAATATTGCTATTTAACCCTAGTAGTTTTAATTTCTTATATGGATAATTAAAAAAAAAATTCTTAATTTTCAATGCGCACTTTTTACATCTTAATAATAACTTAGTTATAAAGTGTGATACATTGCTGAAATGCTAAAAGAATACCCATTTAGAAAGTGTTAATATCGAATATACTGGCCTTAAGAAAATGCGAAGTTGATAATGGTTCTAAAAACCCTAACCGTTGCAAATAAAATCTGACTAAACAGGCTCATTCTACGTAAAAGGTTGCCTTAATAATATTTTTACGAATTAGAAATATTTTAAAAAATAAAGAAATTATTAGAAGTTTTCGAATATGCAGTTTTTGGTTTTTTCAAAATATCTTAAAACCCAAAAAAGATAGGATCGTGAGCAAAACGGCATTCATCTAAAACATTTCTCATTTAAACTTTCGTGTATCTCTTACGATTCCCAATAGTATCATAACGAATTTCGGCCATATTGTAAAGACAAATAAATCTTTTTTTATCTTTAACTCTTGAGGAGAACCCAAAAAGCCAAAACATTATGTCGAAATTAAAAAACTTTATAAATTAAAACATTGCAAAATCTCTTCTTTAACTTTTTTTTAATATCGATTTCCTATCAACAAATTATTTTGTTTCAGCTTGCATTATTTTTTGAATTTGATTATGAAAGATCTGGATTATCGCAGATAATAAAAACTGTTTATACCTATGCTTCTATTCCACTTACAGGACTGAAATATTTTTATAACGATTCCACAAAAATTATTATTTCTTGACAAAGTTGATTTCTTTCACTCAATCAACGATATGCCTGTGGCTTTTATTTTAGGAGCTTAATAAATAATGCATATACTTAGTGCTGAATAATAATAATAATATTTAATAGAATATTAAAAATATGTTACCTTTGAAATTATAATGGCCCTGCAAATATTATACAGAATGATTACCATATCCAACTAGATTGTGAAAGCATGACCTTTTTCGTTGACGACATGAATAAACGATGGATTCAAACATCCCAAATTAGATTTTAAATTTCGTAATTTCAGTAAGAAAGAAAAATTGTCACGATTATTTTAGGCCTCTATAATTACGTTTGCGTATTCCCAATTTTTGGTCTATCACGCTTTTTACATAATTTAAGATATATTGATTGACACACAGAATAAAAATGATTTATAATGTACAATGGCCAAGCTCGTCATATAGAGGGTGTAAATTAAATAACCAAATTCTGAGAATATGAAATAACTTAGGTTAATACATTATAATGTGTAGCCCGTCTAATATTTGCTAAGATTTAAAAGTGGTGTTAGTTGTCATCGGTATTCGGAAGCAAAATCTACTACAGCAGATCCATTAATTCGGACACGAATTAGTAGAATACAATGTGTTCTCAACGTTGAGTTATTTATTTTGAGAGGTTGTAAAAGAAGTTAATCTACAAGAAATCACCTATATAAAAGTTGCAAAATAAAGAAGTTATAGGCACTTTTTTAAAAACATTTATCACAGGCCTGATTTTGGATACTATCGACCACTGCGGGATGTGTTGAAAAATAAAGAAATTAATAACACATCAAATATTTAAAACGTTATTATAGTCAAATAAAGTCATTTAATCAAAAATCAGTACAGTAGCAATTTCTCCATTTTGACAAACCAACTGCTTTAAATAGCCCCAGAGGAAAAAATCACAGGGCGATAAATCCGGAAAGCGTGCAGGCCAAGGAATGGGTCCATTGCGCCTTATCCATTTAATAAAAAAATCATTATTTAAATGTTCTTGAACTTCTCGTCTAAAATGTGGCAGAGCTCCATCATGTAGAAAACAGATATTCCGTCTCACATCTAAAGGAACATATATTAATAAACTGGGTATGCATGGAAAAAATTAGGTCCCAATAAGCATTCTATTCACTAAGCCAGCCCAAACATTTACTGAAAACCGGTAGCCAAAATATATTTGGTCAAATTTTCATTGAAGTTGTATTGATGTAAGAGCCCCTGACAAAATTCAACTCTTCTAGGATGATCTTTGAGTTGTAACGCTTGGGCCCGTCGATAATGTTAGGGGTAAAGTTGTTCTTATTGTATACCCTTCGATACTTTACTATGAGCAATTCCAACTTGTGCTGCAATAAACCTAGTGCTCGTTGATGGGTCTTTTTCAAAAGTATGTAAGATATCTTTCTCAATATCTACATTCTCCCGAGGAAAAGGTCTTTCAGCGTGACCTCCTCGTTGTGACTTAAAGTACTCTGTGTCACGATATTCTTAAATTTAGTACCTTATTACTAAATGGGCTAGATGGGATCTTAAGGGAAACCTTTCCCCGTACAAACGACACGCTGCAGCTGCATTTTGTTGACATTCCCGGATTTTAGAATAATGTCCATTAGTTCACTGTTGTCATAAACGTGTGCCATTTAATTCGTACAACACAATCTAAAAGTACCACGCGCTATTTAATAAAATCTGGCTAAATTGAAGCTTGAATAGAATAAAAAAATTACCTAGTATCGGTAATAAACAAAAACTTGTACCTTATCGGTTCACAACGGATAATCAACATGTTGATTATCATTCCTCGATATCGGAAGGATATCTACAAGAGACCATTTGTATATAATTTAGCTGCTTGTGTTAACTCTTTTTAAGTACAGATATATTGCTCCTAAGTCAACAAGATTTTTCCTACTGACTATACTTTCTTTTCTTGTTTTTCTCTTTTTTTCCCTTTGTATTGTTTTTCTCCATTCTTTCTTCTTTTTTAGCTTTATGATTATTTTGCCATTTTTAATTTCTTTCAAATAAAACTAATACTACATATCAATGTAGAATTTATAAAATTTAATAGATCATTAAGTTGCTAAGTACAGGGTTTTCCCGTATTTTTCCACCCACCTAGACAGTTTATTTGAATAGATACGGAAATGTCGTAAATACAAAAGTTGTTGGGTTTTTATGAAGATTTAGAATATTATATCATTAGTGCGAAAACATTATTGCAAATGTCAAATTTTGACAGGTTGTCAGTTTTTTTAAATGAAACATCCTATATATTAAATCATATTCTTGAAGATCTTTTTTTTCTAATTTCAAATATATATACTTTTAATATATTCTGTCAATTAGTTTTGGATATATAAGCGTTTAAACATTAAAGAAATGGTAAGGTAATTTGCGCTAAAACATAGTGAGCCATGGTCAAGACAATTGCAATGAACGACTATTTTTTGACGTATACTGGTCAAAAGTAATTATTTACAAGCATTTTTAATATCTAATACGACATGATAGAACTATTTTATTTACATGGTAAAAATGCATCGATAGCTCATAACGAATATCATAGACGGTTTCTAGATAGATCAACACCGACTTGTAGAACAATATTAAACATCGCTAAATAATTGAATGAAAGAAAAACACTTAAGCGAGAAGTTAGAATAGTGGTAAAAAACGCTGAAGAAGATTTAAATATTTTATTATATTTTGAGGGTAATTTTGAAACTTTTGTATTAAAATAATTTGTTTATCTTATTTATTCTTGTTTTAGAAAATCCTGAGAGCTCAATTCCCGATGCAGCCACTTTTTTAACAAATCATGGCATAAAATCGACTCAGTTCTAAAACATAAATATAAACCATATAAGTTTTTACATACTCAAGAATTAACTGATCAAAATAAAATAGACCGATTACACTTCTGCCATAAAATAGAAAGACGTGTTATGATGAACCAACTAAATCTGTCAAACATAATTTTCACTGACGAGGCAACATGTACCACTGGAGGCATGTTTAACCGGAAAAATAAGCATTTTTGGTCAAAAGAAAACCCGCGAGCTCTTCAGGCGTTCAAAATTCAGGGAAGAAGATCCCTATATGTTTGGTGTGGCCTTCTTAACAATCATGTTATTGGACCTATATTTTTAAATGGGAATTTAACCGGAAAAAGGTAACAAGAGTTATTAGAAAACGAAATCGAGGGGCATTTAGAACAACTACCGATTAATTTGTATCTTAATTTGATATGGCAACGAGATGGTGCCCCTCCTCATAATGTCCAACCGGTCACCAATTTTTTAAATGACAGGTATCTATTTTGGATTGGAAGACATGAACCATTAAGATGGCCCGCAAACGGTCCCAATCTCTCTCCATTGGACATATTTTTGTGGTGTTATCTAAAAAACAAGATATACTACAATAGGCCATGAACCATTCAAGCAAGATATAGACCAAACAATCGACGATTTAAACACCCAATCACCTCATTTTATCTACGCATCCATACACAGAAAATTTAGAAGAAATATTCAGACATGCATTATAAACCAAGGAGGTCATATAGAAAACCAAAACTTAGTTCTTTAAGCTAATATTATTATTTACCTACTTTATATTATTGATTTGTTATGGTATTGTTTCTTTCCACTATTCTAACTTTTCGCTTAAGTGTTTTTTTTTCATTCAGTTGTTTAACGATGTTTAATATTACACTACGAGTCGGTGTTGGTCTATCTGTAAACCGTCTTGATGATATTCGTTACGAGCTATCGATGCCTTTTTACCATGTAAATAAAATAATTCTATCACGTCGAGTTTCTCTTCTTCCGAATAACCCATTGTCCAACGTATTAGATATTAAAAAACCTCGTAAATAGATACTTCTGACCGTTAAACGTCAAAAAGGTGTGGTTCGTTGCAATTGTCTTTACCATGGCTCACTACGTTTTAGCGCAAATTACCTTACCATTTCTTTAATGTTTAAACGCTTATATATCCAAAACTAAAGGACAGAATATATTAAAATTATATATATTTGAAATTAGAAAAAAAAGAATATAATTTAATAAACAGGGTGTTTCATTAAAAAAAACTGACAACCTGTTAAAATTTGACATTTCCAAAAATATTTTCGCACTAATGATATAATATTCTAAATCTTCATAAAAAACCCAACAACTTTTGTATTTACGACATTTCCGTATCTATTCAAATAAACTCTCTAGATGGGTGGAAAAATATACGAGAAAACCCTGTACATTGTGGCCTAAATAGTATTTTGTATTATTATTTTCTTAGTACCGTTTGTTTGCATTTAAAAAGGCCTTTTATTAAGATTTACTCTTATTGTAAGATTTATTATTATAATTGGTTAGTAATAAATATATATCTACTAGCAGCGCGCGAAAAAAAAATACAAAATTATTATCACGTTCAATTAAGTTGCAGAAAAAATCGTTTGTAAATAAATGACGTGGTTTCCGACCTAGAGGGAATTTGCCAGGGAATTTAAATAAGCCAAATTAAGCTTAAATTTTTCGGAATAGCGTAATTTGGGCGAGAAAGAGACATTGTCTTATTTGTTTTGGAGCGGAATTTCGTTTGCATAATTCAGACTTTTGTTTCTAGCATACTCTTAACTTAATTTGTCATATCCTGGTATGAGCTGCCACAAATATTTAAAAATATAATATTACATTTTTAAAATTCATATAAAATAGTGACCTTAACGTTAATTATTTACGAGACTATATAAAATGTGGAACGCATATGCGCCATGTGCACCACATGCACTCAAAGGGTTAATGTAGGGAATGTCTAAACAATATTTTTGCAGTGCGAAAATCGACATCTGTTTAGTTTTTTAAGTGTCAGAGAAATCATAAAAAAGCGCATGCTATCGCTAGTGTTTTTCATTGTTGCTATCATTATCAACATTGCAGTTGTTGCGTTTCTGTGCTACTATTTTTTTATTTTCTTATTTGTTCGGGATTTTCGACGGGCGGGAGGACAGCGATACAGGGCGTAGCTAGTGCAAACAATATTAATCTTTCCGCGATTCTAGACGTGTCGCCCTCGAGCACCCCTTTTGCCTTCCTCTTCTCCAGAAAAAAAACTTATTTTTTATGTAAATGAATTTAATTATGTTAGTTGTATTATTTACTTATTTTAATTATCAATTATTTTTAATATTATTTGTTATAAAAAAGGATTTAAAAATAAGGCTGTTTCACAATGATACAGTTTATGCTGTGGATGAGTGATATCAGTTTACACAATCGAGAAACACCCCTTTTTGTCATTGAGAAAAGATTGTGATAATTGTAAGGATATTCAATTGTAATTTTTCCTTTGACAGATAAATGCTGTTTGAAGTTTGAGGTATATTTTAAGGTATTTTATTTGATACCATCCTTATGTTTCTTCTGTGCCTTAAAAAGTGCGGTTTTAATTTATCTTTGGAGGTGGGAAGTCCTTTTACGGACATCAATGGCCTGGCGCTAGTCGGTAGTGTCAGACTCCTGCAGAATACCGACCAAACCCCACCCCTTGGCACTGAAGCTATGAAGCTTATTGTGCCAGTGAGCAGGGATCTCCCCACTTAAGTCAGCATTTCTAGTATAAAGCTCTGACAAATTTGTTCAGTCTAAAATAGGAAAGTTCAGAACTTCCTCTGGGTTCACCTTCGGTTGCCCGAGGAACAAATGACTTTTGCACACAACATGTACAGCTTTCTCATTTTCCCTACCGAAAAACCTGCATATTTGATCACCAGCGTGTACCCCTAATTTACTTAGGTAAGCCTCGACAGCCATGTATCCTGTAAGGTTGCCTGTAATTGCCCTTACTTGATTTCTGCCCAAAAGAAACAGATTCCCAAGAACTACGACATCAGTATCTTTAATAAAGGTTTTGCTATGTACTTGTCTACTTTGTTAGTGGACTTTGGCCTATCGATTACCTATCTGGTCCGATGAAGACTTTTGATGACTCTATACTTGCTAGCTCATTAGTTTTCTCTTACCTTCGACGTCACTGTGGCCTGGAACCCAGTCCGTTATGTTCATCCAGAGCCCATTGTTTATCTAAACATTCCAACACCAGTCTAGATGTTACCTTTGGATACTGGCTGTCTGAGCAGTTGTTGATGCTCTGATCACATAAGCCTTCCTTCTATTTCCGGCACACATTGCAGTATGGAGAAGATTTCTGCTTTAAGGACAGTGGGAAAAGAGGGAAAGGAGACATTTATACTTCTCCTCGTTCGCTTTCCATAGACCAGACCCCAACCAATTCAATGTCAGGAATTCACAGAGCCTAGCCTAGCCTCGGATAATGGATCCCCTCTCCCCGACTTAAGCACAGGGTCGGGTGATGGCATAAGACAATGTCCAAAAAGAACTGGTAGTAATGGAAGTAATGCCAGCCTTATGGCCACTACTAACCCTCTGGACTTTAATTCTTGAGAAACTTGTTAGTACTAGCTAAAAAATCAGCACAATCAGAAAAAATATCCTGAATAACTAAACTTCAGGATTATGCCGTTAAAGTTGAACTACATAGAACAATGAACGTTTTAAAAGGTAGTAATATTTACTGGTTTATTAAACTGCAAAGTTGATGAAATTTTTGATAAACTTACCGATCAAGGAGTTGAAGAAGTAAATAGAGTTCAAACAAAAAAAGATGGAAATTAATACCCACTACTAGCCTCATACTTACCTTCCTTGGTCATTAACTTCCCGAACGGGTCCAAGCTGGTTCATACTCTTTAAAAGTTAGAGCATATATACCTAATCCTTTACGGTGGTTTAAGTGCCAAAAGTTTGGACATACCTCACAGAGGTGAAACAATACTCAAATATGCCCATATGTCGAAAAGAAGATCACTCAGACATTATTTGCTCCCCTCCACCTATATGCACGAACTGCAATGGAGACCACCTATTTTCAAATCAGAACTTGCTATACAAAAAACCAAACCTACTGAAAACCTAGCTTATCTTAAAGCAAGAAAAAAATATAGTTTTTTAAATTCCAACTTTACTCAATCCTATGCAGCCTCAGCTAGTAAAAAATTGGTCTCTATCAGCATACAGTACGACCTAAATACTGAAGGACTCTTCCTCCAATCTCAACAAAGCACTATAATCAAACGTCATTATACATATCCATAACCACAGCCCTTCCTCCATGATGCATTCCTAACACCACTCCCCCACCTCCAATATTTCTCCTCCACCTTCCCCTGAACCAACAGGACTCCCCATATAAAACAAATTATCAAGCACCAAACAGGTCTTACAAGACCAGACCAAACCCATAACCCTCAAAAGAACAAAAATTAAACCTCCACTGGCTAAAATAAATAAACAATCATCCAGCTCTTCAATATCCTCCATATTCATAAAAAGCGAAGACAACTTAAGGGACACATCGACAAGCAAAGATATATTTAAGAAAAATTCTAAAAACAACAAATAATAAGCCACTCCATCATTCAATGGAATATGAATGTTCTTATAGTCAATTTGAAGAACTGAAATTACTAATATCCAAACACAAACCAGCTATATTGTAATTACAGGAAACTAACTTTAAACCCTCCAAGTTCATACTCAGATACTTGGCCTCCGTGGAAATTGGCAAAGTGGGATTGGGTCCACTTAGACAATTCACCACAAAGCCTAAGTGGACCCAATCCCACTTTATTCATCTTCTTGGTGAGTGGGACTATGGTAGCTTGCTAAGATCCGCACGATCCACTCACCTTTTTACAATTCAAAGAGACCCCTGCATTGGGTCTCTAACTGTTCAATTCAATTTACCCTGTACAAGAACAGCCAGGTCATCAGCATAACAACAAGATATTGTTATGCAAGTTTACCTAAAACACTCTACTTAGTCAATTACCAGAATTAAATTAGTATCTTGAACAAATCTTTACCAAAAATCTACAAATGTCGTTTAATGTGTCTGGAACAAATTCATTATTTGAAGAAATCGTAGTTACTGAGTTTAGATTGAGTCAAATTATTTTACTTACATTTGAAGACCTGAAGGTAAAAAATTATGTAATCTTAGGAATGAATAATTCCGCATTTAAATTCTTTTAGTTCCACCAAATAAGTACCTTACAATTAAATGTGTTCAGTCAACGCGGATGTAATGTGAAGATCTCTCAAAAAGTAATTAGTTTTAGAGATTTTTTGGTTAGATATAACAGTGACAATGAAACCGATTTTAGTTCAGCTTTGAAGGACATTCTAAGCCCGAACGCTCTATACTAGTTTATTAGAAGACAATGATGATCCTCTATGAACTGAAGGATACAACGAATCGAGAAAGAGTGAGTGAGAGAGATAATCCAAAAGATCAATAGGAATCCATTGCCTTTTGTGACGCAGTTTTTGTCAATTTTCTCTATTTTTTTTTATATAAAGATATTAAAACTAGTATATTTCAAATCGGAAAGAAGAGGAGCTTTTAATGAAATACTGTATAGTGTGTCCAATTTTAAAAAACATAAGTTATAAGTACTTTTTAAGTTTCTAATAATTTTTTAATGTTTTTGACACTCTTAAAAGATAATACAGGTAAAATCCTTTTGTATTAAAGTATGTTTGTATCTCCTATAGCTAAAGCTGTAACTAAATATCAAAATATGAATAAATGCCCTGTGCATGGACCACTGAACATAGACGTATCTGAAATTGGTTGGTACAGATTTGTATAAAAAACTCGCGTACTTGCGGCTAGCTAGAGTAGTTTTGTTCTTGGTCTTAGTTTTGCACATACAAGTCCTTGTTTTGAATCTTCCAGTGTTATCTTAACATGTTCTTGGACTTGCCATTCTCTGATTTTAATGTAATTACATATAATTATTGTTTATCTTCTTTATTCCAGAGCACTTGTATTGACATATTTATTCCTGCGTATCTACACTAACATATGACGGAATATTGTAAAAATCGACCTAATGGAGTTTCTCAACATCCATACACATTCTTACAAATACAAAATTCTTTTGTAATTGGCATCAACGATAACAAAAGTAAAGAGTAAACCTTGTTATATCACATGAATGCTTTTTTATCTGCTTGTATTCTTAATAATAGTTATTTTGATTTCCGCTAAACGAAATATATGTAAATTGATTTGCTTTTGATCCTGTTATCCATTTTGACCTTATCTTGTTGTATAAGAACAGGTTTTGTGGATATGATGAAACAGTTAAATCGCTAAATTCAGAAAGGATACAAGTCATATTTTTTAAACGTTTGGCCCAGAGAGGATATATTCAACGTTAAGCAAAAAAAAATCTCGTTTATTGACACTGAAATGCAAGTTTATTAATTAGCAGATTTCGTTTTGTGTAGTATTTAGTACTGATAGCTGTTACGTTCTTTGGGCTAGTCATATTGCAACTCTAGTAGTGTTATACTATAGTAACATTCATATTAACTATGATAATAATAATAATAATAATAATAATAATACAACTGATGGAGTCCTGGAAGCACGGGAGGTACCCACATGAGCTTAGCTCTGCAGATGTCGACACATCTGCGTCGAAATATTGGATGACTGAAGGGGATCTGTTCCGGACCGGGTAGTCCAAACAAAGAGATTCCCATCTCAAACCACTTTCTATATTTAACTCCAAGAACCTTGTGTCCGATACTTGCTGAAGCGACTTTAAATTAACCTTTATTAATAAGGATTTATCATAAGTCTTGTTTCGTGGGGTAAAGTTCATAAAAATGGTTTTACGCTCATTAAGACATAATCGATTTTTATTAAACCATTGTGCGATTAAGCATATGTTGAACACGCATCTGCACTAGAGAGACGTCTTTATCAAAACACAAAGGACTATATATCTTCCTCAAACATAGTCAGGTTTCCCTGGTCAACAATCTCCGGTAGGTCATTTACAAACAGTAAGGGCCCCAAAACTGACCCCTGAGGTACTCTTAGAAAGCGCCGGTAGTACAGACACAGATCTGTAATTCCCAGGATTTTTTATATCTCCCTTTATGTATATAGGTAACACTTCTGCTACTTTGAGAGGTTTGGGAAACAGGGAATTTGAAATACATAGATTTGTTAAAAAAGTTATGGGTGTTAAAAAATAAGCAATACCCTCCTTAACAACTCTAAAACTTACGTTGTCAATGCCAATAGAATAAGAACTCTTAAGAGCCATAATAACGTTTCGTAAATATGTATTAAGATAGTGTGCTATTTTTTTGCATTCATGTTATAAATCTTCCAAACAATTTTGCTTTTGTTATCAGAATTTTTATACAAATGTCATAATACATCTTTTTAGCTAAGCTTATACACTTTCTGAATATTTTTTGGTATTGTTTATACCTGGTCTGCTCACAATTACTATTTGTTAGCATTTTCTTTTCATATAAATCTTTAACAGTACGGGAAGAGATCTTCAGGCCTACAGTAAGCCAAGGTTTTGTGTTGCATTCATTATAAGTAATTTTAACTAAAGGGAATGCTACATCCGTGTAATATTTTAAAATGTTTATGAAATTTTCAAATGCAATGTCAACAGTTTTCCCGTTATAAACACTAAGCCAGTTTTCAAATTTTAAGTAGCAAAGAACAGTGTTAAAATTATTCTTACTATAACATCTAGTGTAATTTATTTCCTTATTAATTACTTCGTTTATTTCAACTGAGTGATCTGAGATACCATTATGCAACACATTGCACCTGACCTGAGTCAGATCCAGGTTTGTGCACATGTCAATGCAAGAGGAACTTCCAGCAGTTACTCTAGTTGGTTCACTTATTAAATTTACAATCCCAAATGAAATAAACGCATCATCAAATATTCCCCTTGCATTTCTGTTCGAACACCAATCAATATTAATATCTTCCGCAAAGGATAATCCTTGTGTTTTTGTTTATACATGTATCCGAAAGAAACTGTTCTAATTGGGAAAAAAACATTAACGCTTGAGGCAGGTAATCTATATATATATATATATATATATATATATATATATATATATATATATATATATATATATATATAACTATTTGAGTACTTACATTTCTAACAGTGACATTAACAGCACAAACTTCAAAGCACAACTCTTTGGCATATTTTGAAATATGTTTTACCTCACTCACCGAACCTCTCCACTTTTTGTTGTAGTAGATTATAGCGTCACCATTTTTTTGTAAGGTTCTAGAAAATACACTGCCGAGCATATAGTTATCTAACTTTATGACGTTCCTTTCATAATTATTCATCCAATGTTCGGTAAAACAAACAACATCAATGTCTCCTTCGGCAAAAAGTATGTTTAACTCATCAATTTCATTCTTTAAACATTACACATTTTGATGCAAAACAACAAACTCTAAATTTTGCGCTCTATTTTATGATTGCTATAATGAAGTTGTGGCTTTTCTCTTCTCCAATTGAACCTTCGTGCTATATATAGGACAAACATAGACGAATGATGAGTGCGCTGTGTTGTAATTTGTTTCATACTCCGAATTGGACTTCAAACAATTTAGGCAGGCTTTAGTTGCACTGGTACACTGTTTAGTTTCATGTTCTGTATCCATGGAAATCAGACATCTATCAGGGCCATTACAGTCCTCAGCTTAACTATATGACATTAAAAATACACTTATCGTGCCTCAGAAAGGAGTTCTGTTTAGATACCTGCACTTTAATTTCGTCTTTAGTTAAATTTTCTTCATTATCTACAATTTTTATCCGAGGGTTTTTCTGTTCCGGGATATTAATTCAGTAGTTTATTTTTAACTTTTTTCGCCCGAATTTTTTATTTTTTCTACCCCTTTCTTAGTTTTGCATCTAATAAGTACACCTCCATCTTTAACATCCTTAAACTGTGTGATACCTACTTGCAGATCTGAAGGGTTTATTGCCTTTTTAATTTCCTCCTTGGTTTTTACACAGTCTTGACTATTTTTAGGTTTTATCACCAAAATCCCTGCTCCAGTTGCCTCCGCATAACTTGTTTTGTCTTAGTAATTTGCAAGTTCTCGTATCCATTATTCGTAGCATTTAAAAGGGTTTTAAGTTCATCCAGCTCTTGTTTTACAATTTTTTAACGTGATCCATTTCTTTACTTATGTTCAGCACAAGATTTAAATTTTCTTCACCGAATTTACAGAAACACTTTACTACAATCCACTGACATAGTTAGTTCTCGGCCTTACTATCACAATAATAGGTCAAGACGGATTCACACTTACCAAAAACCGAAATGTACTTCAATATAAATTTAAACACTCTAGGCAAATGAACACATATCTGAGTTATTGTTTAACAACTTGGACTTAAAGAATATGATTCACACGTTTTAACAACTTGCCGACGTAGTTCATATACAAAGGAATCCCATGTATATACTTTTGTTATAAAATTAAATGTAATTCAACTCCAAATAACATTTCTTTGTTGGGATGATTTAACAACACCTATTTCACTACCGGCCTACTACTACTACTACTACTACTACTACTACTACTACATGGAATTACATGGGGTTTAATGGCTATCTCCGTCATTTCTAGCCCTAAGGGGGTCTAAAATGTTGCAGATGGAGGGTCATTTGAAGACACCCCCCATGCGATATTGCCAGGTTATGCACAATTTCCCTCACTTATGAAAACGTAACTTAAACATTCACCTGCTAAGGCTACGCTTCTTCCCATACGACTAAGCTATGCGCAAGTATTAAACAAAGTGCCAGCTTTATAACTGAACCCAAATTTATTTTTTTTTAATTCCAACAAATATTACTTTTTAAAATAATGTGATTAAAATACGTATTACTTTTTGTTGAGAAACGTCTTCGCGGCCCAAAGTTAACAAAAACATTCCTTTTACACCACAGTCGCAAAATGGCTGTAAACTGGTATTATATATAGTATATGAGGATATGCCAAAAATATGAGCAGTAGGTTCAACGTTTTATTTTTAATTCTTTGTCTGGTAAGGGTGTCTCTTCCTCCATATGAGAAAAATCACAATGCTTAAGATTCACCGTCTGTTTGTTCTTTGAAGTTTTATATGTAAATAAGTCACAAAAATTATATTTATTACCCCCAAACTTTTTGATATCGATTCAAATATCTAATTTCTTAACTCGGGCTATATGCCTGAAAACATTTCACCTCGACAAATTATCGCTCTAAAATGGCTCCACCTGTAATGTCAAATTTCCAAGCAAAAAGCTACGCTAAAAACGGAAATATACCTGAATTATCTCCAGTAACTCCTCTTTCTCCTCTACTTTGTTTCTTCTGTTATATGTAGTAATTTGTACACGCTTATTTTGAGAGGTAAACTCTAATTCACGTAATGCGATTTGTTACTTAACCATTATATATATATATATATATATATATATATATATATATATATATATATAGATATATATTTACATATATTTATATATATATATATATATATATATATATATATATATATATATGTTTACCACGTTATCAAGCCTTCAAATAACTGGTGATAAAAATAAATGTAAGTAAGTAAAATAAATAAACTTAATTAAACTATGTAAACTTATTTACATAATATTAAATTTACAATATATTATTTAGCTTAACCCTCATTCTCCTCGCATCCATTTTAGTTCGATTTCGTAAGAATACCATGGTACTAATGGACCTGGTGGATGGTGAATATCACGGTAAAATGACTGTCATAATGCAGAACTATGAGAAAAGTATTTTTTTTTAATCATATTTCAAAATTTAACAATAATAGAAAATTTAACTAAAAAGTTCCAAAATTTTAACTTGTTATTTCACAATTTGTCATTAATTATAATGTTATTTCAGTTAATTCCTATTGTGGACAACTGGTATTTTCTTGTTTATACAGGACATTTTTGCCGTTCCGCAAAATACGCAAAAATGCAAAGATATCGAAACTGCTTATCAATTTTAAGTAAAAAACAGTAAAAACAAATAATTAGGTCTTAAAATTTTAAAAATATTTTCGTGATCGCTTAATATGTTTTTGAAACACAGACGTGTAAGACTGATGTTAAAATGTCCTTTATCATATTTTTTAAGAGCAGTTAATATTAAAACTGATAGTGACATTTCTATTTGCACAAAATATTGCATTTATTAGAGTTTGCTTTTTTGCTCCTACATGGACTTTCCTTCCTCAGAAACTTACTTTTACATCGAGTATAACTCGTGCCTACTCCCGTCGTAGAATCTGTATAATACCTACTTCCCTATTTGTTTAATTTAAATTTTAATTAAATCCCTTCGAAAGCGAATGCCTAATTTTGGTCGGAAAATGGACGAACTGAAACTACTTTAAGTTAATGTTGAGGAAAGATTGGAAATTTATTTGTAAGAGTC
The DNA here is from genome assembly GCA_030620095.1 of Kuschelorhynchus macadamiae. Classification (NCBI taxonomy): domain Eukaryota; kingdom Metazoa; phylum Arthropoda; class Insecta; order Coleoptera; family Curculionidae; genus Kuschelorhynchus; species Kuschelorhynchus macadamiae. The sequence goes on along the minus strand of JAUTXW010000122.1, from coordinate 1,427,169 downwards.
GTTTTCATTAAGTTGTAACTAGTGTAGTCGGTTGTATGGGAGGAATTACAATAGTTTACACCAGTAGCGTAGAAACCAAACTACTGGATAATTTCTGAAAACTAACTTGATACTGCAGCTTAAGAAAGATTCGTTAGTTATTATTTATAAAAATATTTCAGTAGATCTGTTGTTCTAATCTTCAAGCTCTCTTCTGGTCGCATAAACTGATCCAGCTATTTCGAAAATCGCAGTCGTTTGCTTTTTTTCCTCGAGAGTGTTAGCAGTATCAATGCTTAAGCTAAATGTGCAACTGGTCAAACTTATTTGGGATATGGTAAGTTGGCTTGTCTGGAAAAATCTTGCATTAGTGACGCTTCTTTCATATACCATTAAAATATGAAAGAAGAACAAACTATTACTACCAGAAAATCAAGATTATTGGACTGTTGTGTGAGCAGAAAAAAAAAGGAAGTCAAATTTTCATTTTAAAAGATGTTGTAAATATCTGTCTTGTACCTCTTGATAAATGAACATCCTGTCAGTGAATTCTTCCATTACGTTATGGAGGGTTTCAGAATTTATCCCTGCACACACGTCGATGATACCCAGAGAATCAGGAGCCATTTTAAATACTTGAAACTTCACATAGGCCCATAGAAAATAATCAAAAGGTGTAGGATCTGGCGAGCGAGCTGGCCACTCTGTCAAACCTCGGCGGCCAATCCAACTATTCGCATAGGTTGCGTCCAAATAATTTGAAGTGTCTCTAAAATAATGTGGCAGGGCACCGTCCTGTTGAAATGTATAGCCAAACTGAAACTCACGTGGATTTTAAGCAACAACATCATCAAAAAGTAGAGTGGTAATATCCTGCAGCATTCGAAGATATGTGAGGCCGTTTAAATTTCCTTCCAAAAATATGAAACCTATGATATGGTCACCCAAAATACTCGCACAAGCACTTATTTTTTGAGGAAAGTGGGTATGTCGTTCGCAAAACACATGAAGGTTTCCATCACTCCAATCTGTACAATTTTCAGTGTTGACTTCCATTCAGAAAAAAGGTGCTCTCATCACTAAAACAATTATGAAAGTTGGGATTTGCTGTGAATCCTTTTTGCCATAATCTCGCAAAACTCTAGTCACCTGTCAGATTCATTCGTAGACAATTTTTATTTTATAAGAATCAAATTTATTGGATTTAAACTATTCTTCACGGACTTACGCGAAATAGGGCATGTCTCAGCTACTTGCTTAGTACATTTTTTAGGATTTACGAACATTTCAGCTACGAACTGAGATTTAACGTTTTCGCTAATTTTAGGCATCCCAGATCTTGGGGGAACTTTTACCATCTCTATTAATTAAAATTTTGACAATAAATTCTGTAGGGATTTCCTGCATATTGGTCATTTCGACAAGGGTTCATTGAAGATGCGAACTGCAGCATGATAATTCCGGTTACCCTTGCCAAAGATAACAACTGCTCCGATTCTATCTTTTATCGAACCCGCCATTTCAATCAAATGATATTTCCGGAAACTTTTAGAGCACTTGAAAAGCACGTTTCAAAATATCAAATATTAGAAAATCAAGGTAAAGACAAGTAATTGTTGCACTTGGTGGAAAAAAGTGCATTATGAAACCACGTATGAGAAAATCAAATTTAAAATTGTTATTGATCGTCATTGGAGAACTGCTGAATGAAACGTTTGCAAAATCGGGGCTTGAATTAAGAATAAACCTTTAAAATGATGCATCACTCGACCACACATCTATGAAAAAAGTTTCGAAACTGCGACCAGGTGTCTTCTTGACATTTAAAATTGTCATTTTTTTTTTAAATGGACAATTTGCTCATATAGGTATTAACGTTCCAAAATTAGATGCAATATACCGAGCAGTTCAAAAGTTAGACGAAGGGCGACAGGCTTTATGTTCTTACTGTATGATATAACCAAAGTCCTTTATTTTATTGACGACTTGAGGTGTATGGCTTTTATATTTTTTGGTATTACGCAAGGCAATTTCAGCATCCTGCAACTAACATATGTAATATCCTTAAAGACTGCTAAGTTGAATAGTTATTAGATTGAGGTAATTATTATATTCATTTCGTCGGATAGCAATTTTTAAAACAACGTTTTAATGTTCTTGAATCCTAAATATTAAACTATTTTATAAATGCCCTCTTAATATTTTATATCAAGGGTCGCAAAAAAAAACAAAGTAGCGATTTTTTTTAAGATTTTCACTGTTAATTAGAAGCTGTAGTTGGGTTTGAATAATCCTGATTAATCAGTCAAACTATAGTTTTCAATTGGCATTGGAAGTATAAGAAACAAACCTATTATTTATTTATATTTTCAAACTTTTCTCTTTGGAAAGTTGATATCTCGCTTTTTTGCTTTTCACGTAGAACTATGAACTGTGCCGCAATGATTCTATTAGTGGTCACGTTTTTTCGTAATTCTTAAAACAATACGAACTTTCTCAAAAAAAAAATCAAATAGTATGATATGCCTCTTTGGTCATAACTTATTTTAAGGTTATAAAAAGTATCGAATAATGAAATAAAAAATCCAGGTTCGTACTTAAATTTAAAATGTTGATGATATTCCAATTTGTAGAGGAAAAAAAGTGACAATGATGAAATGAAAATTATTTTCAACTGTCAACGAAATTTTCATTAGTAATTATAATTGTAGAAAAGTAAGGGGATATCAAAAAACCCTTTGGAATGCTAGACTAGTGAGAAATTAGGACAATTGCACTATAATTGCCCTTTAAAAAGAATATTTTCTGAAATATATGCCCAAGGCACCCAAAATCTAATCCGGTGAGACACTGACCTAGTCTATATTTGGTGCAAATTTAAAAAGAATCGGTTAGGCAGTTCTCAAATTATCTTTCGGGCAAATTTTGTTTACATACACACACATCTTCACAAAACAAAACCGAAAAATGTTTTTTCTACAAGCACGCGGAAAACTTCACTTTCCGCCCTCATTTTAGTTTGGAAAGAGCTACTTTTCCTCACTAGCGCGGAAAAAATCCACTTTTTCGCATTAGTGCGGAAAAGTAAGTAACCCCATTTTTTTAAAATATACTTACTGATTTTAAATATTTAAAAATATATTGATACGCTGATAGTTAGCAAAATGATTTAAGAACATAAATTTGCTAGAATACGGCTATAATTTTCAACAAAACAGTAAAAAATATGTAAAACGTATTTTAAAAAATGGTTTAATGGCTCTCGTATTATGCCTTATAAAATCAATGCTAAGCAATAATAAACAATTGCTTTTTTTATTTGGCAGTTTGAATCACCATAGACACAAAGTAAAAATACACGTGTTCATTGTCAATCAAAACCAATTTTGTTGTCGCTGATTTTTGTCGTAGTAAAACCTGAGTAAAAGTGTTTTTAATGGATTCTTCAGATGAAGATTTGCCAGAGACAGTGTTGGAAGCATCTACAACTGCAAACTTCAATCTGCTACCTATCAAAATCCCGTCAAAGATATGAGAAATAATATAGTCTGTTTAAAACCTGGTGTCAAACTAAAGGCATAAAGACTGAAAAAAAACGTTTTTTGGCATATTTCGCCGAACTTTCCAAAACATGTAAGCCAAACACGCTTTGGTTCAGATACTTAATGTTAAAAAGTATGATCAAACTCAATAAAAACATGGATTTAAGCAAGTTTTTCAAAGTCACGGCCTATTAAAAAAATAACAGAAGAACTAGAAGCTTTGTACTATCTGATGAAACTAAAAGCGGAGAATATTTAAAATTGGTCAGAAATTATGCGATTTTAAGAAAACCCGAAACCCCACATAGGCGATTTCGTAAATTACAAGAAAGGAGCTTGCACAGTACAATGCATCGGAATAAACACCTTTGGAAAAATGCTATCAAATATTACAGGTTATCTTAAGCTCCCAAATCCTGAACTATATACATGCCACATTTTCCGACATTGAGCCGCCACAATGCTAGGAATAACAAACAGCAAACGCCCCGGAGGTTGGAAATCTTCAACCAGGGCATGAGGTTATTTAGAAAGCTCAACCAATCTTCAAAACAATCTATCCAATAAAGTATTTAACTTCAATGCCATTCCTTCTACTAGTCACCAACTTTCACCACTGCAGTCTACCAAATCGACCTCTTCCAACTAAAAAGTTACCCCCTTGGCGACGGTTACAACAATAAATACTCGTGAAAGAGAACTGGAAAAGCCAAACCCCACCTACAAGTCCCCGAGTTTCTTGGAAAAAAATCTATCCTTTGCAATTAATTTACAAAATGCTACAAACCCCCTTTTACTATTCATGTTGTTAATAATAATTAATTTGTGATTATGTATTTGATATAAATAAACGAATGTTTTTAACTTTTAGGTTTTTCAGCACGCTTGTAGAAAAAATAGTGTACCTTATACGTGCGTAGGGTCCGCAAGTTCAATTGCGTGCGGAAAAGTAGCACTTTCCGCACTTGTTAGGTAAACTACTGTTAGACCAAATTATAAAGTAGTTTATGTAAACAACTGAGTAAATTCCTCATGATGATGATAGATTAATTCATGTTTACTTACATTTGGTTATCTCTAGGTAAAAAAACCATAAATTAAAGTAAAGTTCATTTTCAAGTGAGGTAAGTGTAAGAGGCCAACAAAATTGATAATAGGCTGAGAAATGCTTCAAATTTAAATCGGAAAATCCTTTAAAAAATAGCCAAAAATTCTAAGAGTTGAGAATTAATCTTCATAAATCGTTTTTTCTTCTAGTTTTTGGATTCTGGATAATTAAGAATTATCCTCCTATTACAAGCTAAATATGAAGCTTTCAAAACCCTACATTACTAACCAGAAAATGCAATACCGTAAATACTAACTATTCGTATATTTTACGACACTTTAAGTAAAAAAAAATATGTATTGAAATATACGTTTTATTGAAAATGTTGACATTATAGTAGTGCCTAGGATTTAAAAACAATAAAATAGGTGAAAAAGAATTTTAAAAATTATGTTTCAGTATTGCAGGAAACACCGTGTTCGATGTTCTGCGCAAAATGGGCGTATGCAAGGGGTGCAACAAAGTGAAGGAATTCTGCGTTTCTTTGAAGAACAAATGTAATAAGCAGCGCGCTTTAGTGCGGAAAGCTCTTCTTGAGTTTGTTCAGTTCAGTTTGTCAAGTATGTCACTAATTAAAACTTTAAGTGACCGTTGCAATTTTGGTACCCTAAAGCGCTGCTCCAACCATGGTCTAGAAAGTTGCTCATAAAGTTTATTCATAAATTGCTTCCTGGTGATTGGTTTCTCTCCCCTTCTTTGTGAGTTGTGATTAAAAATAATCCATGAATTTATGCACGCTATATTGAGCATTCCATAGAACATACAAAGTGGCCAACCATGAGTCTTTCTAGAACAGCTTCTATTTCCACACATCTGGTTGAATGTATCTACCTCGCCTTTTGTTTAATTAGAGTGTAAAATAATTTCATAGACAAAGCAAAAACACATTTATTTTTTTCAGTTTTTAATGATACTAGTGTCCTTTCACCTCTCTGTTTTTCAAATTAATCAACTCTGGAGATACTTCTCGTTGTGTCGCAGGGTGCTAGGGCGTTTTTAAGAGCTGATCAGCTAGGCTCACCGAAATAAACCAGTTGTCCATAGTAATATTGCAATTACTTCCATGGACACTTTTAGTCAATTTTTTTACGTATCCAGTGGTCCTGGTAGTCCGTTAGTATCTGTATCTTTTCCAAGGTAAGGTTCAGCATCCAGCATATATTTTGTGCCTACATTACAAGTAATTACAATTTGTATCCCATACTTTGATTGCTTACTTAGAATGTACATTCTGAACGGACAGTGACCTCTAAATCCTAGTAATAACTAATCCTAGTATAACTACCAGGCTTATAGCATACATTGCAATTTAAAACAAACTCATCCATATCTCTCGGATAGGTGCAAATCTGTCTTGTCGCCTTCTTTCAGCGTGTGAGGTTTTATCACCAAGTCGCAGATTATTCAATAAAAATTCGAACCTCTCACAACTCATTGTTGCTCTGTTAAAATGATTGTCCTTTTGAGCACCTACAAATATTAGGAGCCCAACAAGGGCGTTTAGTTTGTCCATGGAAGTATGAGAAACAGTACATTTGACAACTTTGTAGTTTCCAGACTTTATTGTTATTTGAGCATTTGTGTGAATCAAAATGTTTCCAAAAATATTTTCATTCACTAGGCAATGGAAAACGTCTAATGGTGTAACAGCACCTCGTGCTACTTCGGATGGTCTTTGTACAAAATGCACCAAATTTCGTTTTGAAATACTCTTGCGAGTATTGGCAACTGTACACCAACGATGACCGTTTTTGCCTTTTAAACCAGTTCTCAAATTAGTTTCCGTTCTTTCATTTTCAGAGTCATTCACTCAATCCCTCTCCTCATTTTCTAACATTTTGGGTTCAGAAACATTTTCACTTCCTTGGGAATATCAGTTCTTTTAGACCTTTTATTGCCTGAAACAAAACGATTTTTGTATATAATTTGTTTGTGAGATGAGCCGAGGATTACTTACTTTTTGTAAATATTTTTCGCAGTTTAGGACACTGTGCTGAGAACTGCTGCTTCCACTACTCGATTCATTTGGTTCAAATTCCGATTCAGATGGCCTAAAATCATTCTTCAAGTTATCTTCACGTTCTGAGCTGCTAGATTGCATTTCATCGGATAGTTGAGGTACGTCTTCAGGATCACGAGGCAACAATTCTTCTAATTCTTTCTGTGTCAGGGGTCATCCTCTCTCTCATCTCTTCACCATTTTTCAGTAAATTTACCTGTGAAACAAAAAAAAAGTACTAAAACCTCCCAAGGAATTAGTAACGTACATACTAACCTTTCGTTAAAAATACGATACGACACAACTAACAGACATGTGCACTGCACCAATCACCGACACATTATGCCACACTTGCTTGCCGTCCCGATCTGTGCTGTCAACTGAAAATTTTTAATTCCGTCAAGTTTACTGTAAAATTCCGTCAAAAAATCATTAAATTATTTTTTCCCGTTAATAAATCAAAGTCAGAATCAAAATATCCTAAAACCCCATATTTGTGGCGGCGAAAAGCCGACAAAACTCTGAAAGTCTTCATTTCTTGAATAGAAAATTGAATCGTTGTTACAAACCACGGCAGTTTTAGACGCAGGGCTTTCAGCTGCGACGAGTATGAAACTTACGGGAGAAAAAAATTACAAAAATTGTATTTTATTAAAAATAAACAAGAAGCAACAAACAAAAACAAACTTTAAAATTCAAAATCGGAATCGTCATCACTCTCCGTACTTTTATCAAAAGGTTGTGGAGTCGTAGCAGTTGCGGTTGAAGGTTGACTATAGCTTTGCATAGTTCCAACGAGATTAATGACTTTACCTGGTAAATCGTAAGAGTAGTAGTTTTTTTCCCTGATCTAATATTTAAAATAGCTTCAACCATGTTTTCTTTCACTTTTTTCTAAAGTTTAGATTTTACAACATTCATAATACTAAAAACTCATTATTTTTAGGAACCAGTGAAAAGTAAGAATATTTTAACCTACCTAGAACGCAGCTGATGAATTAATTTTAATATAAAGTTAATACATCGTTGACAAAGATCTTGTTCGCTTGATCAGATTTTTTCCTCCTCAACTCCTATATCTTGGATTCGAATCCGTAACCAAGGTATGGCTTAGGGTCTAAATTATTTTCCAAATTTATTGTTGGCGGATCAATGTTGGAACGTGGTATGACTAGAGACCAGGAATCCAATAAGAGTAGATACATCATTAAAAAGTTTCCAAGGATCAACACTTTTCGCCCCAAAAGCTTTATTTACTCATTGCAGCTGTTCCATAAAAGATAAACTAATTAAACTGTTTGTTGCTTGAGAGGATTTGGGGAAGTCCCTGTTTCCTGTGGCCCGACGGTAGGTAATGGCTGTTGCCAACGTTGCCAAACATTAAACCATTGAAATGTACAGATACAGATTGAATCCATAACATTTTGAAATAATGTACTGATTTTGGTTGGCCTAAAAATCCGTCATACGTTAAATCTGTTTTCGTACCGCCGCTCTACACGAAAACCCGTCAGATATGACGGGAAATCCGTCATGTTGGGAACACTGGTCTTGACGTAGGAAGCTAGACAGACGGACATAATTCTAGGAATAGTACGTAGTTGCCAAATCCAAATAAATCCGATATCTTTCGAAAATTTTACGAATAGTTAGTAATCAAATCAAGAATAATTTTTCCAATTTTTATATCACGAGAAAAACGAGAGACGAGACGAGAGAGCGCCTCACTCGTCTCGTCTTGGGGCATTCTCGACGAGATGAGAGGGCACTTTTCTCTTGTGTCACGAATCGAGACGAGAGAAGGCCTTCTCTCGTCTCCGGGCATAACTAATTAAATTTAAAAATTCTGGTTTTTTATCAGCTTACATATACAACACATACATTTGTGAGGAAAACCCTGTTATAAAAGACATTATTTAGTTTTGAAAATCAAAATACTAATAATGACGAAATAATTTTTTATCGTGCAAAGGCCCCTAAAATCCTGAATCTACGACTAAGTTCGCGTCAAAAAATTACGAATTTTCAATGTAAAAATAATTCAATGAAAGCGCTGACGCAAGAGAGTCATTTTATGCCTTCGGAATGAAAGCCGCCCATTTTAAAATTCGTCTGACAGGCGTATTTGTAAATAGTGCTGAATCAAGCAGACGGCATATGGCACAAAGCCATGCGGTGCAGTTTTTAATTATGCAAGTTAATTGGAAACTATCGGTAATATACAATGATCCCAGAGTAGTAGTACACGACCATGATTAGAAAAATTAATTAATTTTAAACTTTAAAATTACTTTGCGATACAAGTAATTGCATTTCCGTTTTAGAAAGGAGAACGGAAATGGGTTAACTTTCATTCATGCTTAAAAAACTAATTAGGTTGAAGTTGACGGTAAAATCAATAAGGAACTTACTTTGGGAAGATTATAATATTTTGCAGAGAAAAACTGGAAACGAGATAGACAGAAAAAAAGTATTTAGTTGTTATAGTTATGATGATCACCAAATAAATAATAATTACCAAAAAAATTACAATAATAATTTTAGAGCGAACATCTTAGGGCCATGTTTAATTTTATATTTATAATTTGGCCTACCTACAGTTTAAACTGTAAGACATATAAACACACTTTAATACATAAGATGCAGAATTTTATTGTAAATATCTGGATATGGATCCTTAAAATTTAAACAATTTAAATTAGCTAATAATATTAGTAACATATCTTTCTAAACTTACGTATAATAAAAAGGAAAAATGCTTGAAAGTATTTTGAGAAAAGTGGTTGTTTGAGTCAGATTTTTCTACATAAAATTTTGATGTCAAACGTCAAATGACAATAAACAAATTGATTCTTTTGTTACAGAAGTATGGCAAAAATTTGAAAGTCTCAAATTTAAATGTTGATATTTGAAAAATTATGTCACGAATAGGATATTGTTTAAATTTTAGGTAAAAATAGAGTGTGTATAAGACAGCAAAGTTTAGAATAATTCATATAAATACATTTCATTGTTGTTATGAAGTATTGCTGGTTGAGTATAGAATTACGTGCCGCCAGACCATCCTTCTGATAGTAAGCGCATTATTTTGTTGTTTAATTTGGCGTGTTGTTTAATTTGTTGACGGCACCAACATTGATTTATATCCTCTGTGGCAGTTTATTTGTGAACATATTAGTATTGAGTTTGCAATATCAAAATACGACTTACATAGCTCTAGCTCTAGCTCTACACAATGATTAATATCGTAGTTAAAAGCGGTATTTAGCACTGCAAGTAGTGTATAAGTAGTGCCGATGTATTTACATGAACTGTTTTTAAAACAAAGATAATAATTATAATAATAATAATAATAATATTAAAGGTCTTTATTTGTAAATAATTTTCACACTTGACAACAATGACAACAAAAAAAAAATGAAAAGGGCGAGATTCAGTGCCTTCAAGCCTAGAAAAACGAGACACTAAAGGTTTGTTCTTCCACCTAACCCTAGAAAGTCCAGTAGATAACGCTAAAGTTAAGAAAGAAATTATTATTTTAAAATACTACATACAAACACACTTAGTAATATTAATAAGATCTAATTGTGCTGATTACAAATCTCATTGCACGACGCGAAAGGTTAGATAAAAAGTATAAGTAAGTATTTACTGTGCGAGATATAATTTGGTTTGCACCTTATTTCTAAATGTTATTTTGGTACTTCTGGTAATTATCTGATCGTACAGTTGATTCATTATATTTACAATCTGGTAAGAAAATGATCTTTTGAAAAATTCTGTAAAGTGATGGGGAGGGGTTAGAGTACCTTTAAAGCGAGTATTAATATTGTGAATATCAGTACGGTAACGTAATTTATTATAGAGGTATGGAGGAGTTTTAGACTTAATTATTGAAAAAAAGAAAATAGAAACATGTAGTGTTCTCCTGTTATGCATATTTAACTTTTTAGTTATTTTAAGAGTATGCTGTATAGGGTTCCTTCTTCGTATCACATGAATCAATCTTAAACATGCATTTTGTATCTTTTGAATTTGCAAGCAATCGTATTTTCTTAGACATGGACCATAAACTACATCACAGTAGTTCATCTGGGATAACACCAGCGATTCACACAACAAAATTTTTGTTTCCTTCGTAAGCACATGCCTTTGTTCAAAAATCGATTGTAAGTTTAAAGACGCTTTTTGTACGCTTTTGGTTACGTGCTGCGAAAATCTTAAGTCCTGATCCAAGATCATTTCTAAATTTTTATACTGTTGATGAAATTTTAGTTGTTCGTAATTCATAAAAATACTATTTTTATAAATGTTTAAAAATGTATCCCTACCGCCTTTTCTCCCAAACACCATAACAGCCGATTTTGCTGTAAGCAGTGCCTATTGGAAAATTCCCACAGATTATGTAGATCAAAGTTTATAGCAGAAACTGCTTGTAAGCTCTCGGAGGGAGAAAGCGAAAGGTGTATTTGTGTGTCATCGGCATAATGATGTTGTTGACACGACATGAATACACTAGGTAAATTTGAGGTGTATATGGAAAAGAGCAGTGGTCCCAAAATAGGTCCTTGAGGGACACTCGATGTAATACTAAGAAAACTAGAAATATACCATCATAGTAAACTGTTTGGGACCTGTTTTCAAGAAAGTTTGAGATAAGAGCGCATGCGTCTTCTCCTACACCATAAAATGGACAACAGAACCTTATGATTTAAAGTATCGAAAGCTTTGCTGTAGTCTAACATTATCAATATTGTAAGGTTATTTTTATCAGTAGCAGAAATGATATCATCTGTGATCGCTGACAAAGCGGAACAACAGCTATGTCCAGTTCTGAAACCGGACTGCGTTAAGGGATAACTGAGATTTTACATGATATTGAAGTTAAATTTCCATTGCATTTTCTAAGATTTTTGAGAACGCAGGAAACATACTTATAGGACGTAAATTGATAAAATTTGTAGGAGTCGAAACTTTTAGTATTGGCATAACATGGGCTTTTTTCCATTCGGCGGGAAATACGGAGTTCTTCAGACAAAAATGTATAACGTGTGTTATGTAAGGCAATATAAATGGAAGGCACAAATTTATAGTTAACATGTTAATTCCGTCCAACGTTTCGTTATTTTTTTAAGAATTTCGATTTGGGAAACTTGTGAAAAATTAAACTTTGGTAACACTCCATTTTTTCTGTTATTACAATAGAATAAAATTAACTCGTGTTTTTTTGTTTATTATTTATATTAAGCAGTTTTAAAGAACACCACATATCTTTTGCAGATTTAGTTACTTGCAAATTTAAATATGCCCTTTTTTCCCTGCGAATTGCAAGTGTCACTGCATTATGCATTTGTTTGTATACATTCCAATCGTTAATATCTTTATATTTATTATATTTAGCATATTTGTCTCTATCTTTTATCATAGCTCTAAGGGTGTCTGTTAGCCACGGCGCATAGGGTTTCGTAATACGGATTTTTTTTAAAGGAGCATGTAAATTAAGAAGCGTGTTTATATTTTCACTAATAAAAGATATCTTTTCATCTACATTATTGAGATCATAGATATTGTTCCAGGGACTAGCACGAAGATCACTATTAAACTAAATCAGGTTAATATTTTAAAAATCTCTAGTTGTTTTAAAAAGGGGTGATTTAGCAGCTAAGTTAAAATATGTTATATAAATTAATTCATGGTCACTTACACCCTCGCTGTTTTTGGTTCCTGCGGAGACAATAGTTTCTACGTCTGTGGTTAAAGCCAAATCAATTAAGGTTGCACTAGAACAAGTGATACGTGTGGGTTCGTTTATCATCTGAGTTAGTCCCAAAGCTTCGAATATATTATAAGTATTATTTACTTCACTATGATTAATATTAAGTAAATTTACATTAAAATCTCCAATACAATAAAGGTGCTGTGCCTGTGGTATAAAATTAATTAACGAGTTCTCAAAACTGTCAAAGAAGTTTGGATAAGAAAAGTCGGATGGCCTATAAACTACCCCCAGTACAATATGTTTTAGGTTAATAAAAAATTTAATCCACAGCTGTTCTATAACATTGCTAATAGCTATCTTTTTTAGTGTGATGTTTTTGTTAATATACAACCCAACACCTCCCCCTCTCCTGTTCCTATCACGTCTAATAAACACATAACCTTGTATACCAAATTGATCATCAGGAAAAGAATTATCAAGCCTAGTTTCACTTATACCTATAATGCCAAAGTTGTTATTAAATGTTTTATTTTCTTTGATTAGTTTTGTTAGTACTTTCTTTTCTTTCTTTCTTTCTTTCTAAATATCTGCTTACATTTATTTTGCGTCAGCCCTCAAAGTTTTTTTGATCGTCCTCAACCAGGTTTCATTCTTAAGTGCTATATTATTGCTTTTTGGTGCTTGAAGTAATTTCGTTGTAACTTAATTTTGGAAATTTATGCTGGTTAAAAGTCAGCTCCCAAAGTACTGCCGATTCGCTCAAATTTGGTCTCGTTCGTTAGTACTTCCTAGTGCTTCATTTAATTTAGGCACGAGACACTAACAAAATTAAATGAAGTACAAAGAAGCAGCGAATCAGAAATACTTTGAGGGCAAAATAATCACAAAATAAACGGATATTTCCAAAATTAAGCGAGTAATAACGCGACTACTTGAAGCACTGAAAAGCACTAACAAAGCACTGACGAGAGGTATCTAGTTTGGCCCATTCAGAAAAAGCGACCTTAAGCAATGGTAAGCGAATATTTACAAAAATAAGAAAGGGCTAAAAAACTAATTAAAGTACCAAAAAGCACTAACGAAGTACTAAAGAACAAGGCTTAGTTTGACTCGATCAGGAAAACTTTGGGGCTGACCTTGAAACCAAATAAACGGGTATTTCCAAAATTAAGCCAGCAATAACGAAACTACTTAAATCACTAACAAAGTACTAACGATTAACACCTAGTTTAAGTCGATCAGTAAAATTTTGAGGGCTGGCCTTGAAAGTAAAGAAAATACTCGTTAAAGAAGCACTAACGAAACTAAATGAAACATTAAGAAGCACCAACGAAACACTAACGAATTGTATTATTATTGTATGGATCTTTGCTAATGTGGATGTATCTACAGCTCAATTTTTGCTGGTTTTGGATGTTGCTATTTTTAAACACAAATAATTTTTTGACTTGATTTCTAAATTTGAATTGTTTAAAGTATATAAATTATAGTAAAGTTTTGTGGTTTTCTAGGCAATGCTTCTTCTCTACACCGAACTGCTTAGTAAATTCAAATTAGCTAGAAATAAATTTACATAAGAAAGGCACACACATTTAACGTTTCCACTGTGAACTTATATAGCAGCAAAATATTCAAAACATTTATTTATTCGACAGGGTCAGCTAGTGGATAATAAAGAAGAATCAGTAGTTCACTCAGTTGATGAAAATCCATTATACACTAAGTAAACGTAATTTCAATTTTAAAACAAAACTTTTTTTAAAACAGTCTTTATTTGGTCTACCCGAAAAATAAATTTGAATTGTTTAAAATATATAAATTATAATAAAGTTTTGTGTTTTTCTAGGCAATGCATCTTCTCTACGCTCTCTCTGCTTAGTAAATTCAAATTAGCTAGAAATAAATTTAAATAAAAAAGGCAAACAAATTAAATGTTTCCACTGTGAACTTATATAGCAGCAAAATATTGAAGCACATTTATTAGTCGACGGAGTTAGCTAGAGGATAAGAAAGAAGAATTATTAGTTCACTCAGTTAATCGATACTTGGTGAAGATCCATTATTCAAAGTACTCGTAATTTCAATTTAAATACAAAATTTTTTTGACATCCTGATTTTGTCTACCCGAAAAGGACATTATTTGGCATCCAGTTCGCTGCAGCGATTTTTATATTAGATGGCTTTATTCAGCAAATAAATGTTATGAAACTGCCTTGCTGTGTACGCTTTTTAAACTAGACTATTATCTTATAATTGCTTTAAGTGGAAGCTAATAAAACAGTTATTTCCAGTTAGTTCCCTTGGTAATAAAATGCAATTGCAGCATAAGAAGAACATAAAAAGAGACTTTTATTGTTTGATGTATTAACTTGTAAAACATTAACTCGTTCACTGTTTAGCGTGTATAAACGAGCAAGTAAAATAAAATCTAATGTTTTTGAAATTGACTTTTTTTAAAATAAAAACAAGATAATTTATTACAGCAATGGTAATTATTTGACATTATTAAACTGGAAATTGAAATGAGAAATTATTTGACAATATAAAATTTTTTCTCACATATATATATACAGGGTGTTTCTTAATTGAGTGTCAATATTTAAGGAGGTGATTTTTGGGTCCATTTTAAGAAGAAAACTTCTTATAAAGATATGTCCTAAAAGGTATAAATTTTGAGATACAGAGTGTTAGACTTTCAATAATTTCATAATTTTTCGATAATATCTCGAATACCACTCTAGATATTGCAATGAAATTTGGTATAGAGGTACTATGCATCTAGTGGAATTTTTTGATGTAGAACATTTTTTTTTATTTATACTAGTGGCGTCCGTACGGAATCCGAACTGCATATTTTCCCAGACATTGATGGTACGCCACTGATTTTTTTTTAATAAAAATTATTTTTAAAATTCCCATTCATTTTTGAGCAAGTTTGATCTCTTGGTAATTTTGAGTTGAACACACGGTTTTCGTTTTAAAAAATAAAAACCGTTTCTCTGCAGAGTTTTAACAATATCGCTAATATGTCAATCGCCATGGCATGCAAGGAAAATTTTTTTTACTGAAATTCAAGAAATCAAATTTGTTTATAAATAACTAATACCCAAAGATTTCAAAATTATTATTTGAGCTTATAATTTTTTAACACGAAGCTATAAAATACTATTAGTTATTATATCAATAAAGAAAGATTACTAATAATAATTGTTATTGTAGTAGGCTTTGGCTGTCAGAATTAATACTTCTCTTGTAACTTAATTTGACAGTTCAGCTTTCAGATTCAGTCGGGTTTAATTAATTTTGTGTTCTAAATGTCTGATATATCTGAGAAAAGAAATGGTTGAGTTTACCAATGAAGAGTTGGCAGACATGCATTATATATGGTTTGGCTGATGGCAGTTCACCGGAAGCTAGGCGATTATATCAAGAGCGCTTTCCTGATAGAGTGTTACCAGAGGGGCGAATATTTGCCAATGTGCATAGAAAGTTGACTAAAACAGGTACATTCAAGCCAAATAATCAATTAAAAGGGGCCCATAGAACTGTAAGAACTCCAGAAATTGAAGAGGCAGTATTAAATTTCATAGATGAAATCCTGAACTGAGTACTAGGAAAATTGGAATTAACCTAAATATTTCGCACATCTTAGTTTGGAGAATTGTAAATGATTTTTTTTATACACATATCACATTCGACGAGTGCCTTACTTCCCCGAGATCTTCCTTTCCGAGTTAATTTTTGTGAATGGTTTTTGGAAAAAATTGCGCGTAATCCCTTATTTGATCGCGAAATAATTTTCACAGACGAAGCGAACTTCTCCAGGAACGCTATCAGAAACTTCCACAATAATCATATCTGGGCCGACGAGAATCCCCATGCCAGAACATCATCATCAAGAGCAATTCCTTGTAAATGTTTGGGCTGGCATTATCGAAAATCACCTAATTGGACCTTTTTTCCTTCCAGAAAGACTAAATGGCCATAATTATCGCCGGTTTCTTGAGAACGATTTGCCGATATTGTTAGAAGATATACCAATTCTGATTAGAAACAGAATGTAGTTCATGCACGATGGCGCGCCCGCTCACTTTAGTATTGAAGCCAGAGAATATTTGAACCGCACATTTAAGAACAGATGGGTAGGTCGTGGCGGACCCCAACCATGGCTCCCTAGGTCCCCAGACCTAAATAGTTTGGATTTTTTTCTATAGGGACATCTTAAATCTTTAGTTTACCGCACCCTAGTAAACACTGTTGAGTAGCTGAAGGATCGTATAAGAGATCCTTGCGATATTATCAGAAACACCGAGGGTATCCTTCAAAGAGTTCGCGACAACATGAGGAAATGGGCTGAAGCGTGTATTCTCCAAGGTGGTGGGCATTTTCAATAACTTATCTAATTTTTTTCTTCTATTTTGTTTCACAAAGTGTGCTGTCAATTTGTTAAAACCTAATTATTTTTGTTGCAATTATTAATTATGTACCTAGTTTTATTAGTATAGTTTTGTAAATAACTTGTCATTGTTAAAGAATGTCATATTATTTTAATAAAATTTATAAAAAGTATTTATGAAGGAACAGATTTCTGAAAAACATTGACATGATGGTCCTAGATTGGTGGCTGAAGACTACATACTATTATCGACAAATATCTCTCACTAAGATAAAGCGATTTCTCATTTTAATAAGAATGGACATAGTAATTACTTTCACATCACTGATTTTTCTAAAATAAAGCATTTTTGTTGATTCATTTGTTTGTTTTTGAAAACTTTTAGTATTTATTTTCGACAAGATTTGATTTCTCGAGTTTAATACAGTAATATTCCTCTGCATGCGTGGTGATATCCGTCTTATGACCAGGATTGTTTGGACCATGCAGCGTCCAACACAAAATTACCAAGGGATCAAACTTGCTCAAAAATGAATGGGAATTTCAAAAATAATTTTTATTTAAAAAAAATCAGTGGCGTACCATCAATGTCTGGGAAAATATGCAGGTCGGAAAAATTATGAAATTATTGAAAGTTTAACACCCCGTATCTCAAAATCTACACCATTTAAGACATATGTTTATATGAAGTTTTCTTCTTCAAATTAACCCACACCTGCTTAAATATTGACACTCAATTAAGAAACACCCTGTATATATACATGAAGTGGTAACAAGAAATCTATTTTTTGAAATATTTTTTATCAGGCATATATAGGGTTCCACATAATATACTACCTATTTTGATATTGAAATACATTTTATATGAGATAAGTCAGTACGTTTTTCTTTAAGGCCGTTTTACATGCTGCAATTCTTTTTTGCAAGTTGCAATAGTCTTGAACAAAAGCATGCGCAGTGGCAAGACAATTGTACCTTTTGTCAAACTGCGCATGCCTTTGTTCAAGACTATTGCATATTGCAAAGAAGAATTGCAGCCTGTTAAACGGCCTTAATATCATTATCTGCTCTTTGGGATGTTAATTAACATTATTATTAATCGAGTAGGCGCTTGATACAAAACTAGGAAACAATCTATTTTCGTAAAACGTCATTTTTCTAAAAAATTAGTTAAATGTCATTAAGTTTTGATACATAATTTAACTTTCAGTTTTAATTCTTATGGAGTAGTCAGTTCAACAATAAGTTTTTTTGCCAAGAAACTTACATAAAAAGTAACTCAATACGTCAATTTAACAACAACAATAGGGGTCATGCTCAAAACTGTAAGACTATTATGTCGTGAATTCACCACTGACGTGAAAATGGTTTTGTGCAAGATTTGAAGAAATCTGGACGTCGAAGAACAATTGGTACTCGTAGAACTATTGAACCAGGCAGAACCTCGTTCACGAGAAGTCCCACAAGGTCTGCTAATAGGCAATCTCTTTATTTGGGAATTTCAGAATGGACCCTACTTTGAATTCTTCACAAGGACTTAAATTTTTATTACTAGTTATTAAGATAAACAAGCCAGATTAGCTTTTTGCCAAGAATTTTTAAATTTACATCGGGGAGACATCCACCAGACATCTTTTAATAAGTGACGAGGCAAATTTTTATTTCAACGTCATGGTTAATATAATAAACATAATTTTTAGGTACTGGTCAAAGGAAAATCCTTAAGAAATCATTGCAAACAATCTCCATAATCTAAAAGTTATTGTTTGGTGTGCCCTACACTATAAAAAATGGATGTAAAGTATTGTGATTTTCCACCAAATTACTTGTTCCTGTATTTAATTTTTACTGCGTCAGCCACGTAATAATTTTTTTACATTTATGTTTAAGTAAAAATACATGTAAAAGGTAAAATTACAAATAATTACAAATATTTAATATTTTTAAGATTATGTAAACTCTTGTAAAATCTTGTAAATTGACGTAAAACAATGGACTATCATGTAATAATACCGAATTCTTTATGTGTTTTCTCCCCCACTACTCCCACCTGACGCGACGCCCCATTTAGTAGGAAAGAAAGCATTTAGAAAGAGTTATTAGGTCAGTGGTCACGGTCAGTTTATTTCAGAGTTCGAATGATGCAACCGTAAAAGTGTCGTTAAAGTGATTTGTTTATAGTGTTTATAATAGTATTAGCATCAGGTAAGAAAATGTTTAAGTGTATTTTTTGTCAAAGTGTGTTTAATGATATTTCTAAGTATTGCTTACATCAGCATTTTCATAGGAAAAGCTGCAAAAATTTTCGGTGTTTGTATGAAAATTGTCACATGGTTTTTTTACGTTATAGCGGATTTCATACACATATTAACCGTTTTCATGCCATATCTCAAACATCAAGTGACAAATCTGATAAAAATAAAATAAATTTGTTGACTTGTATTTTAGTTAATTGCATTTTTAAAACAACTTCGATTGAAGATTTTAAAAAGCATTTTTATTCCCATTTATCTGAAGGTCAACAATTTTTATCCTTTTTCTTGTGGTTCAAAGACAATTTTTGCAAAGAAGAATACACTAAGGGTGCATTTTTGCAGAGCACATTCCAAAAATGTGTTGAAATCTGATATTTTAAATAAATCATATCAAGAACCTACAGAAGAGTTGTTATGTGTAGATACAAGTTTTGAGAATGAAACATCAGTATTGAGTCCTGTCGAACATGATATGACGGGAAATATTTCGCAATCATCAGGGCTAAATTTGTTTACAAATCTCTATTTAACTCTGGAAAGTAAATTTTTAATGAGTAAAGCATCAATGCAATTTTTAATTTCAGGAATTTCAGATATTGCCAAGTTAAACACAACCTTCATATATGCAATATTTTAAAGGAAAAGGGATTTAATATACCCCCTGAAATTATTGAAAAGGATTTATTTTATTTAGCAAATGATTCATCTGAAGGAATCTTTAGGAGTGTGTTTTTAAAAGAGGAATTTTTAAAAAGAAATAATGATTATGTAAAACCTCTTAAAGTAATACTACAAAATACTAATCATCAATCTTTTTATTACTATATTCCTATTCTTGAAACATTAAAACAGCTGTGTAAAAATAAATATATATTTGAATAAATATTTACAAATAATGTAAGCTCAAACGAGAATTATTTTAGTGATATCACAGATGGGTCTTCTTATAAAAGTAATGTTTTATTTAAGAATAATAATAATGCATTTAAAATTATCTTATATCAAGATGGTTTCGAAATATGCAACCCTTTAGGTTCAGCTAAAAACAAGTATAAAATTATTGGTGTATACATGGTATTGGCCAACCTTCCAACCTGGCTCAGAATGAAAGTTGACCATATTCAATTGGTATGTCTATTTTTTGAAAAAGATCTAAAAAAATTTGGATTCAATACTTTATTAAAGCCGCTTATCTCTGATATAAAACGTCTTGAAGATCCTGGAATTCTGATACGAGATATTTATACTAAGGGCTCTTTATATAGTAGCAGTTATAGGAGATAGCTTAGGGAGTCATCAATTAGGAGGGTTCGCGGAACATTTTAAAACAAATACTTATTTCTGCCGCTATTGTCGAAAATGATTTTGACGGTAACTTAATTGATAAAAACATTCAGTATCGAGATAATGTAAGTCATAAAAATGATATAATTATTGTGAGAAACTGGTCATTTTTAGCAAATTTGTATCTCTTTTACTATAACTGCAATTATTATGTGTAATTAAATGTAATTTTTTGTGCTCTTCACATAGAAGTAAATATTTTCATCTAGAACTACCAGGGAAAAAATTTTGAAAACAGACTTTTTTTAAAAAGTGATAAAAAGGCACCAAGAGGTTTTTTGAAAAGTCGCTAAGACACGTAACCTGACAAAAGGATTAAAGTTTCTATTCATATGAAAAGATTTTTAGTAGCTGTTAAATTGTAAAATTAATAGGCAAAAAATGATGGTTTCCATACTTTTTGCCACCTATGTACATAACTACTTATTATTATACTTATAACTTATTATTATTATATTATATTCTTAGTGACTGAAGAAGAGGAAATAAATGAAAATGAAGAATTATTGGCAATATACATGGAAGGACAACTTATTTTAAAAGACGCCTTCTCTATGGAAGAGGCTGTGATAACCGCATTTTGCCTATATTTTATCCTTAACTTACAGTATCCGGTGGAAGTAAGTTCATCGATGGAATTTATACAAAGGTTCTTCTTCGGAATTCACCCGAATACTGGAACTCGATCAAAAAAAAAATTCCAAAAATAGAGTTATCAATTATATTAATAAAATTTGCAAATAATTGAAAATTTAATAAATTGGCGCCATTTATTACTTTTTCAAGGTGATTTTTAAATGCTGCCTAGCTCAACAATTTATTCGTGTCACTTTTTGTTACTAACTCCCATTACCAAACGTTAAGGAATGCTTTAAACCGGGTTTAAGATTGACGTTGACAGATAATCCTTTGTTTAAATGTCAACGTCAATCTTAAACTCGGTTTAAAGCCTTCCTTAACGTTTGGTGAGAATGGGGGTAAATTAGTTCGGATTTGAGTTTTCATTTACACATCACAATGTGCACTTAGCCGTTTCTCTTCATATAATGTTAAGTGGTATTTGAGAATCATTATTAGACGCAAATTACTTTAAATGTTGTTTTTTAAATTATTATTTTGGTAAGAATTTTTTAGTAAATTAATTTTAGATAAGTAACGAAACACTCCTTTTTTATTTAAACTTGCAAAGTGTAGTGTCTCGTGTAATGTGTTTGCAACAGATAAAACGTACAGGGTCATTCCGTATATTTAGACTGCGCCTACTGAGCTTATCCTGAGGGATAGAAAAACACTTTAAATACAAAAGTTGTAGGATTTTTGCTTAGTTATCTTTTAAATATTAATAATTGTATTCAGGGTGGTTTGTCAACGTTGGTTTGTCAACGATTTTAGTTACACCCTGTATACAATTATTAATACTTATTTAAAAGGTAATTAAGAAAAAATCCTACAACTTTGGTATTTAAAGTTTTTTTCTATCTCTCAGGATAAGCTCAGTAGGCGCAGTCTAAATTTATACGTTCCTATAATTTTGGCCACTAAATGTTCAGTAAGTGTTTAAATAGAAAATATGTTTTTCTTGACTTTTAAGTATAGGTGTACTACACTGTAAATGGCTTTTTGAAATGTTGTTTAAGTTTATTTTTGTTTAGGAATAAGACTTTTTATTTATTTTTCTATCACAATGTAAGTAGTTGGTACTTATGTCTTAGATTTGTGTTTAAATAAAAAAAAATTGTTTTTTAATTTGCTAAGTTTATTTATTTTGTTCCAATCTGTAGCATAAATGGTTATTTACATTTTCTATATAAATTTTCTAATGTGAAAATGAAAATTTATCCTTAAAAAATAGTAATTAAAAGAAAAAAAAAAGATTAAAATTGATTACCTCAAGTTTCAATTTACTTAAAACTAAATAACTTAAGCATATTTTTATTATTTGAGATACTTTTCTTTATTTCTGTGTAGATAAGTGTAATTTCGTGTAATTTCGTAGCGAGTCTGCGACTATTGAACTTTTATATTATATCCTATATATTTTATGCAGTAGTGGAATTTTATTTACATAGAAAAAATGGAATAAATATCCTCTAAAAATAGATTTTACCTATATACCAAAGAAGATAATAGCGATACCTAAAATATTGTAATTTTTTTTTAATTTTGAAATTTCTTGAACTGTTTAGTAGATTTTTCCGTTTTTTTTTCCTTTCTTGGGTTTATGGTTCCAAATTTTACTCTTTAAAAACAAACTACATTGTTTTAGTTATAGTTTATTCAGACGTTTCGGCCTTCTTCAGTGAATTATATAAAGGCCGAAAATGGCCGAAACGTCTGAATAAACTATAACTAAAACAATGTAGTTTGTTTTTAAAGAGTAAAATTTGGAACCATAAACCCAAGAAAGGAAAAAAAAACAGAAAAAAATAATGTAATTTTACATGCCGGACTATGCGAAATTTTCAAAGCTCTTTATGTAATTTTTTGGAACGTCCATGGTGCGTAAAGTAAATATCGCGTATACGAATCTGTAAAATTACATGATAATACATATCTGTATTGTTGAAAATACATGACGGATAAATGCTAGTTCCAAGCAAGCCATGGATATTTTCCATGACCAAACAATGGTTTTACATAAAACAATAAGTGGAAATACAGAGCTATTTACGTATACTCTTGATATTATTATAATTGCATATGTATTTTTACAATATCAGTTACTTAAATTGGATGTAATATCAAAGAAAGATACATGGAGTATTAGGGATTTTTTACATAACGGACAACTTTAATTTTAATGAAGTGACATGTAAATATTTTACTAATACTTTCATGGAATATTTACTTGAACAACCAAGGCAATATATTACCAATGATAATTATGGTATTTTTAGACAAATATTTTTTACTGTGTACCGTCCATAATTTTTGAAGATGGAAATACCCATTCTGTAACAGTGACGTCCGAGCGTTACGTAAATATGCTAGAGATGTTTTTTATTCCTGATTTAGGAAGAAGGGAATTACTAAAAAATGCGTTATTATTCCAGTAAGATGAAGCAACAGCCCGTACCACTAGAAAGTCTATGAGAAGTGTTTAATGGTAGACTTCACGATTTGGGGATTTAAATTGGCCGTCTAGGTCCATGGACACAACTGCACCAGACTTTTTTCTATGAGGCTAAACATCCAATAACTCAAAGTCCGAAGTGCTGAAGAAGTCCGACAAATAGATCAGATTTTGATTCATCGTGTCATGAATCATTTCGGGTCTAGTCTTGAAATGTGCATTAGGTTAAGTCGTGTGTTACAGTAAATCACAAAGAGTAGATTGTAATTAAGTGTAATAAAATGTTTGTTTTATTAAGTTTTAAGAATTTTATTGAGCTATTGAAATGGGGACCTCTGTGAAAATAAACTAGCGACTTTTTCTTTTATCAAGGTTAGCAAAGCGTGACACGGTGTGTTCAGAATTGTTGATGGATGTATGGGTTCTCGGAAACTATCACGGATACAAAAAGAAAGAAGGTTTAGACAATTTATTTAACAACTTAATACCGCTCGCGGAATGGTTATGGGTATTTTGTATTTTCTTTATACTATCATATCTTTTTCTGTTTTTAAGTATATTAAGATTTGTAAAAACGTTCTTAAAGTAATTTTCTGCAATAGATTTTAATTAAAATTTTGATTCCAAGGTTTCGGTTTTCTGCAACCTTCATCAGATTGGACAGATATAGCAAGCGTATAAAAAATGGAAAAATCTCTAGCGCTTTTTAGTACATTGGTCACATAAAAAACACATATCATGCATGATACATTTTATTTATTAATGGTTTAATGGAAATATTTTATTTTAATTTCGAAGTAGTTCTAGCTTTTTGGATTGTAATCGTGAAAAAAACACCCTTTGAGATTTTCGTAGATCTTTGCATTTTCGGGTCCATGGGCCCCGAAAAACATGTGCTCCCATTTCTGTCAGTCGGTCGCTCTATCTGTCGTTCTGTCTCTATGCAGCATAATTCAAAAACTACTTATCCAATTGACTTTAAATTTTGACCAAAAATCAATTTTAAGAAGGGGCTTAATGCTTACATTTTGATAAAAATTCGTAAAAAAACGGCAACGCCACAAAATGTAAAAAAATCTTTATTAAAAGATTGCTTATGAAATGGACCTCAAAATTTGGGCAAAACTAAAAGGTGATATAGGGATATACTGGTAAAATTTGTGTGTAAATCTATCTTGGTGAAGCAAAATGGCGGCTCAATGAATTGTTCAAATATTCGGTAAAAAAATATTTTCAAGAAACAAAGAAGGAAAGAATAGGGTCAAGAAAATAGTTGAAACCCATTTAAACAGGAAAAATATGATAAAAATTATAAATATATGTGTTGTATCGGTGGTCGCAATCACATTTAGTGTAATAAATTAGTCTACCACGATTTAGAAAAATGTAATAAAAAGGTAAGGACACTGATGACAGAAAACAGGATCCATCATCCCAAAGCAAGGAAAGATTATAAATACCTAAGCACTGATAAACGGAGGGGGACTTGATGACCTCATAATGATGGAAAAGTAACAAAAAAACGGCTTTAAAAAAATTTCTTTTTTCGCAAAAAAGTACCAACAACATTACATAGAGTAGCTCTTTACCAGATAGACACTCCTCTCTGGAATTAAAAAAAAAGATTTTAAAGGAGTACTAACACTTAGAGATGCAAAAAAGAAGTGGCTGGGCAAAGCGTTGCTTGGAAAATACCCGTCTACGTTGCGAAAAGCTGGAAGTGAATCGAAAAACTGCCTTGTCAAAGGGCAACTCTATGCCGAAACGGAGGGTTTTATCGCGGCCATACAAGATGGTTGCATGCAAGAAAAATTTTTATAAAAAGCAACAAAGAAACTACAATTGATAATGACCGTTGCCGAATGCGTCAAAAGACCTCTGAGAATATAGAGCATCTAACTTTACGATGCCAAGTATTACCTCCAACCGAATATATTAAGAAATATAATTTAACAGCGAATATGGTTTACCAAAAGCTAATAATCTTGTGCGCCTTGAAAACAGAAGAAAAATTGTATTTTAAATAAATACCTGCCCCGGTGTTGGAAATTGATAAATAACGCCTATATTAAGATAGTTACCACTATCAAAACTGATAAACCAATAAGTTGGCTTACTTCATGGACGTCTAACATCCATGTGATCACAGCCTGGAACAAGAGTACTTATATCTACAAATGTTTATCTTGCGACTGGGTTACTTAACTAACTATCCTTAACAACCTATCATATAGAAAATAGAAGTTTAACCAAATTTTATTATTGAATATTATATTTAAAATCGATTTTTTTTCCATTCCATACTCTATCCTAAAAACCTAGATGGCTTTTAAAATGTTGTTTCCGGTATCGTAGATTTCATGAAAAAATGACAAAGTGTATTTTGAGAGCTACTTTCCAATATTTTACTAATAGTTGAGATATACAGCAAGTGTCGAAAATAGGACACCCTGTTCAGGGTGGTTTTTTATTTTTTGACATATGTTTTTGCGTTCTATTTCTAGACGTAAAAAATGTTTAAATATAAAACTTGCAAACTAGTTCTTTTCAGAATATCAAACTTTTTAAAAAGTCGAAAAAAAAACAAACGTATATATTTTTAATGAAACAGCCTATATATTCTGCTTTAAATAGATTAATATATTTTTTCTAATTTTAAATATACACCACTTAACACCTTTAACTCTAAAAATAGACGAGAAAATTGCAAAAAAATTCGCCATAAGTCCAGTGTGTGTGTCACGAAAGAAGAGATCTATATATTTAAAATAGAATATACGGAGTGTTCTATTCAAAAAAATAGGACTTTTGTTAATTTTTTAACTTTTTGGCTTTATTTTTAAAAGTTTAATATCGGTAAAAGACTGATCTGTCAGTTTTGTATTTGAACTTTTTTTAGCTCAAAATATGAAGGGCGAAAAGGCATTTCAAAATATAAAAGCCCGCCCTGTACAATCATAATTAAAAATGTAACATTTGATTATGATCGAGGACTAAGTTACAGTTAAAAATCTATCCGTCCTGTACATTCATAATAAAAATTGTAACATTTGATTATGATCGAGGACTATGTTACAGTTAAAAATCTATCTTAACGTGAAGATTTTGCGCAGATCGAGATTTACGAAGGAGGATAGTTAAAGCGTAAAATCCATTTACATCCACATACATGAGATATATAAATCAGTTTCTCAACACCAATAATCACTAGAATAAAGAGCATATGTTTAATTTAATAGAGAATTTAACTGATTTTTAATACTTGAGGGTATCTGAACTCCATTTTTTACTTTATTCTGGAAATTCCTCATATAAGCTATTTAATAGATACTTGTCCTTAAAAAAAAGAAGTTAAGTGTTAAAGTATCTTATTCTAATTAAAAATATCTATAGGTTAAGTAATAAATCAAGAGTAGCTAATATTTTTATACAATTTGCCTATTTTTTCTGTAGTACATTTAGGAATTCGAAATCCATTATGAATGGTCTATAAATAAAATATTTTACTTTTACAAACTGTACGTCTTTTTATTTTTGGCTAGACAAAATTATTGGTAAAGCCTTCCTCTAAAAGTTTAATTTTGAAGATTTTATTTTTGGTTTCAACTATTCTATCAATATACCACCTTACGTCATATAATATGGTATAATTTTCTACTCTGGTTAAAATTACGGTGTTTAAAGTATTATCTGTATTAGATTGTTGTCTAAATCTTTTTCTGTCACTTCATGCCACGAACTCTTATAGGTCTATCTGTGGAAAGGCGAACTTTATCATCAAAAAATAGCCAGGAGAGTATTGATTTTCTAAGTAGTTTTGAAATGCTATTTTTTAGTCGAATTTTTAGATACGGAGTTGTATTTTTTATTCCGCTTAAGGATGAACTGTAGTCACGCACATTTATTTCATCATAATTGCAATAAGCCAATTAGGTTCGCATCAGCGGTCTCATTACTGTCATAGATGGTGCTCTCTTCCAGTTTCAATCACCTTCAAATCTCTCAATATCTTAATTTATATCTTTAACCATTTCTTCGTTTTTTTTTCCTAAATCCGTATCAAAATTTAGAGTAATACGTTTCATAAAAAATTCCAAGTTCTCTAAATAACTTCCTAAATATGTCCAAGTTCTCTAAATAACTTCCTAAATATTTCTAATTTTCCCTTTTTGATCTCTGCAGATAATCCTTTTTATTTTCTTTATTAGGCATACTAGAAATCTGGGCAACGCAAAAATCAAGTCGGCCATTTTCTTCTTGAGGAAAGCAAAACTTACCTAAAAAGATTTTGGCTATTTCACTCATAATTTCAAGCCAATAAGAATAAAGCATTTTTGAAAATTTACCTGTTTTAAATCGGAGAGATAGGTAACGTCAAAATTATATTAGCCTTTTGAATCAATCAGTAATCCTAAAGAGTCATCTCAACCCAGTTTTAAATCGAAAAGAACTTAATTTCCATAGTTACGCTCATTGTTAAAATCAAGTGGTTGTCAGTGAATTTTCAACAGAAAAATAAGGCAATACATGTTTTGGGCAAGTCCCACTAGAACTAATACAAAATTTTGTTAAAAAATCTACTCCCATCAACACAGTGAAAACTAAATCATCCATCTGGCATCAGTTTATGGATTTTTGTAAAGTACGGAATTGCATTCCTCTCCTAAATTGCCGACATTCTCGACTCAAGTTTCAATATGAAAGGGAAAAACGGGGAGAATACAAAGAGGTTTACGTAAAATAAATATGGAATACCACTGCGAAGATGATGCAGTAAAAATATTTTAATATCAAAATATCCGTTGATCCCTTCAGTGACATACGTTTTAAAAAGCTCGTGATGCGCGTAATGCGAAAAGTGGTGTTTTAAAAGAGAATTTAGTGCAAAGGCTTTAACCATCCAAGATATTTATGTTGTGGCTTCTATCTGGGATGAAAATGGTCCAGATGATTTGCAGAGAAAATCTTCCATATATGAGCTTTTGAGCTGGCCTGAAGGGGAAATGAAACGGCTAATAGCAAAATATCTTTCTTCAACCCTGGGATGAATATCGAGGGTAACTTTACTGGAAGAATTTAGTATAATTCCTTATTTTTTAAACCAAATCAAGGTGTAGTAGTAAGTGGCTAATTCGCAATAAAAGCAACGTTGATTTTTATCTAGACCAAAACTTCGGCAGAGGGAAGTGGTCTTGATACAGAAAATAACAAGATCACTATCCACTCCGCTCTTCTGCAGTATCAGTTCTTGCGAAACATGGTGTTAACGAGTAAGAGTTAATAAAACTGACTGAGCATACTAGCAGTCAGTCAATTAAATCCTACTGCAACTGGATCCAGGTCATCATTTCAGCTTGATGGAGAACATCAATAAAGAACAACACAAGCCTCTGCTCAAAATTCTTACAAAATCCTCCTGTGGCAGCCTACCAAAGCAATGAAAATCCGATTATGTATTAAAATTGTACGTTTATTATTGCTAACAATTATAAGTAGCTTGCTTTAAATTTATTGCCTGTATATGTTCATGTTGAAGTTTATTCTGATTTGTTTGAATTAAATAAAAGTACTTATCCCTGCTCTTCTAGATCGTTGTCGTTATTCGTGAAATAGTCAGGACCGTATACCACACAAAAATTTCTCTCTTGTGGTATTATATATATATATATATATATATATATATATATATATATATATATATATATATATATATATATATATATATATATATATATATATATATATATATATATATATATATATATATATATATATATATATATATATATATATATATATATATATATATATATATATATATATATATATATATATATATATATATATATATATATATATATATATATATATATATATATATATATATATACTGCTGATATTCAATATTTACTTGGTTAGGAAAATTAATTTTATTGGTTAGTTTATCTTCGAATTAATCATTGTAAACAAAACCAACCAGATGATGATTGATTGCAAACTATGTTAAAAAAGAGATACAAAAGATCTCTGTTATCAGTAATAATAAACCTTCCATATAATCATCAAATACGTTACGTTAACTTACCCAAATGAGTTTTGATATTATTTATGGACTGTATTCTATCAACTATTCGAAAAATATCTCTTATTGAGTAATTTACTGCTGTGGAAAAAATGAAGGTCATAGCTCTAGTTTAAGAATATGGACTCACGTGGCTGGCTTGTGTAAAGCCATGGCAATAGAGGGCAATTATTTATTCTATATTTTCTATCACTCTATTTAACTCTATGGAGTCTTGCTTTTGTAGTTTTGTTTGTGTTGAAGCAAATTTATTTTCCTTTAGCCAATGCCTCCATATTCAAAGTAAGAAAATTACATACTACAAATTATAAGTCTAGTACTTTTACAAGTAAGTCGATTACATTTTTTAAGCTAATTTATTTATAGCTTCAAAATTATAGTTTCATACGCGGTTGTTCTTCCGATTAAAAAAATGTACAAACAATATAACTTTAGAGGGCCTGAAAATCTATTATTTTTGTTTTTCTTAGAATTTTTTATTACTGTTTCTTAAAGAGTTTTCACTAAATTGCTTACATCTGGAATTTCGAGTTCGGATTTATTATAATTTTGTATTTATTGTATTTGACTCGACAAATACTCAGTAGTTTTTGGCTGTGTTGGGTCAAAAACGTTCAAGCTTTTTAAATGGCGTTGTCTTCTAAAATATCGTTCTTGTTGTCACTTTGTTGAAGGCTTGAGAATCACCAAACTGCTATTTAAAAAAGTATTTCTACTTAAATTGTAGATGTCTCGGCTGTCTATGTTAATTACAGTGAGGAACAAATTTCAGCTTTCTTTTTGTTTCTTAAACAAAACCTATTGGATTCAACTATACCCAAGTAACTGAAAAATACCTATTAAAGAATTTAGTTGGCTCGCTAAAAACTTATTTTATTTTTATTTGTTAAAAAAGTTTAATTTATAGGCATATACAATGAAAATACAAAATACAGATAATAATATATTGTAGGTTCAACAAAGACAATTGAATAGCTCATTTTTATTATTAAATCTAAAGTTTAGACATTCATGTTGCGCTTTTTAGCCTGCCTTGTGAAAGCAGCCATTGGTGCATCTCTCGTCATAGTTCAGCAGTAGTTGGCTAACATCTCACTGTTCCATTTTCCCTGATACCTTCTTTCTATGTTTGAAATATCCTGGTGAAACCTCTCACTCGTCTTCTACAGCATCATAATTTTCCGGAAAATAATCCAGATGATAATAAAGGAAATTAATTTTCAACGACATATTGCACCCTAAGTTTTGGTAACACAAAAGTTGGGCAATCAAATATTTGTAGTTTTTTGCTTTTGTGTTTCCCAAAAACTTTGTTGCAACCATTTCAAAGGCATTCCAAGCGTCTGTTTTCTTGCTTTCAAGTATGAAATCGGATTGCGCATCTCCGAAGAATTTCCTAATGTGGGGACCCACAAATACTTCCTCTTTAATTTTAGCATCACTGGTGGTAGAGAATCTTTCTGTTAAATAACTAAAAGCACGGCCTTGACCTTCACAAAGTTTTTCATAAGTCAATGAAGTGGCGGTAGTAAAATGTTTTCAGAGGGAACTAATGGGGCGCCGCGCGCCGGTAACATTTTTCTCTCCTGGCTCAAAAGGCTCTCTCGGTGGTAAAATATTCTTTCTGAAGTGATCCGATCGTGCTCGACTGTCCCATTCGCAGAGGAAGCAGCACTATTTGGTATAACCTAGCTACATGCAAAATCGCCAAAATTTTTAAATTTCCACATATTAGCTATTTAAATCTTTCATATTGTATAGTTTCCAGTAACAATTTCAAATCACTATACGGTTATTCATGTGGACCCCATGCCCAATTGGGACTTGTTTTCATTATGGAGTAACACAGCTTTAAGATTACTTTCTGGATTACAATCCAGATTTAAAGCCGCTATTAATCCCTCAATGTCTCTACAGGCTACCAACTTGTTTTACATGTTAAAAAATGGTTCTAAGTTTTTCTTCGGTACACAGAAACTTTTATTTCGTCTTGAAGTAAATTCCAATGCAATCGTGAGGCCAATAGTTCTGCTTTTTCCTTGGGCAATTCTAAATCCCTTATAAGGTAACTTAATTCACTGTGACTTATTTTGTAAAGCTTCTTACTGGAAAGTTCACAGACAAAATCGGAGTCTAGAGCCTGAGGTGGATTAGGTACAGGCAATTCCTCACTATGAGGCACCAGGCATATGGCAGATTGTAAATTTGGATACTTTATTGCAGATGTTTTTTCTCCAAAAAGCCTATTTTGATGGGAGGTGTCAAGCCAAAGCAGTCAGTAACGGGGTCTTTCGTTTCTCGCTTGATCATAGGAACAGCGAAGGGCATCTTACGTTATTTTTCACTTAGCCAGCCGCGTGTGAAAATCGTTCCACGGCACATTTGTTGAAGCATTTATGTGAAGCCCAATTTATATCCTGGTCTCTAACTTTGCACCCAAAACACAAGTGTTTAAGTATGTTTTTCTTTCACAAATGTCACTTCACCGCGACAAACTCGCGACATGTTGCTCAAAACTCTCTAATTTCTTAAATACGAACAGCTCTTGATCAACTGGTGGTTGAAATACGACTAACTAACAATTTAAGATTTATGCTATTAGTATTTAAACCCCTTATAAAGTACCCTGGTATAATAAATCCTAGTATTCCTCATTTAATGGTCGAACTTTCCCATACATTAAGGGCAGGTAGGTAAATTATGAGGCTTTTGCAAGACTAGTATAATAAAATGAGTATGATTTTGCTATTTTGGTCTCGGAAGCATTTCTGCTGTTCCCCAGTGTTATTGGTTGTTCTATACCTTTTCTATGTTAGTGTCGATATTAGGATTGAATTGGCCACTTTTACTTGGAACATGAATAAGAACAACGTCTTCAAACGTATCAGCAGTATTGTCTGAATCCTAAATTATTTTCATTTTATACGTATCATCCGATGAAGCCACAGTGTTGGCGCAACATGTCATGACTTTGATTTGTTTAATATAGTGAAAGTTTTAAGTAAATATTGTTTTTTTTTACTTAGTGCCATATATATTAGTTATGGAGTTCCACCAAGTATCAGCCGAATTAATCCAGTCCATACTGATTTTCCTAGAGAAGATATTAAGCAGCCTCAGCGTTAGAAAATTTTGTTTAACTTGTT
Source organism: Kuschelorhynchus macadamiae (assembly GCA_030620095.1). Classification (NCBI taxonomy): domain Eukaryota; kingdom Metazoa; phylum Arthropoda; class Insecta; order Coleoptera; family Curculionidae; genus Kuschelorhynchus; species Kuschelorhynchus macadamiae. The sequence goes on along the minus strand of JAUTXW010000122.1, from coordinate 1,394,526 downwards.
AATTCTATGTTTAAGCGTCGGTGAGAAAATCTGTCCACTATATTTTCTATAAATAAATAAATAAAAAAAAAATATATATATACAGGGTGATTCATGAGGAAATGTCAATACTTACAGGTACATATTCTGGACCAAAAAATAAACATAAAAGTCTATATAAATAAGTGCCCGCAAGGCCTTAGTTCTCGAGATACAGGGTGTTAAAGTTTTTATTTAATTTTCCTATTTTTTAAATAAAATCTATGATAATGTAAATAATAGAGTGAAAATTGATATACGGGGGTTTTTTGGTATGACAAATTCGAATCTAATATTAGCATTGCTCTTACTTGTCCACCTTGCCACCTACATGGCTTTCTACTTCTTCGAACAATCACAACTTTTTGGTACAGTCTTGTATTACATTTTTGAGCATAACAAATTATTTCCTTGCCATTTCTACGTCAAAAAGGTATACCTGTTAAAAGTGGATACGAGCAACCGTTTTCGAGATATTTGGATTTAAAACAGTTTCGGCGCATGTGATTTTTTTTATCAAATTCACAAATCACAAAGTATGCATGTATTGTAAAAAAATAGAAGTGTGCCTTGCCTGACAGAACAACTGCTGGTTGGTGTTCTCATCGTTTTTCCTGTTACTTAGCAATAGTAACGTCAGTTAAAAATTGTGATCAAATTGTGTCACTGTCAATTTCTGTTCATAACTTTTATTATCTGACAATAATCATTTAAGAAACTTTAGATCTAAATACGTCATTATGCCTGTGATATTCTCGCATCGTGAATATGCAGATATGATATTCGTCTATGGCCTCTGCAATGTCCTTTTCCAGATAGAAGAGTGCCAGGTAGAAGAGTTTTTCAACAAGTTTTCACTACTGCTGGAGAATCTGGGATGTTTCCAAGTGCAAAAATTGTATCTGAAAGGGAATCGTGACCCAACGTTGAAGTAGAAGAGGTCATACTCAATGCCGTCGAAAATGATCCAAGCATAAGCACTAGGCGGATTGTAGATACTTATCAAATTACACAATCGTCTGCTTGGAGAAACCTTCACGTTAATTGTTTATACCCATTTCATTTACAACGGATTCAACATTTGCAGGAGGGTGATTTTGAGTTGAGAATGCAATTCTGTAACTGGATTAATGAAGATCGAAGGTTGTATAGGTATATTTTTTTCACTGATGAAGAACAGTTCACGCGTGATGGTATAAATAATCTTCACAATTAACACCGGTTGTCCTATGAAAATCCTCACGCTACAGTAGAACATAATTTCCAACATAAATTTAGCAATAATGTGTGGTGTGGAATGTTAAATGGTCATTTAATTGGTCTATTTATAATCGACGGTAGTCTTACAGGAGAAAAATATTTAAACTTTCTTGAAAATCACTTGCGAAATCTATTAGAAGATGTTCCCCTTAATGTAAGACAAAACATGTATTTGCAACATGATGGAGCCCCTGCACACTACAGTTTACTGATTTTTTAAACCAAAACTTTCCAAACCGATGGATTGGTCGGGAAGGTCCGTTTAATTGGTCACCTAGATCGCCAGACCTTAATCCTTTGGATTATTGTCTTTGGGAATGGTTCAAATCACTGGTATATTCCACTAAAGTAAATACAAGAGAAGCATTATTGGATCGGATAACAAACGCAGCACAAACACTAAGAAATGCGCCCGAATGTATCCACAGAGCAACCCGAGCTATACACCATAGAGCTGACCTGTGCTTAGAAGCAAATGGTGGAATTTTTGAAAATTATAAAACGTAACCTAGATTTTATTAAAAACAACTAAATAATAACAATTTTAATACAAATTAAATACCTTTTGTTTAGTTTATGTCTGAGGCACTGAATACACACCTCAAAAAAAGTGTTAGTCTTTCATTTCAAAGCTTTTGTGCCAAGATGCGTTTAAATTTGGACAAAATAACAAACTTTTAAAATTTTGCGATGATAAAAAATTACATGCGCCGAAATTGTTTTAAATCCAAATATCGCGAAAACGGTTGCTCGTATCCACTTTTAACAGGTATACCTTTTTGACGTAGAAATGGCAAAGGAATAATTTGTTTTACTCAAAAATGTAATACAAGACTGTACCAAAAAGTTGTGATTGTTCGAAGGAGTAGAAAGGTATGTAGGTGGCGCCCCCTACAAGTAAGAGCAAGACTAATATTAGAATCGAATTTGTCATACCAAAAAACCCCCGTATATCAATGTTCACTCTATTATTTACATTATCATAGATTTTATTTAAAAAATAGGAAAATTAAATAAAAATTTTAACACCCTGTATCTCGAGAACTAAGGTCTTGCGGACACTTACTTATATAGACTTTTATGTTAATTGTTTGGCCCTGAATATGTACCTGAAGTATTGACATTTGTTTACAATACAATAAGTCCTGTATTGTTTTATATATCATAATTGTTTATTTATTCAAAATAAAATGTTTGGAGTATTACGATTTAGAAAATCTCTGCTTATTTTGCATATTTTTAGAAAAGTCCCAGGTCTCAAATGTCGTAATTTATTTCGTTTCAGCGCTCACACGTTTCTCCGCGGGACCCATATCAAACAAACCATTCCAGGAAATAAAATAAAGGATCGTCCAGTCTGTCCACTGTTAAATCCCAAAACAATTTCTCGCTAGGGTAGAAGCAAATATGCATTGTTCGTCCAGCCGCGTTTTGGGTGAAACTGAGAAAAAAGTATCCATGGTGTGGAATTTCAACTAAGAAATTTCTGGTTTAAATTAGTTTGCTTGGGCAGTGAAGTAATTATTATACCCACTTAAAGAAATTATAAAACTAAAAATCCGAATAATTCCACAAATACATTACTTGCCTATATTCCGAGTTTCAGTTTTAGTACCGCGTACGTTTGTTTACATAAATATACATTTAGGGGAGTTAACCAGGAATTTTCGTGAAAATGAAGTGCTCTTTTTCTTGGATTTTTTGGCAAGTTGCCGGCGTCATAGAGTAAGATAATTCTGAGTTTATGCATTGCATAACGGCCAGAAGCCATTTTTCTTTTATTTTTGCAGAAAATAGCATTTTTATTTAACAAAGTATACAAGACCGATAGAAACCGACCACAAATTATTTTTTTCTTTTCAAATTTCCCATAAAACTGGGATTCAGAGAGCCACGTCCAATACATAACTTACAAAAGAAAACCCTAATTATATAAAGACATTTCTTCATAATTTTACTTCTGTTTAATTAGTTTCGATAAAAAACGTATAAAAAGATACTTTTAGCTGTCACTAATAAAGGCGGAAATTGAGTTGTCTGTAGTTTTTGTGCAGACCTATTGCATAAGAAAATCTATTTAAATTCATAAGTTAAATATTTGTGTTCTTAATTAAATGTAAAGCAAAACAAACAACTAGTAGTTAAACTCTTAATTGAGAAAATATTGTTTAGAAATGAAATAAAAACTATTTATTTGAAAAATAAGCTTTTGTAACTATTTAGTATAATCTTTTTTTCTCTACGTCTATTAAAAAAAAACTAAATAATAAAAAGATAAAAAATGTTGCCAAAATTTATATTTCTTTTTAGTTATTGAAAAATGTAGAGAGTCTAACACATAAGTTTAAAGAGAAACCTGCATTTAAAAATTAAAACATCCAATGTGGCTGATGTTTACAAGAACTACACATGATTCAATTTTTAATTAAATTGCTGTTTTTATTAGATACAAAAGTTTAAAATTTGGCGTAACCACCGGAAAAATTTTTTCACAAGTTTTATCAACATTCATTAAATCGAAGTAAAAGTATGAGCAAATTTAAAAATTCTTTATTTTAAGCGGTTTGTGTTTATTTTTAGATTATGTACTGGGCATACATAAAAGAGTGCCGTTTTAACGCAACTTTGAAAACTAATAAATATGCTTTTATTAAAAAAATAATAATAAATAAAACATATAATAAAAATGTTAGAGTTTGAAAACAAATACACGTAAGAAAAGTTCTGACTTAACAAATATGCATTTTTTAAGCATATTATTTAAAAATTTTCCAATTAATGAGAAAAAAATTAATTTAAGAGTTTTGTATTATAAATAAGGCGAGTTCTAGAATCCTAGGTATATTGAAAATAAGACACTTTGTCACTAGTGTGAAATAGTGATGCTTTAATAAACTACATGTCTTGCGTGCAACTCTTGGGATACAAATGTTTTAGACACTCAATATATCACTGTTCATACCACGAACAGTCATTGTTCCGTATTTACTAAAACAAATCTTTTTATTTTTTAAATTCGCTTTAAATTTAATATACAGATCATGTTCTAATTCTACAATACATATAAGCCGCGTTGTTATACTTATTTTTCTTACCATTCGCTTATTTAAACACTGCAACGGGACTTATGAATCACCTGGATCGAGGAAGAACCCACAATGACGAGGCCTTTTGAACCAGTTTAATATTTGATTAACCAATAATTAGTGATGCAGTCCACTTATCTCTTGAGCTTAGGACAATCGTAAGATTATTCTACATTTTTTTGATTCCTTCGAACCGCGTTCTGGATTTTTTCTTTTTTAAATTTAAATTTAAAATTGTTAGTCTTATATTGTTTTAATGTTGATTAATGTATCTTGTACAATATATGACTAACATTACGCGGTAATAACAATAACTTTATACCATATTACCATGTCATCCCCATATGACCTTTAATGTTTGCCCAAAATTTGAAGTGAATCGGATAACTAGTTTTTTAGCTGTGCCGTGAACAGTTAGACAAACAGACAAACGGAATTGAGAAAACATCCTATAGAAGATAGTAATAGTTTTGAAAGCTGGGCAGATTCAATTATCTATAACTATCAATAATGCAATATTATTTGTTACTTTTGGCTCTCCTCCCTTCACATTTTATCTATGCTTAAAGGCCGTTTTCCATGCTGCAATTCTTCTTGCAATATGCAATAGTCTTGAACATAGGCATGCGCAGTTTGATAAAATCGTGCAAGTCTCTTGCAATTGCAAGAGAATTGCACAATACCGTTCTGTCCGATCTTTATTGCAATTTTCCCGCAAGTATGGGGAAAAAATAGTTATATTTCTATCACCAACCAAAGTAAAAGTTCCTGTAGAAGTGAAAGAACGGATTCCTGGCGTACCATATTTTGTGGTTAGGAATTATACTTCTTAACGGGGCCTACGTGATTTACGCATATTTATGTCCGGTTGGATTTACTTATTTTACGGCACATTGCAAGAGACGATTCTGTCTGATTTTTTTTTGCAAGTTTCGCTCAAGTCTGAGGGAAAAACCCAACGCTTTGTTTGTCTTCTTTCCACCTTGCTGGTTTGCAGAAGAACAGCAGCAGTAATATTTAAGGAAACTGAAGCAGCAATTACTTTTTTCCAGTTGGATTTACTCATTTTACGATCCATTTTACTTTTTAATAATAATTTAACTCCCACCACAAGTTTAAGTAAGCTGTCAAGTGTAAACAATTTTGAATCAAGTAGACTCAAATCCGGAAGTAAATTTAATTTCCAAAAGTTTGCTACATATTGCAATTAAAACACAATTGCCGCTTGTAAAACGACTTGCAAGAGAGATTGCGCGCAATGGCTTGCAAGTGCCACCTCTTGCTGCAATAGACTTGAAGATAAGTCTTGCAGCATGTAAAACGGCCTTAAGACTGGTCCAAACTCTGTCAGATCCGAACAGAACAATAAAAACATTACTTTGCCAGTAACTATAAAATAAATAAAACAAAAATTAAAATTTTCAAAATGTTTTCCAACACTTAGAACGCAAAGAATCAATGAAACAGTCAATTTCTCCTTTTTATCAGTTTGCATTTTTTTTCCGCTTCAAAAAAGTTTGTTAACTGTAGACTGTCCATAATCTTAACGAATAAAAAACATATGTTCACTCGAGTTATCGTTTTCTTCTTCGAGAAATAAAGACTCGGTCCCTAGACTAATGAGGTTTCTCTCAGAGGTCCACATTGACTACAGATATCATGTGATTTTTGTGTAGCACCACAATGCAGATTTTTCAGGGGTGCCACTAAGAGGGCGCAGGAGGGCGATACTACCTATTATCTCGAGCAGTTGGCTATTAGTTGGCAAGTTGGCAAATTACCAGGCACATTTACTAACGAGCAGAACCGGCATCTATACAGAAATTACTGTAATACTATAGGCAGTTGGTTTTTCCTTTTATGCCAAACGTCTTTTCAGCGAGAGGACGACCTCAGAGATTTTTACTCCGATATCCTCGTTGTTATTTACTTCGCCCGGAGAATACGTATTAATTTACTTATTTGGCAATAGCTTAGAAACTGACAAAGATATTGGTATGCGGTTATCGCCAAAACATCGATCTTTAATTACTGTTTATAACTAGCGGAACAGAAGTATACCCTTTCTTTTAAAAGTCAACAGCTCCCCCACCCTTATTCAGGTTGATGTGACAATAATTTTATTACCAAAGTGATAGGACGTTAACTTAGCTCTCGAGTGAGGTAATACAAGTAATATCTAGTTCTGGGAATTTTTATAGAAATGTTGAAATCTGTTGTTCACCTTAGCAACAGCACCCGCTTGCGATAAATTTAGAAACTTAAAAATATTTTTATTCAAGACGCTAATATGAAGGACTCTCGATATATGGGTGATAAAAGCACCTAACTGAACACCCTGTACAAGGAGTAATCTGTCATTTTTTAGAGCTATGCGGATGCATATTATTGAAATATAAAAGGACGTTTGTTAGATCGAGGTGATAATGTGATAATGATATTAAATTTAATTTATCTCTACAGCCAATAAATACCAAAGCAGGATATATATCAACCTAACGTAAACGTTCCCTGAACATTTTAAGGATGAGGACTAAAAATTTTATTAAGTCTTTCTATAAAAATGTTGGCAATATGAGAGCTAGATGACACATATGTTCTGGTAGCTGCTCAAGGCAAATAGTGTAGAAAATATTACTTTAGAGAAATTGTTGCCAAAGGCAGTTTTCATATTTCACACAACTGATACATATGAGACCACTGCAGAAGAAATATAACATTTCTTAGAAAGATAAACAAAACACCATTATCAGAACATCCAGAACTTACACAAAAGGTGAACAAACTCTAAATACCTATAAAATGGTCACGAGGTCAAGACGGGAATGTCGTGAATCGTTTTTTTTTTTTTGGTTAGAGAGTGTAGAGTCACTGTGATAAAATCTGACAAATTGCAAAAGAGGACGGCCATTCAAAATATTTTTGAAGAGCCCACTGTCTATTTAAAGAAAAGAAGTTTGGCACCTTTTTTGGATAATTTATTGAAATATTCTAATCGCCACCTATTAGTATTATTAATCTGAGTTGGCACAAGTAAGGTTGTTTGTCCGGTTAATGCAACAATATTCTCATATGCCTGGAATAATAGCTCTCCAGTAATAATAATCTAGCCCTGAGGATGACCCTAATCAGTGTCAAAACGTAGGCGGGCGCTTGATTTAAATGGTTCAATAAATTGTCCGTCCAAAAATGCTACAAAACTGTTTTCGTTCAAATTATATTGTGGACGTGAATTAAAAAAATTCTACTGTTTATTGTCAGTCACAACAATAGTACAAATTATTAAAGCAAACACCTACAATGTGACTAAGAAATTGTGGGAAACTAATAGCTACGAAACTGTAAGGGAGATCAAAAATGTACCAGTAAGGAGACATTACTGACCTAAATGGCACTGTCGATTAAAAACCTGCAGATTGCAAAAGAAATTCTCACACGATACTGCCACCACAGAAAAAATAATTACAATATACTGCTTGGTCAACGTTTGTAATATAAATTACACACATACTGCAATTTAAATTAATGCGTGTTAATGTAAATGTAATGACAACTAAACAATTTTCAAATGTATGAACAGTACATACATCAATTGATTCTTTTCTGAAGGTCTAAAAACAGAAGAAAAAACTTTTTGTTTAAACAGCTGGAATAATATTAAATCTCAACCATATATCTAGACGTATCAAAGACGAAATTGTGTTCGTTTACCTCACCGCAATTCCCGAAACAATTTTTCGCTAGGTTTGACTTAAATACGCGATGCTTACTCGAGCTTTGGATGTTTTCCGACAGAAAGAAAGGGAAGTTAAAATTTAAAATGGAGGAAAGAAAAGGTAAACACTTAATATACTAATTTGGCTTTTGAATTTAGATGCATATAACTGTCTGCAGACACTTTATCACAGATGTAAGAGGTGATCACAAGACGAATTGAATAAGAGCGATAATAATGACATTTTTTTTTACTATTTCGCAATCCAGAAAAAATATCTAACTTAATAATAAAATTCATCTATCTCAATACGTGTAACAGTAGTTTTTGATATACAGCATTCAAGAAAATATTTTTTTTTATTTCATCCACACTATTCATTAATTTTTATTTAATTCGTTCGCATGGATTTCCTGCCTTTCAATGTTTGACAATAAAAGTCAAAGCCTACTTGATTATTCACCCAAAAGACGCAATCGCCACTCATTGAGTCGCACGGATGAACGGGAACGTTCGCACTATGCGGACGAATCAACGAATGGACGAATAGTGAGTTGCTTTATTGTCCACACATTTCACTTTTTGGATCGGCATTTTTTGAAATTTGTGTTTTTTAACTTTCAAAGTGCTCCAGCTCGATAACGGTACGTCGGCATCGGGGAGATACGCTTCTATCTAGTCGGTTGTAGAGGATAGATGGGGGCTTCTTTTGATATAAACACGATTTTGGTGGAACTTATAATAAGGCGGCAGTGGTGTTCAATACGGGCACTCTATTCGAAACCCCAATAATTTAAAATGCAGTTTTTTAACAGACAATATCAGAGTACGGGATGTCACTTTAAAAATAATAAAAAAAGGGTAGAAATGGTGTAAATTTGTAGGTATTTTGAGCAGTCGAAACCCTCACTACTTTGTCAAAGGTCTTTTCAATTTTCCCAATTTCAGTATTTTTTTCCAGAAGAGTAACGAGAGGAGAGAATTGTTTAAGTGTCCCCAAATCTTCACCTAGGGATTGAAAAACCATATCGCCAAAATTACTCTGCGATTTATACAGGACGTGCCATTTAAAAATAAAATTGCAATATTGTTTTCATATCTTTCCATATAATTTTGCATTTGGCCCTGTAGCATGTGAACGGTTTATCTTAGGCAAAACGAGTAAATACGAAAAGAAACCCCTTTATTGCTTCTGACTGATATACAAATTAGCTCGATAAGGGTTAGGGGTTAATTTTGAGAAATGTTGGAATTGTAGCGAATTTTGTTTGCCAGTCTTTGTTCCTTTTTTCCATTTTGACAATGACGCGACGTTTTTAACTCGAAATCACTTATATACATACCGAAAAGTAAAGAAATATTTAATTAAAAAATTAATTTAATTTAATGCCTAATTTTGAATACGAAATGAAGATAGTTATACTAAAAATAATAAATACATGTATGGTTTAGATTTAAAGGTGTGCCCTAGAAGTGGCTTGAAGTGTTGTATTAAAGAAAATGAACATATATTTGCCCACTTGTTACACATTTAAATTGTTCTTATTTCTAACTTAAATAAAATACTAAGTAAAAAAGTCGTAAAAAAAATTATTTTAAAAATACATGGCCTTGTTTATCTAAAAGCGAAATATATGAATAACCAGGTTATCTTTAACTTTAGACTAGTAACGAATATAAACTTTCTTGTTCAGCAGAAGAGTTGCAATCGAAGCAGTAAAAAAGATAAAGGGTGCCCCATTTAAAAAAATAGTATTTTTTAAATTGAATCAGAAACGCGATGTTCAATTGTTTTCCTCTTTTTACTATTTTAATCACAATAAAAATACTACTAGTTTGCTAATTTAACGGACTTTGTAGCTCCTGTAATAAACCCAATTAGCAATATTTACACTTAATTTGGTACACCCTGTATATATACATATATATATTTTTTTCTTTTCGGAAACTAATAATATTTTAATTTTATTTGTTTGCATATCCTTTTGGGTTATTATTAAATTAGCGTTTTTGCGTAATATAGAGTATTTTTGATATATAAGTTTTTACATTTAGAATTGACAGCTGTCAAACTTAATTTCAAGTCAAGTTATTAATTTCGATATCTATATATATATATATATATATATATATATATATATATATATATATATATATAGATATATATATATATATATATATCAAATTAAATTACCTATGGGTTTGCAGCCGGAAATCACCGGATCCCCGATAGGTGGTGCTAAATGTTACATTTAACTTGTAGTACTGTTTCAGTATGATAGACGTTTCGATTTTGTCATATCGAGCAATCTGTTATTTCAGATCTCCCTGGGTACAAGCCTGCCTGATGAGGGTAGAGGCCCAGAAATCATGATCGCAGGAGGGTACCCTGTGACATAATCGAAAGCAATTCTTCTTGTAGGCCGTTTTGCACCTGCAGAAATTATATATTTCTGCTATTATATATATATATATATATATATATATATATATATATATATATATATATATATATATATATGTGTGTATCAGCCAAATGAAATAAATTCGATAATAAATAAATGATGGGGGCGTGTTCGGAAAAACGCTTGGACCCGTCGATTGGGATTTTTAGTTGCTCATTTTCTCCAATAAAAACTTTTTATACAGGGTGTGTCCTGTAACAGTGGTCAATGCCAACTTTCTTATTTCAAATGCAACACCCCGGATATTATTTAATTTTTGGATTCTTTAGGAGATTCTAAACATATTTTATGTTCAATGTCCTATACCTATCTTCAACTATTTCGGCAATATTAAGTGTTTTCAAATTTATTTTTATTTTATTTATTTCGAATTTATTATTATTCATGAAAGTGGCTCTGGTTACTGAACTATTTATTTGATTACAAAAATTCGCTACAACACACTCAATACTTATTTACCATTTAGGTCTTCATATTAAGAATGTAAGCAAAAACCATTTTAGGGTTCCTATTTATTGATATGGAACAAAAAGAGTCAGTTTTGTTTACTTTTAAGTTTTGTTTACTTTTGTGTAAAATGCCTGGCCTTTCTCTTTGCAAGACAGTAGTTGTCAGTGTCAGTGTCATAGTCTTTTGAATTTCGTTAACTGCATAATACCTAATATCAGAAAAATGGTTCATTTAACAGAAATGCATAAAATAACAATTCTACAAATGATTGGTTATGGAGATAACACACGAACACAAGTGGAAGTTGCTCGCTTATTTCATGAAAAATTTCCAAATTTGCCGCATATATCCCAAGGGACAATTAGTAAAATAGAAAAGCAGTTTCGCGAGCTTGGACATGTGAGGCAGATAAAAAAAGCAGCTGCCAATTCAATAAATGATGATACTAAATTGGATATTATGCTTGAGTTTGAGGAAAAGCCACATATTTCTAGTCGACAAGCCGCCACAATGTTCGATATTAGCCATTCGTCGATTATTCGAACATTAAAAGAAAATAAAATGCATCCCTATAAAGGGATACCAACTCAGGAGCTCATGGAAGACGATTATGATAGGAGAACTTATTTTTGTGAACAAATGATGGCTATGTTAGATAACAATGTTATTCAATTAGAACATGTTTTGTTTTCGGATGAGTGCACCTTTACACTTCACGGTCATGTAAATCGTCAAAATTGCCGCTATTGGTCTAGGGAAAATCCTCACTGGATCAGCGAAGAACATACTCAATATCCTGAAAAGGTTAATGTTTGGGCAGGAATTGTTAGGGATCATATCATAGGCCCCTTTTTCATTGACGGCAATTTGAATGGCGATAATTATTTAGCACTGCTCCAAAATAATGTCGTGCCAACTTTGACAAATTTGTATCCGGATCCAGCAAACCCACAAGTTCCAGCGAATATGATATGGTTTCAGCAAGATGGAGCACCGCCCCATTACCAAATTAATGTCCGGCAGTACCTCAACGGAATATTTCCAAATCGGTGGATAGGGAGACGAGGATCGATAGAATGGCCAGCGCGATCCCTGATCTGACGCCATTAGACTTTTTCTTATGGGGACATATTAAAAATGTTGTATACAAAACTAAACCCCATGACTTAGCTGACTTAAGAAGACGAATAACGCTTGCGATTAGATCGGTCACGCCTGAGATGCTAAATAACGTTAGAAGAAATTTCTATTTAAGATTAGGAATTTGCCAAGACGTTCGCGGCGAGCATATTCAACAGTTCCTAAATTAACTTTTTACTTTTGTTTATACATTATGAAGAAATAAATAATTTTTTTTTTAATCTTAATTTTTGCAATAAATTTGAAAACACTTAATATTGCCGAAATAGTTGAAGATAGGTATAGGACATTGAACATAAAATATGTTTAGAATCTCCTAAAGAATCCAAAAATTAAATAATATCCGGGGTGTTGCATTTGAAATAAGAAAGTTGGCATTGACCACTGTTACAGGACACACCCTGTATAAAAAGTTTTTATTGGAGAAAATGAGCAACTAAAAATACCAATCGACGGGTCCAACGCTTGGACACGCCGAACACGCCCCATTTATTTATTATCGAATTTATTCCCTTTGGCTGATACACACTATATATATATATATATATATATATATAGATATATATATATATATATATATATATATATATATATATATATATATATATATATATATATATATATATATATATATATATATATATATATATATATATATATATATATATATATATATATATATATATATATACATATATATATATATATATATATATATATATATATATATATATATATATATAGGTAAATGATCAAGTAGGCTTTGACTTCGGCAAACCATTCGTCCGCATCAAATGTTTTGTTCCTTTGTGTACTGTCAAACACTGAGATGCAGGAAATCCATGTGAACGAATTAAATAAAAATTAATGAATAGTGTGGATGAAATATTCGTCCAATCGTTGATCCGACTATTCGTTCATTCACATGAATTGACGAATTGAATTAACGAATCGAACCGATGAATGGAACCGAATAGTGGGTAAACCGCGTGCGACTATTGTAACAATTGTACTTGTATATGTTCCCCAGTACGTTCCAACATTGTGTCATTTACCTTAACTTTTCATCGGCACAGCTCCATCCCACAACATATTTCAGTAATGGATTTGCTTCCTCAGTTAAGAACAAAATATATTTTCATTATTTTTGCTAAAAAAAATATTTTCTTGGATGCTATATATCAAAAACTACTGAGTACACGTATTGAGATAGATGAATTTTATTATTAAGTTAGATATTTTTTTTTGTATTGAGAAATAGTAAAAAAAATGTCATTATTATCGCTCCTATTCAATACGTCTTGTGATCACCTCTTACATCTGTAATAGAGTGTCTGCAAAGAGTTATATGCATATAAATTCAAAAGCCAAATTAGTATATTAAGTGTTTGCCTTTTCTTTCCTCCATTTTAAATTTTAACTTCCCTTTCTTTTTGTCGGAAAACATCCAAAGCTCCAGTAAGAATCGCGTGTTTAAGTCAAACCTAGCGAAAAATTGTTTCGGGAATTGCGGTGAGGTAAACGAACACAAATTCGTCTTTGATACGTCTAGATATATAGTTGAGATTTAATATTATTCCAGCTGTTTAAACAAAAAGTTTTTACTATTCTGTTTTTAGACCTTCAGAAAAAAATCAATTGATGGTTGTACTGCTTATAAATTTGAAAATTGTTTAGGTGCCATTACATTACCATTAACATGCATTAATTTAAATTAAAATATGCGTGTAATCAAGGGCGTGCAGTTCATGGAAGCAAGGGAAGCACTGCTTCCCAAAAAAAATTACAAAACATCTTCTAAAATGTAATTTTTGAAATAGGAAACCATTAATTTAGATTATATTAAAAATGCTAAAATATTATCTTAATTATCAAGCCCACAATAAATGCGGCCTTGACTCCGACCCAGCTACAATAGAATATCGAATAGAACCTATGCGGGCCGCTAGCTTCCTTGCAGCTAAGTCTTGTTTGCTTGATTTCCTGTGAACGAGCCAGAGGTTATTGAACTTTCCACCAGCTGTTTGCAATTTTTGCATTTCAGACGCGTGCTTTAAGTGGTGGCGGAAGCTATCGTTGGAGTAGGTTCTTTGTTTGAACGGCTATCCGTGTGTTGTGTGATACGTACGTCGCGTCGTGCATGGTGCGATATGGAAGACAATAATACGGACGTGGATATGAAAAAACCGTCAACTTCGGCTGTCGGTAACAACGTTGAAAATGTTGGAGAATTTAGTAATAAGAGCGTGTGTGAATGTGTGGTGTGTGTCTTAATAATAAAGAGATCTTCAACATTAAACTTTGCTGATAAGCTTCAAATAACTTCCAAAGGAAGGGCAAAACCGCCTATGAAAAATTTAACCACACAAATGAAAAACTGTATTAGACATTTTTATCCGGAAAAACAATACGAACAATTTAAATGGCTAACAGGGTGTGAAAATATAAGTAAGTTATTTTGTTGGCCATGTTTACTTTTTGAAAATGAAAAAGGTCTCTGGAATAAAACTGGTTTTTCCGATTTAAACAATTTCCATAAAGCTGTAAAAAGACACATTAGGTCCAAAACGCATTTACAGGCCGTCATAAAAGAAAAAGTCTTCGGCAAAACGAGAATTGAACACGCCCTTAATAAACAGTTGGAAATTAGTCACCGCCAACACAATGAACTAGTCGATAAAAATAGGCAAATATTAAGAAGACTTATCGATATTAGTTGTTTTCTTTGTTTGCATATCCTTTTGGGTTATTATTAAATTAGCGTTTTTGCGTAATATAAAGTATTTTTGATATATACGTTTTTACATTTAGAATTGACAGCTGTCAAACTTGATTTCAAGTCAAGTTATTAATTTCGATATATATATATATATATATATATATATATATATATATATATATATATATATATATATATATATATATATATATATATATATATATATATATATATATATATATATATATATATATATATATATATATATATATATATATATATATATATATATATATATATATATATATATATATATCTTGTTTCGAATGCTATGCTGCCTGCGTTATTGAAATATGTATATGGGCTTTTGTTGCTGTAGTAAATTACTATTATATTACAAAAAGCATGGTCAAAAATTGTAACAAAAATAATGTCTTATTTTAGTACTTAGACACTGCTAATGTTACAAACCCTGGTGATTTTATTATGTATTTAACTTATTAAATATCTCAAGTGCTAAAAAAAGTCAATAAAACTCCTTAAAAATTAGACTGAATGTTCTTCTTTGCGGGACAGCGGAACGGCACTGCAACCCCCTTCCTTTGTGTTCCTGCAAAATTTTATTCCGATTGTCTCTTAGAACTATCTTATGCAGACTTTGAAATTCGACAAGAGCAAAGGATTCTATTCTGCAAAAAAACTGATCCTGGCCAACTTGCCTTTAAAATTTAAAAATTACTAAAACTATTAGAGATTTTAAACTTATAGGACAGCATAATAATAAGTCTAATATATGTATTACAAAAAGCAATCAATGTGGAGATTTTCTATTAATATATAACACATATCCGTTTACTATGTACAAATTTAGATATCAGGATAAGATATCAATACAAGACAACTACCTTTGGATTATCAATAATACGTTATTATACTAATTATACTAAATAGAAGCATTTTAGAAAGTATACACTTTTTCGATAAAAAAAACATTTATTTAAACTAAAACTTTATACAACATTCTACACTAGTAGCTCTAAAAAATGATTTACTACTAATACCATGATCGAAAATGACAAATGAGATTTTGATGAAAGTTTGCAGAATTTGCAAACCACCACAAACGAACAGATGTACTCTCGGACCTGGCAAACAACATGTCAATCTCTACGTAATAACATTTCACACCTTTGCGGAAAGGAGACTTACAATAACATCAACATTTACGAAAAAATGGAAAAAAGTGCAGCTTCCTGTGTAACATTTCATTTCCAAGATGAATTCGCGACAACAATCTGCGCCCAATACTAAAAGAACATAGGCTATTCTAAACAGCTTCACTGCTTTGCTAAAGAATTGGCTGCGAGTCACACGTCCACAGTTAAGGGAAATAGAACAGAACCTTTACCGTTTACATCTCTTGCTGAGTAACAATATCTACCAAGCTCTTTGGGACCATGCGGAGAACTAAGCAAACTGTCGTGCCAAAATAGACAAATCTGCCAAATCTGAAATAAACTTCAAAACTTGCCAAACAAGTCACCAACAAATCTACGACATTCGACACCCAGCATTCCACAACCTTTCAAACTACCAACTTTCCGATGCCGGAAATAGCCTTCTAAACCGAGGTCTCAATTATGCCATAGCACCGAAAACTGTGCCTACGGAACGTCTTACACAAATCCTTCGTAATTTACAACTTGAAGAGAAAGAGATACTAGTCAGTTTTGACGTAAAATCCTTACATCCCAGCATACCAGTCAACGAAGCCCTGCAACAAATAAAACAACATGAAGACATTCCAGAACATATAATAGACCTCTCTAGGAACTGTCTAAAAAACTCATTTCCTTTTTAACAGCCAAATGTATAGGCAGACAGAAGGCGCTGCCAAGGGGTCATCTCTGTCACCAGCCGTGCGTACTTACCATATGGTTTTTTGTCAAGGACGAACTCCTCAAGTTTCTAGATTACCTGAAATCCATTCATCCCAAGATCAAGTTTACCTTGGCAATAGAACAAAATAACCAGCTGCCTTTCTTAGATGTGCTCATCAAAAAGACTCCAGATGGACATCTAAACCACACAGTATACAGAAAGCCCACACACACAGAAAGATATCTAAATGCCGCATCACACCACCATCCGTCATAAAGCAGTAGCCAATACATCCGCCTAACAGTTAAATCAAATAACCAAGAAGAAATAGAGAAAATTACGACGATATTGAAACAGAATGGCTACAAAACACACATTGTTAGGTAAGCTCTGAAACATCAACAGAGAGATCGACAAAAAACGCCAATAATATCTGAAAACAAAACAGCAGTCATACTTCATTATCTTAAAGGAACTACAAACCGCATAGGAAGACTTCTTCGAAAACACTACATTTCTGCAGCCTACAAACCATTAAGAACAATAGGATCCTCACTGAGAAATCCGAAAAACAAGAAAAATTTAGAAAATCGAGGCTTTTTACAGCATCAATTACAGACCGAACATTGAAAAGCATTGTACTTTATACAAAAGAGAAGTATGTTTTTTTGAAAGTTTAAATATATTATTTTTTTATGTTTTATTTTAAGATTATGGTTTGTAACAACGTTTAAAACATTAGCTCGAATTAAAACTTTGATTTCATTCGGTTTATCTTGAATTATGTTTTCGATTTAAATTTATTAAATAGAAAGCAAAAACTAGCTAAACTAACAAAACAAAACAATTCGTAAAGGAGAACCCTCAAATTAAAATCCTTAATCCTGATAAATCAGATAAAACTGTGTTAATGACCTCTTACGACTATGATACAAAAATTAAAGAATTACTTAGTGACGTAAAAGCTTACAAAGAATTAAAAATTAATTTAACTACCTCTTATGACCCAAAAAATAGCATGTTGATAAAAAATTGTTAAACAAAAAACTTATTGCTGATGAAGAAGCAAAGCAGTAGCAGCCAAAATATATGGTCTTCCAAAGTTCAGTAACTTTAAGGTCCATTTTATAAACTGTTGAAATATTTGTCTAATTGCAGGTCCAAAATAACAGACAAAAACGATTACTTTGTTAAAGATTCTTTTGACAGATAATCATGCACTAATATCCCTTGATGTTGTCTCTTTATATACAAATAATCCAAGTAAACTTTTATCGGACATAATAACACAAAAAAGGGACGAATTAAAAGTTCACACAATACTTCCGTTAAAAGAATTTATGGAAGCTATTAACATTACTCTAAATATTAATTATTTCCAATATGAGGACAAATATTATGAACAGTTAGATGATTTCGCTATGGGTTCTCCTATTTCCTCCATTGTCGCACAATTAGTTAGGGAATATCTTGGGAAGAATGTGATAAGAAAACTTGATTTTAACCTTTCTTTTATTGAAAGATTTGTAGACGATTGTTTAACTGCCCTCCCAAAAACTATATTAATGACCTATTAAGTAAATGTTTTTAATAACTTTCACCCCAAATTGAAATTTACCATGGAAACTGAAGACAGAAACACCAACCATCCAAAGAATTAAAAAAATAGCATTATTATAGGTCAAATCGATCATGCCACTTACTTCTCCAGAATATCGTCCTGACATTTTAAAGAAAGTTAAGGAGACTTTAATAAATAACCATTAATTAAATCAACTCTAGTTTACTCAATTTCATGTCTAAATCGAACAAAAAGTTCAAAGGAATGACAACACAATACTTAGATAGTCTATTAAACGGTCACAAATATACAAAAAATGTATTTACTGCACTTCACAAACACGAACTTTCAGAAAGACATGAATTCGATTTTAAATAAACCTAAATTTTAGAGCAAGAATCGAATTATCGTAAACTCGCAATAAAAGAAATGATACAGATTGAAAAGGAGAAAGATGCAATCAATGATAAAAAAGACATCAATAATCTCAGCCAAATTTATCATAATCTGATATCAAAGTAAATTAATCTAAATATAAATAAACCATTTCTCACATAGAACCCTATACATTTCAGTAATAGCATAAACACTAACTCTGTATATTAATAAAAATCCAAGTATATAAACAAAAAAAAACTTTATATGCTAACCAGCAGAATTTCACACCTATCGAAATCAAAACATTCTTCAAAGCGACATGTTTTCAAGGTGGGTACTATTAACTATATATAATTAATAATTATATATATATATATATATATATATATATATATATATATATATATATATATATATATATATATATATATATATATATATATATATATATATATATATATATATATATATATATATGTATTTTGCTTTAATGGCAAAACAATCTAATATGTGAAATCCTGCAGAGAACAATGAAATGTGGAATACTGGTTATGACCACACCTTACAATGTAAAATCGGTGTACTGAATTGCATCCTGTTTTGCCGAGAGTGTTGTATTACCTTCCAAAAACTATTGTAAAAACGTCGTTTAAAACCGAATGGCTTCCTGTAGGTAAAAAATAAACCCAATGTTCTAGTTTGACAGGATAATAACTAAAAAAAAATATTTCCTTCAGATTTAGGATTTAAATGTCGAATTTTTGCTGTTTGGAAATTAATTGCGTGTTTGAAATATCGCTTTTATACCACATTTTCTCGTCCATTCATTTTTGATGACTATAAAGTTGTTTTAATATTAAATAGTTTAAATATCATCCAATTTCCACCTTTATTTTTAACATAATCTGTATCCAACTGGTTACCCATTTTTTTAAAGTCTGTAAAACTACCCGAAAGACAAAACACGTGTCTAACTATAAAGCTAAAATACATGATTTTTGTTACATTTCAAAAAGATTACAGGATTTTAAATATTTAGCAAAAGATCGTATCCTAAATAGCAGAAAGAACTTGGTATAATTAATTAAAGCAGATTTATTTCGGTCACTCTGTAGCACGTGCAAGGAAAGGATAGTCCTTATTATTTTTGAGCGGCTTTGCCTCCACTATAATAAATCTTATTCAGACAGCTCGTGTGAAAATTTAAAAAGGTTCGCTGGAATTCGCCCTGCCGATGGCTTAAATATTAGAGAAGTAGTGTCTGAACGAAACCGCACCATGCTCAAAGCAGCGTATGATTACATATTCTTACTTGAGGTAAGGGAATCTGTAATATTCTTGTCTTTGAATAATTAAAGAAGACAAAAGTGGTTTTGGTGTTACGTTGAGGTGAGCCCGACAGTGTTCATATTTCAGCAAGATGGAAGATTTTAATTGAGAAGCGAGACTACTATCTTTGCTATAATGAAAAAAAAATAGTCGTAGTAATATGGAAATGAATTTAATATAAAGTTGATTACCTACGGGCGTGAAAAAGGTTATTATTCAGAACAGCAACTCGTGGAGCGACTATTTTAAAGGCAATAAAAGCAGCAAATATCTACCAGGTGATAACAAGAAATCTTACAAAGCTTATTTTTGTTATTTACCTCTCAAGTGAGGTCTCAGTTTAGAATTTGAACTGAAAATAAAGGCATTATGCTTTTACATAAAAATACTAACTAATGATACCTTAAAATTTTGGAAAAATAGTCCTAAATTCAAATATGATTGCGAAATTGTTAAAGAGATTTTTAATTTGGAGTTGTTCAAGTATGAAAGTCAAAGTCAAAGCATTTATTCGTCTTGCAATTACTAGTACATTTATATTAAACCTATAATAGCCGAATCGAAAAAAAAATTATAAAGTTTTGCCATTTGGAAATTATACGCATCAAAGAGAGAGTTTTCAAAATTAAAAGAGTGCTTAAAAGAGTGCCCAAGTGAGAAGTGTGAGCTTTATGCCAAAAACCACACTTAATGCGCACTGCTGTGGTTTTTGGTGTTTTTCTCAGAAACCATTATAATATTATTAAAAATGTTGCTCATAAAATGTTCTACAAAAATAGTTCTTTAGCATATTTCATTTTATTCAATGCATTTCGAGAAATAACCGATTGAAAAAAGGAGTAGAAACGAATGTAGGTCGTCTTCTGACTTGTAGTCCTTAAAAGCGGTTTAACTTTTAAATTATACACGCAACAGATATAATAATGTAAAATATAGGCAAAAATATTTTTTTTGCCTGTGATAAGTTCCTCACATAGTTGTACAACGCAAGCCAGCATTAACGCAGCTGTATCTTTTCACACAGCCTTGTTTGTAGTTGCAAGTTATTAATGGTAAAATTGAGGCTGGGGCAGGCGCCTTTGTTTTGTATATAGGTGACAGTGTGTTGTAAATTTTTTCTAGTCCCATTGGTTGTGTTTTAAAGATTGTTCTTATCATATTTGTACTTGCAGGAAACTACGCCGGGAATGCTGCTGGCTGCGGCTGATGTAGGAGGTAATTTTGATAAAACTACAGTGCCGTTTGCTTGACCAACTAACTTAAACTTAAAACAAGCGTATCTTTGCTCACTAAGGCTGCGTTTTGATGGTTGAAGTTTGTATAGTTCCAATAAACCTTTCTTCGGTTTTCTCAATTTCTTCAGGGGTTGCCTTTGCGTTGTTAAAAACACCTACGATACTATCGAGGTCTTTTTTTCCGGTAAACATTTGTACGTATTGTTGTTTTCCTTTTCCAAAAAAATCCGTCTATAGCATAATTAAATAAAATAGATTCTTTTAATTTGCGTGAAATACTAGATGATTGAAGTTCCTGGAACTGTAAATTCCTGTTTTCCCATTACGTATGGCCTCTTTAGAAGTATAATATTATATATTAAATATTTTAAAACAAGAAGAGTCGAGGTCTTCTCCAACAAATGGAACTTGTTTATTTTTCTTAGATATTCTGATAGCAGTACGGACAATGTGGACATCAGTATCACCTACTGCAATTGATGTGCTGATATTTTCTCTATTCAGGTGTACAGAAAGCTGCGTAATAAATCGTTCCTTATTTTTAATATTGCTTAGGAATTTACTTTGGTCTTGAACGAATAAAGTATTGTCATCAAAAACGATCTCACGACTCTTACGTTTAAGTAATCGCCCTTTCCGTTCAGTACCACAATAATTTTTTGACCATAGCGCTTTTGAAATTATTGTTATATGCAGCATAAACGTATCCAAAGGTACCTTCTTTAGGCTAGATTATGGTTTGGATAAGAAAACCATCATCAATTACCAAGTGATAATTACCTGTGTTGATTTCTCGTTCCGCAGTTGCATTAAATATATCACAAAATGCTGATGTTTTTGCCTTTCTCATCATTCCATTACTGCCAAATAAAAATAAAGGTACAGAAGCAAGTTTGAAGCAAGAACGCAAATCCTCTGGAGAATGGACAGTGCATATTATTCGTTTCAAAAACCTAGTGGAATCGACTTCAATAATGCCATTGCCATCTTTAATTTTTCCAGTTGATAAAGCCATAGTCCTATGTTCGAATCTTTCAATAAAATGTTCGTGTCTACTATCTGTCGCTTGCTAACGTGAACTAAATTCATCAAATATTTTTTGACTTGCACCGTTTCACGTTCAGATAGCGATTTTTTACAAACGACTTTTTAACGCCATAAAACGCCCCTTATAATTTTTAAAACAATATTGTTATTAAAAGGACATTATTATTTGTCTTGGTTTAAATTGCACTAACCAATAACATATACAAATATTTCATGTAACACAACAAAAATATGACTAGTGCACGACCGAGAAAAGTCAACGCCTACTGCCACTGCCGATGGCGCGGCGCCGCGCGCCGCCGCTGCCAGTGCTGTCAACTAGTCGTTTAACTCTCATTGTGGCGTATCTCAAAATAGTCTATTTTAAGGCACCTTTCAAAACTCTAGCTATATATTACGATACTTTTTCGTCGTACTTTAAACGCCTAAACGTGTTTATAATCATTAAATGTAAATAATTTTTAAATTGTAAAGTGAGATGAACAAAAATTCGTATATTTAATCTATGCTGAAAGCAATCCTTGACTTCGATCGCTCAATGCACGAAATACCTTGAAAAATTAAAAAAGTAAATGAACTTTTTTTGTAGAAAATTTTACAGGGAATATTTTTAGTATAAAATCCTTTGCGATCAATGGTTTCTGAGAAAATCGACAAAAACCAACATAGTTCGCATTAAGGGTGGTTTTTGGGAGTGAAGCTCACACTTCTAAGTTGGGAAGTCTTTTGATTTTGAAAATTATCCTATTGGTGCGTATTTTCTCCAAATGACAAAACCTTAAATTTTTTTTTAATTACGCTAATATCAATGATACATATAAATAGAACACGTCAAATAAAACTTGGCCCTTAAATAGACATAAACATCATGCAATAGAGAAAGGAATACAAAACTGATGCTATACAAAACAAAATTCTAACTGCAAGCAAGAACAAATTTATTAACCGTATAAAATCTGTACTCAATCAGAAACTCTTTAAACTTTTTTCTGAATTTACCGACAATAGTAGAACTTTTTATCTTGCCAGAAAGCAAATTAAAATAGTTGCCAAGTGAATAAATCGGCGTTCTAAATACATGGTGTGTGTGGAAAGTGTGCTTTTGTCTGGTATTACGTGTGTATGTATCAGAGTTAAGAACAAAAAAAATCGGTAAATTTCCTTTTATTAAGAATAGTGATGTGTGACCGAATTTAGTAAATTTGATAGTTGGTATTTTTAGTAATAATCTTTTTAACGGTTCACCACTCCTCCATCTTGTCCCGGCATATTGAAATTTTACCAAAACATTACCTGGTCATCCCTATTTGACCCTTAATTTTTAAATAAAATTTAAATTCAATCTGGTAAGTAGACACACCGACATACGGACCGACGGAATTGATGAAATAAAATTTTTGGCATCTTGGGACGCTAAAACGATACGTAAAACCTGAGAGGGTGATTTTTTCATGATTACAAACTTTTATTTGGTCGCCATTTTGTTCCGCAAGTATTCATATCAAATAGTACCACAATTTTTTTCATCTCTAACGAAAATTAGTTATGACGCACAATTTGAAATCAGTTAAGTAGTTTTTTAGGCTGATTTTTTAAATAATTTATTAAGCCGCCATTTCGTTCCGCCATATTCGATTCGTATCAAAATTTTTCCAGTTGGTTCCTACATAATACTTAATGTTTGTGCAATATTTGCAAAAAATTGGAAAAGTAGTTTTTTAAGTTTTCACTATGCCGCTATTTTGTTTCACCATATTGGATTTTTACCAGAATGTTCGCCGGTTATACCCATATGACCCTTTGACTAAAATTTAAAGTAAATCAGGAAAGTCGCTTTTTAATTATGCCGCGAACAGACAGACAGAAAGACAGGCAGACAGACCGACGAAATTAAGAAAACATATTTTTCAGCATCTAGAGACTCTGAAACGTAGGAATCTGAAAAAATGACGGAAGGTGATTTTTCCACTATTAAAATACTTCCCAGTTATGAGGGAAGTAATATATTGTAAAAGTTTGAACAAACATGAGCAAATTAAAATAAGAATACTTTTTCTTTTAAATACTGATCTACAACTTGAATTATATGTCAGATTAAATATAAGATGAACGATTCTTTTCTATAAAATAAATAGTCTGTCAATATCCTTGGCTTGACACCAAATAGCGATGTTATAAGAAAGTTGTGAATATACCATAAAATAAAATGTTGTAATCAGGTTTTTTTCATTAAAATTGTTTTTGTTTTGAATGGTTGCGAAATATGCACTGCACAATTTTCCTCAAACATATTCCCCATGGTCATTATATAATAAACTCCTATCTATATATACACCCAAACATCACACTGTATTTAGATTCCAGAACAATATTTTTTATTTTAAATTCAAAATTCCTACTCTTTCTGTGTATATTATGCGTTTCTATAGCTATAGTCTTATCATAGTTTATCATTAATATGTTTTAACTATACCCTTCGTCAAAACTATTTAATACATTACTAGCCTTCGCAGTGACTTTGTCTAGATTTTTATCAGTTACTACAATAGAAGTGTCGTCATAGTACATAAAACCAAACCCCATAGAAATATGTTTAGGAATTACACGGACCTTAGGTATTCCATATTTTACGTCAAAAATATCCGATCTACAGTTATCTACTTTCACAAGACTCTTTTGGTCACTCAAAGACGACATAATAATGCTGTTGGCAGCAACACGAATTCCAGTTTACCAAAAACAAATGGAATATTTAATTGTATCGAAGACCGAGATAAAACAAAAACTAATATGATGTACTGTTACGTCATTTCCCTTATAGAAAGAGAATTTCTGGTGATTTTTCGGCAGGGGCACTCTAGTTTTCGACAACTTAAGACCTCCTGCAGGTGTCGTAAGCAAAACTAAAATTTTTATTAGGGATCTGTCGTATCGATTAATGTATTACGTGGCGTTAATAAATAAATAATTATTATTTGAATTTTTTTTATTTGAGATGCATCATATTTTAAACCTGGCAGAGGACGGACTAGAGGGGCCATCCATCGGCCGATGGTATGCAAATAACCCGAGACAATGATGTTTCTGTGGACTCGGCAGAATACCATCGAGAGGCAACAGCGCCGCTAACAGACGGAGAAGCGTTTGATGGAACATCTGCCGCCCCACGAAGCTAGTTCTCAACAACTGTAGTATAGAGTAGGGCAATGCGATGTATGAGACAGACAGACCAACGGAATTGAGAAAACATGTTTTTAGAATCTAGGGACCCTGAAACGTAAAGATCTGAAAAATTCTCGTAGAGTGATTTTACGAGGGAAGTAAAATTAAAAAGAAGATTTTACTTTTTCAAGGGATAGGTTTATCAAAAATAAGAAAACTACCCAAACTCAGAACTTGGTAACCATTATCATCTCTTTTTGTTTAAAAAATTTAAAACTATTTTCGTCAAAATATCGCAAAGGTGCGTAATTAATTAGACTTTTCTTCTGTGGGGCAATTGGTAATTTTATATATAATATAGGTGAAATCTTGAAAATAAATACCAATATATCAAAAACCTAGCAGCTTTGTTCCATAATATTAATAAATAATATTAATAAAATTATACAAGATTTTGTGTTTAAAATAAGAAAGTTGATTTCTGGTCATGGCAAAGTAAACACCCTGTATACATAGAAGCAATATAATTCAAAATTTAAATTAAAACAAGATATTTTTGTATTCAATTTTTTTTGATGATGGAATAGAGCATTCATGGCTAGACAGATGTCAGCTGCTTTTTTAAAGTTATTTAAAAGGTGATTTATTTTCGTCTATTTTTTTTGTGACATGTAAAGTGTTTAATTACATTGATTTGATGTATCTTTTCTGCCTGTTTACTAACAAATAGCACTGAGGATGACTATTTATTCGAAAGCGCTTTGGTTTGATAATTGGTTTTGAGATTATACAGGATTTTCCCTATATTTTGGCACCTACCTAGAGAGTTTATTTCATTAGATACCGAAATTTCGTAGACACAAAAGTTGCAGGGTTTTTATGAGTCATCAGATTTTGTTTAAATGGAACATCCTGTGTACTATCTCGAATTCTTAAAGATCTTTTTTTTCTGATTTAAAATATGTATAATTTTAATACATTCCGTGTATTAGTTTTTGATATAGCGTTTAAATACTTAAAGTTAATTTCCACTGAAACAAGCCGTGATCAAGGAAGGATTCCTGTCATTTAGATAATTGGTGACGGGCTGGACATCATGAGGAGGGACACCATCTTGTTGTCGTATCAAATTAAGATATGAATTGACCGACAGTTGTTCTAAATGAGCCTCGATTTCAATTTTGAATAATTCATGATAACTTTGTCCAGTTAGATTCCCATTAAAAATATAGGTCGAATAATTTAAGTATTAAGAAAACCCCACCAAACATAGAGATCTTCTCCATTGAATTTTCACTGCCTGAAGAGCAGGCGGGTTTTCTTTGGACCAAAAATGCTTGTTTTTTCGGTTAAACATGCCTCTAGTAGTAAATGTTGCCTCATCAGTAGAAATTACGTTAGACAAATTTACTTGATTGGTCGTTAATACTCTTTCCATTTCCTGGCAGAAGTGTGATCAGATTGTGATACTAACAATTGGTTGTCATTAAATGCGGCAGCTATTTTAGGTACTAAATAAATGTCATTTAGCGGAAGATAATGCTCTGGATTTTGGTATTGCAATTTATTTATTTCTGTTTTTTTTTAGATAGTTCCGTTTAATGTAATAGCTTAATAGCAGTTTATATGCACTTGACATTTGGGCATATATATTTTGAACTTTAGGATCTTCGGACTGAAATTCTATATTTAAATTGGTAAATGTGGGTATAATGTACTCCAAAAACTGTAAATACAAATTATTAACCGGATGACTAAGAACATTGTTAATTTCAATAGCTCTTGTCACTCTGTCAAATTCTTCAGACTTAAAATAAAGTTTAAGAGCTTCATACTGTTCCAAAACTCTTAAAACTGCCGCATTTAATGATAAGCATCTGGTTTGGGCAGGGTGTAATAACTTTGGAGGTCCTTAAATTCCGAATGCCTTTTAAAACTATGTGACATGTACGAAAATTCATCTCTTACTAATTTTTCGACCGCATCAGGCAACTTTTCGCATGCATAAGAAGCGCATAATGCCAAAGAATGGCATATGCATTTCTTAACAATGAAATCTGGAATCTCCTGCTCCAGAAGAGTTCTTAATGAGTGGTTATTACCCATCATTGTATTGGCCCCGTCTGCTCCAAATCCTACTAATTGTTTTTGTATGGGATTTGATGTTCATTGAAAAATAAAATTATAGTTTCGTATAAATTCTGCGCTGAAGCATCTTTTATAGAAATTAATGCCAAGAATTCATACCCAATCACGAAATTTGTATTAAAACGAACTACCATCGCCAAACTTTTTACCGAAGATATGTCTGTAGACTCATCTGCTAATAATGAAAATTTGTTATCTTTTAATTTGTCGACTAAAATTTGAAAACTTGTTTTTCCAACAACATTATTAATAATCGCAGTGCATTTTGTTCTCGCGCACGACATTTTTGCTACTTGGCTAGCTTGCAACCCAGACTTGCATATTGTTTTTATCAGATTTGTCAAATGATCGGATACATTAGTCGATATATTATGCTTGGCTATAAAAGAAGCAATTCTTATTTCGTTTTCTTTAATAATTCTTTGACCAACAACAAAAGATCTTCTCGTAATAATACCTTGTTCTTTACGTGTGTCCATTTTTGTGGTATGTTTTTTAGAAGAATTATGTTTTTTTACAACTGCTAAAATGCCTATAAAACTCTTGTCACAGACCTTGCACTTAAAGAAGTTAACCCCAGACTCACTTTCTTGTAACCAATTTTTAGAATCGATATGCTTTTCCCATTCCAAACTTTATTTATGAGCATATACCTTTTTTTCGCCTTAGAGCGGCTTTGTCTCCTGTCTCCATCATCTGGATCTGATTCTGAATCTGACGACACATTTTCAGATTCACTTGATTTTTGCCTGCTGGTGGACAGTTGTGGAGTCGGAACAGTTCAGTTTTTGTTAACGTTATTAAAAACCTCTTCATTCTAAGAAAAAATATTCGCATTATTATGCAGATTATTCACATATATGGAGGTACCTATATAGACACGCACTATTTTATTACAAATCAAAAAATTAAATAAAACCAAATAAATAAATAAAATGCTATTAGGTAATAATCAAAAAATACTTACATTCCTTTACACAGCCTCTGCTACTAAATGTTATTTATAAACTAAGAATCACAATTTCAATATAAAAACTGTTTGCATATGTTTCTCATACGAATTAAGTTTTTAAAATGAAGAAAATAAAATATTGAAAATAAATTACTACTACTGCATACGAAATCGGTAAAACGGTAAATCCCAGAGACACATTTAACGTCGGGGGTTTACTACAAACTGGCAGCGGCTAGCGGTCCGCCAACGCAATACATACATATCTACGGGAAATCACTCACCATAGATTGGTCTCATTTACGGACGTCGTAAACTGGACTGAGAATTTTCATTTTTATTAAAATAATTTAAAATCCTAAGTACATTTTTTGGCTTTTGCGTAAGAAATTATAGAAAAAAATTATTAAAAATCGGATTTAATCACCAGATTTTGCTTAAAATCACCAGAACTGGTGAAATTTCACCAGACCTGGCAACGCTGCCCATCTATCATTTCATGCACAGATAGAAACTTATAAGGTTTGTATTTATAATATTATAGAACCGAGTAAATTTTATGCCAGGATTTGTTAAAAACAGTTGCCTCGGGAATTGATCGTTCAGGATTTTCTAAAGCATGAATAAATAGATTAAGACAAACAACAAAAGTTTAAAAATAAAAGTAGTACCTTCAAAATATAGTAAAATATAATCCACCATTGTAACTTTTCGCTTAAGTGTTTTTCTTTAATTCAATAGTTTAACGATGTTTGAGATTGGCATGGCTCGGTGTTTATCTGGAAACTTTCTATGATATTCGTTACGAGCTGTCGATACATTTTTTCTATGCAAATAAAATAATTTTATCATATCGAGTTTTTCTTGTTCAAAATAACTCATCTTACAATGTTTAAGATAGCAAAAATACTCGTGAACAAATTTGTCTGACAAGTAAACGTCAAAAGGTTATCGTTTCCTTTATCACGGCTGACTTTGTTTCCGCGGAAATTAACTTAGCAATCTTTAAATATTTAAACGTTTATATATATTATATATATATATATATATATATATATATATATATATATATATATATATATATATATATATATATATATATATATATATATATATATATATATATATATATATATATATATATATATATATATATATATATATATATATATATATATATATATATATATATATATATATATATATATATATATATATATATATATATATATATATATATATATATATATATATATATATATATTTTATATATATATAAAATATATATATATATATATATATATATATTTTGGTCCCTTAAAAAATCATGGTTCTTGGGATTAGATCGTGCCAAATTAAGTTTACATCTTCAGAGACCTTTACACTATGATATCTGAACACTGAATGAGCTCGGAGAGATTCAGGCGGGCTTTTATACTCTGTGTAAAGATCGGTTTCTACATGTGATGCAGACCGTTACCGTAATTTTTCGTTTATAAGATCGTAGAACTGATGCAAGAATCTTGGTTTCCTTTACATTTATAATATGACCAGTGGTATGCTGGTGTTCAACTACCGAAGATTGAAGAATTTGTTTCTTTTTAATAAATTATTCATGTTCCTTAAATCTAGTTGGTATTAACCTTCCTGTTTCTCCCACATACACTTCTCCACAGGAGCAAGGAATTTTATATACCCCTTCTGTTTGGAAAGGTACAATATCTTTCGGGGATCGCAAGCATTGTCTAATCTTGTTATTGGACCTCAGAAGTAATCATCCTATTTTGTAGTGGCATGTATGTAGGGAAGAACAACACTAACTAACGGTGGCTCCTTATCATTCTCCTTTCGCGGAGTTGGATTACCATTTATTTTAACTGAACGCATAATATCTTCAGTTCAACAGCCATTCCTTCTCAGAGATTCGGTCAGTTTCAATATTTACGATGTTAGATAATCTAAATACTAGTGAGTTAAATCGTTCCATTAGATTCAATTTCCATTGTGAACTCGATGATATTATGACGTTGTTGATTAAGGTGGTCCAGAAATATAAGGAGATTATCCTGTCCATGAGGCCAAACAACAAAAGTATCATCTACATATCTGAACCAGTGTTTTGATTTAAGCGGAGCGGATTTTAGAGCAATATCCTCAAAGGCTTCCATAAAGATATTCGCTACCACAAGGGATAGATGAAAAAATTCCTTGAAAAATGAAATAAGTAGATGTTAGACAAGTTTCCACTGGTTCTATTAAATTCTTATCAAGTTTATTAAGATCCAATATGTCTGATATAATGGAAATTGAGTCGTTGACAGGAACATTTGTGTATAGTGATTCTGCATCGAAACTCACCAAAATATCTTCGTGATTCAACTAGATTGTTTTATGATTTTCTACGAAATGATGCAACATTTTTTATAAAAAAAAACTGTTTTTGCAGTAAATGGGTTAAGAAAATTTGAAAGATATTTACCTAGTTTTTATGTAGGCGAGTCTATTGCACTGACGATCGGTCGATGTGCAATTTGAGAAGACCGTAGAAGCTGGAAATCTTGAATATGCTTGGTTTTAATGATTTCTTCTCCGCTGGTGGTAGACTGGATGCGTTAATCAGGTTGGTGATGCGTCTTTCTATTCTACTTGTAGGGTCTGACCTCATAACCTTATAGGTGTTCTGTCCAAGGTTAAAATATCTTTTTCACGTATTCTGTTGTTCCGTGGCGACAGTGGGATTGCCTTTAGCTGCTGGAAGAACCAGAATATTTGCATCTTTATTTAAGGTCTTCATCGCTATTTTTTCGGGTGCGGAGAGATTCGACTTCGGTGGTTTTGAATTTTTAATGATCTCCGTTGTCTCATATCTTACTTCATCGACTTGTTCCACTGGTAATCTACTGAATGCTGCTTCAAAGCAGGATACTATGCCTTTTACAGGAACGCTACTCGGTGCTATTGCAACTCTGCACATTTCGTAGAAAAACTTAAAGCGATGCAGTTGGATCCCGAAGATATTTTGGTCAGTTTCTATGTAGAATTACTATACGCAAATGTTTCTATCAACAACCCAATTTTTATTATATAAGAACTCAATAGACCTAGTGGAAGCTTGTCTTACAACAACTTATTTCATTTTTCATTTTAATGAACAAACTTCAGAGGTTTAATATAGGTACAATCTTCAATACACAAAAAAAGATTGGACAATGCTTGCGATCCCCGAAAGATATCATACCTTTCCAAAAAGGAGTATATAAAATTCCTTGCTCCTGTAGAGAAGTGTATGTAGCAGAAACAGGACGGTTAATACCAACTTCTTAAACTTAAATCTTAACATAGGTTCAAGTTTCGCCGAGCACAAGTCGGGTATAAAAGCCGACCTGAATCTCATTCACTGTTCCGTTCTCGTGGAGTAAATATCCCTGATGATGCCTTGTGCAATCGAAGGCGAATCGTCGGATATTAATGCCAATTTGACATGGTCCAATCCCAAGAATCATGATTTCTTAATACACAGAATGTATTAAAAGTATATTAAGGGTTTTTCGGGTTTTATTTCACATGACGCAATAATGTTCGATCATTGCTATTGACATTTCTTATCTATATTTCAGTACAATTTAAATCAAGGAGCACTAATGAAAAACGTGTTCGTATAGTGAACATTTATTACGAAAATTAAGGTTCTGTAATAAACACATTTTTCGAGGTCCGACAGAAAAAACAATTCTTAGTTTGATGAGTAAATTTGAAAAAACCGGCTCTGTACAGAATGTTAAGGCACCTGTTTATCCCCGGTCAAGTCGATCAGCTGAAAATATTGCCCGGGTTCGTGACAGTGTAGCTGAAAATCCAGGAATGTCAATTCCACGCTGTTCGCAACAATTAAACCTTAGTCTGACAACCATGTCGCGAATTTTGCGAAACGATTTGGATTTTCACGCATATAAAACTGAGCTGACGCAGGAATTGGAACAGCAGACCATAGACAGCGGCGTACCTTTGTTGAGTGGGTACTTCAAAAAAAAGCATTAAATAACGATTTTTGCGATTTGCGAGAAGATAATTTTTAGTGACAAAGCCCATTTCCATCTGAATGGGTATGTTAACAAGCAAAATTGTCACATTTGAGGCAGTGAAAATCCTCGCTAAATTCATGCAAAGCCACTGCATCCACAACGAGTCACTGTCTGGTGTGCTCTATGGGCTGGTGGCGTAATCGGGCCGTACTTTTTGAGAGTGATGACGGCCAAGCGCTGACGGTTAATGGTGAACGCTACCGGTCCATGTAACTGATTATTTATGACCAGAATTAATTAATAGGGATTTGAATGATAAGTGGTTTCAACAAGATGGTGCGACACGCCATACCAGCAACGAAACTATCCTGTTATTAAAAAGAAATTTCAGAGGCAGAATCCTTTCAAGAAATGCTGATGTTAATTGGCCGCCTAGATCGTGTGGCTTAACGCCAATGAACTACTTTCTTTAGGGTGACGTTAAAAATAAAGTATACACCAACAATCCGCAGACGATCAAGGAACTACAAATGTGCTCAAATGTTATCGAAAATTTTAACAAAAGAATCATGTCGTGCCAAGGAAGCCGCGGTGGCAATTTAACAGATATTGTTGAAAAAATAATTTCAGAGTGTTTTACGTTTAATCAAAATCCGGTAGCACTAAATAGAAAACCCCCTATATTTGAAATCAGAAAAACAAGATCTTTAAGAATTCGAGATAATATACAGGGTGTTCCGATTAAAAAAAAACTGCCAATTCGTCAAAATTTGACATTTCCAAAAATATTTTCGCATTTATATCAAATTCTGATGGCTCATAAAAAAACCTTGCAACTCTTCTATTTACGAAATTTCGGTGTATATTCAAATAAACTCTCTAGGTAGGTGTCAAAATATACGGGAAAACTCTGTGCCCGTTATACAGACAGATTTTCATATTTTATAACTTCGGCTGTAGGTCTCGAACCGTTAATGACAGGACTTAAGGAAAAAAAATATTAATAAGTAAATCCGCCAAAAGGAATCGCTGGCATTTTTCTCTAAAATTTCTATAATTGAGGTATATTGAAAATATAAGCATTGTATTCTTCAACCAATTACATATTTTTTGCTTCAGATCATTTTTATCTATTTTCAAAAATAAAGTGGTGGAGGCGGAGATCAAACATTTTTAGTTTCAAATGTAGATATCTCTGATTTGTATGAACCGATTTTATTCAACTTGGTGTCAAAAAAGGGCTTCTTTTGCTCTACTCATGGAGCCATAAACTATACTGTAATAACTTTGTTATTGGTCACTAGATGGCGTTGTTTCAGGAATCTTCAAACAATGCTGATTTTCTCACATGATTTTTATATCACAATTTATTTGGTAGTTATGAAGGGCATTAAGTAGTGAAATAAAAATTCGTAAATAAAAGGTCGGCATTTAAATTAAAAAGTTCATGATAGAAACTTTAATAATCTTGCATAACTGTAAAGAACAAACTTACAGAGGATCAAAACAAAAAATACTAAAACTATCTAAAGCTAAAGCTAAGGCTAGTTCTATCTTGTTTCAGCGAAACAATAAAAAAACGACGAAAAGAACTAACAACTAACAAACTTACAACAAATATATTTAAAAATCCTGAAAACTACTTTCACAAATGCACAAAATGCCGGCCGTCATTGTCAACAGTTGCCAGAATTCATGTGTCTAGCGGAGAATTCCGAAACCACGCCATCTAGTGACCACTAATAAAGTCATTACTGCACAGTTTATGGATTCACGAGTAGAGCAAAAAAGCACCTTTTTTTTAAATCAATTGAATAAAATCGCTTCATCCAAAACAGAGATATCTACATTGGAAAGTAAAAATGTTTAACCTTCCCCCACCACCTTATTTTTGAAAATAGACAGAAATAGTCTGAAGCAAAAGATGTGTAATTGGTTGAAGAATGCAGTGCTTATATTTTCAACATACCTCAATTTAGGAAATTTTCGAGAAAATTGGCATTTACAATTTTTTGTTGCTGTTACGCCTCCTAGTGGCCAACTTTTAAACTTGAAAATAATTTACAGTGATTTCTCTTAGCCGATTTACCTACAAATATAACGTCCTCCATTATTGGACCACCCTGTACACAGCCTCTTAAGTTTTCAATAATTTAAATGACCGCAATCTTAAAAAACAAATATATTTTTAATAAAGGACACTAAAAGCATGACACAAAATAAACCTGTCTAGCATATTGTCCTGGGCTATAAAGTATAAACTAAGACCATATTTTCCGATATTCCGTTCCGATCTAGCCATTTGATGCATGTACGTGGTCCCAAAATGGCCCGACTCGATGATACATGGCAGAAGCGTTTTAAAGATAATGAAAATAAAACCTGGAGCTCCACACACCTTTATATAAAATGTCCTGGCAGTATATTACTGCGCTTATCTTAACTCTTGTCCCTATATTAAGGTCGCCCGCTGTTTAATAAGTCTCCAAGCGCTGCGCGGCAAGATACTTTCTCTTTTTGTTTTCTTATTGTAAATAATGGAGTAATTATACTTAATTAAATTAAAATTTAAGTTGTGCTTGTTGAAGATCAATATAAGGGAAACTACACAAATGTTTCCAAAAAATGTGTTATGAAAATGTCATTATTCGATCTGGAATAATAATAATAATAATAATAATAAACGACTTTACTCAAACTATTACATTTGAGAGGCGAAGTATAGTCCATAAAAAGACTTTTTTCAACTTAACCCTGAGCAATAAATAAGTATACAACTAGAAGTAAAAGTAATAACAACAGAACATTAAAAACATGCCTGTACGTTCGATTTTGTGAGATATCCGATCAAACTTACGTATTCCAATGGCATATGGAAAACATGAATTCTGTAATTTTTGTAACTTTGTCTTATTGTACATTGTTAATGCAGGTCCGTATACTGTATCAAAATAAGATATTTTCAAAATTATAAGGGATTCAAAAAAAAGTATTTTGGTTTTTGAGTTTAAGATCTTTCTCGTAGGGAATAGTTGCCTTAACACACCATATCCTGATTTACAAAGTTCAGTAACATGTCTAGAGAAGCGCATATCCTCAGTAAACCAAAGTCCAAGATTCTTACACTGAGTACTGTAAGGAATAGTTTGTCCTTAGATAGAGATATTAAGGTTTTGTGATGTAAAATGTTGGTGTTTCTTTGAGCCAAAAATAATGAGGGACGATTTATCGGGATTTAATTTCAAATTATTTGAAATATTATTTTCAGTTGATATATACCGTTTTAAATATTTAAATCCCTATTAATTATATGTTCTGTATTAATAAAAGAGTCTGGCTTAAAGCTGAAGTAAATTTGAGTGTCATCCGCTTAGAAGTGTATACACTGAAAAGAGGAGAGAAGACAGGATAGATCCTTGTGGAACTCCTGTCTTCATCTCTAGTAGTCTAGAGCAAGCTGAGTTTAGCGCGACCTTTTGGGTTCTGTTGCTTAAGTAACTTTTTATAAGGTTAACTTATCAAATGCTTTGCTATAGTCCAAGAGAATGAGACAAGTTACTAAAGAAGAATCTATAGAGCGAATTATTTCATCGCTAATTTTGGTCAGAGCTGTTGATGTGCTGTGATTAGGTCGAAAACTTGATTGAACTGAGGGGATAATTCTGTTGGTGGGGAAGTAAGATGCGAGTTGTTTATTCATTACTTTCTCCAACAGTTTTGAAAGCATAGGGAGAATGCTTATAGGGCCCAAATGTGAGAACAACGTAGGGTAAGATGTTTTAAGAAGAGGAACAACGTTATCGGATTTTCATTGCTCAGGAAATACTGAAAGCCTCAGACATTGGTTAATAACGTAGGCGATATAATCCATCAGATATATACTTTTAATGTCTATCATTTTTAAGGAAATTTGATAAGTGCCAACTGCATCGATTAATTTTAGGAAATGTATCAATATATTCTTATCAACCTCTGTAAAAGCAAAGTTCGCATTGATGTTATCGAGCGAAGAATATTTACTTAATAAGTTGAGTTAGTGTTGACTCTTATTGACATGAGGGAGAGACGTAAAACTCTTATTAATTTTATTTACGTCTGAAAGATTTGGTGGAACAACTGTAGAACTTCTGGCATTTAATACCTGCAGATTTTTAAGGGCACGCCAAGTATCTTATAAGCTTTTTTTGCTTAAAACCGAATTCATATATGCTTTTTTTTCTCTTTTTATTGCCCTAGCTGCAAAGTTTCTAAGCTATTTCTAACTCACTGACCGAGTTGTTTCGATTTTTTAAATTTTTAAAATGCTTTATTTCGCAAATTCATTAACAGTTTGATATTTTTCGTAATCCATGGTGTTGGCTGACGAGACACGCGCATTACTTTCATCGGTGTGCATAGGGTAAATGTGGGATTTACGCCCCCGGAGGATAGATGCCCCACCACGTTATTTCCCGAGACATTCAAAGAACGGCAACACTGTGTATATTTTCGTTTATTTGTGTGTATCTTCTATGCATTTAGCAATATTTTTGAGTTGTGGTTAGCGTTTTATGTCTGTAGACGTTACATTAAATTTGCAGGTAAGATTAATTAATTATCATGCGTCACAATCATGCATGACTTTATATTTACTCAGATTAAGAGTATTGCATTTAAACTGCGTGATTTCTTGTTTAGCCGTTTGTATACATCAGAATAGTGCTTCAAAAGTAAGGTTAGGAGTTGAAAATCATCTAGAAATATTCAAATTTAAATGGAGCATATATCCCATATTACTATTGAACGAAAGGATATTTGCCCCGTTATAAGTAGGGATTTACGCCCTACCTACCTTATTTTAGAAAAAGTTGTGGATGTATTGTTTGGGAGTTAAAAAACAGAATAATATTTTTTAGACATGCTATTCTTGTTATGAGGATCTACATCGGAAAAATTTTTTTTTTGCTAAATCGTCTTAAAATGTCTTAAAAAATTGTCTTTCTGTTAGTTTACGCGATAACTTTCGAAGGAATTGCGCTATCGAATTGAAATTTGGTACATATGTAGTAATCCATATGAGAATGGTTTAGATCAATATGGAGTAAAATGGATTAAGGGAATGGGGGGTTAGCTGGTAAAAGGCAACATCTGTTTACTATTTTGGTGAAAAATAAGGGGTAAGGGTAAAAGAAGAAGGGGTGAAAATTAGAATTATTTAGAAAATTAATGTTTTAAGGGTTTTTGGGCATGCACATTACAACTAAAATCTATGTTTGATGTTTTAGGGGAAAATAAGTGGTAAAGGTAAACAAAGAAGGGACTCAAAATAAAAATGTATTAAAAAAAATGGAGTAAAATGTCGTTTTATAAGTTGATTTGGAAATAGTGATTCCATTGGTAGCGAAATTTTTTATATTTCTCTCCAAAACTTAAATAATAGTTAAGTATATTCCTACTCCAGAAATGCCAAGAAAATATGTTCGAAAACAAAATACAAAGCCACGAGCTACTTGGTCAGAAATTGATTTGACCACAGCGATCCAAAAAATAAGAAGAAAAGAAATTGGGGTTAATGAAGCAAGCAGAATTTATCAGATTCCTTTCCGTACAATTCGAAGACGCATGCAAACTATAAATCTTCAGAAAAGTTCGTTGGGAAAACTACCCGAATCATATTAAAAAGCTACAATCATCGGGGTTTGCTCCTACTATCTCCACTGTACGTTCAATTGCATATAGTTTTGTCCGAACACTGGAACCTGTGGTGGAAGATAGATCAAAATACAAGAGTTCTAATCATTCATGGAAAGACAGCCTGAACTATCTATTAGGAAGAGTAAAGGGCTATCTCTGGCACGAGCCAAGGGAATGAATAGGGAAGAAGTAAATGACTTTTATGAGTTGCTTAGGAACACAATGGAAAAATATGACTTAATGGATAAACCACGTTCTATATTTAATATGGATGAAAGTGACATCCAAATTAATAATAAAGCTGATAAAATTGTGGCTTAAAAGGGAAGCAAATGCGTTCATGTACTTACATCCAAAGAGAAGGGAGAAAACATATCAATAATTGCCTGTGCAAATGCAGAAGGAATTTTTCTGCCTATGTCTGCTTTGGAACGAATGTCTCTAGGTTCTGATTTATATATGAATAAACACTCTTTGTATATAAACACAAAATTATTTGTCATATGGCTAAAAGAAATATTCGTACCAAGAAAACCTGATGGACCTGTAATTTTGATTCTTGATGGCCATAGCTGCTCCTGCACTAACGATTTTATGCTCCAATACGCTAAAGAAAATAGCATATTACTTTTGTGCCTTCCAAGCCACACAACACAGGCGCTTCAGCCATTAGTTAGGTCATTTTTTAAGCCTTTAAAAACTTACTATAAAAAAGAAGCTGATATGTTTATGTTCTCGAGTAATGACAAAAATATTAACCGAGGCATGATTGGAAAATTAATTCGTTCAGCATGGAACAAAGCTACTACTATTTCTAATGCCACGTCCGGATTCCAATCAGCAGGGATTTTCCCTTTTAACCAAACTAGTATACCTGATTATTTCTTTCAAATTGCTGATCACAGCTTAATTGATGTTCCACACGTGACAGCAGAGACACAACTTCAGAGATTTACAAATGAGCCTCATCGCCAGGCCGGAAATCAGGAAATTCATCATTCTCAATAATGATCAAAATTATTTATATTTACTAGATGATACCACCGACCTAGAGCAATGCCAGATAATAGACATTAATGAAAATTCTGTATCAGAAACAACATCAATTGAATTAAAAACCATGAATCCAAATGACAGGAATGAACCAAGCTCATCTTCAGATATCGATAACAATGTTCTATCCAATGATTTAACTAGAAATACCATCTACGTCTAGTAACAAAGGACTTGGATTATGTACTACGTTCTCCGCTGGCCAAATCAAATGAGCCTCTTGGTTCTACAGATAACTCAAAAGAAACACCAACAAAATTCCTGAATGACATTACCCCTTTGTCTAAGATTGGTACAAAAAAGAGTGCTATTAAACAATCAGCCAAAATTTTATGCAGTGAAGGAGTTAAAGAAAAAGAGAAAAAATGCTGGTAAGGAAAACCCTATGATTGAGACAGGAAAAAAGGACATTAAAAAAAGAAAACGGACAAATACTGATACCAAAAGTGATGTAAACTGCACGGAGTGTCTTGAAAATTATCTTAAAAAGGTAGAAAGGGTAGATTGGATTCAACGCACCGACTGTAAAAATTGGCTTCATGAAACGTGCACAATGTACGGTGATAGATGTAACGAATGTGGAAAATACAAAAAAGACGAGAAAAAAATCCCCTTTTAAATTTAAATAAATAACCTAAAATGTATTTATATAATAATTGTACTTATATACTTTAATATGTTTTAATTACTTCAAGAGTCATATTAATCTTTTTTATTTGTGTTTTGTTAATCTAATAAAATAAAAATATAAATAAAACAAAATTATTTTTAATGGGGCATATATTCTCTTATAATGGGGCATAAACCTATCAACAGGGCATACATTCCATATTTATATATTTTTCTTTAGTTTTAATAGTTCCTTTTCTACTTTCAATTTTTAAAATAAGCAATCTGTTTCAAACGTTAAATACTTCTACAACATTGTTCTTCTAGAACTTCTCGAATTTTGGGAATTAAGTAATTTATAACTCATGTTTAACCTTATGCGGGGCATATATCCCACATTTAACCTATATCGAAAAGTTGGATAATATTAGAGTTTATAAAATTAATGTTAGTATTGACATTATTACTTTCGTAAATTATGTTCCAATTTATTCCACCCAATAGCTATCGAAAACATTCGATACTAAAATGTTTAAAATCTTGGATTGCTACAAATTTTTGTATGAATTTTGGCTTGGAAAATCAAATTGAGCTGATATTGCACAATGGTCCGAGATGCCATGTGTGTTCACGACTTTGCAATTTTTATATTTTACGTCAGATGAGATACCAAAACATCAATTAATGTCTGACTTGTGCCAGTGAAGCGCCTATGATCCGAAATAATATGCATTAAATTGTATGTCCCTAAAAAATTATTTAGTAAATATGTTCCGCGAGTACTAGTTAACAAATTAATATTCAGATCATCCCCGAGTATTACATTATTATAAAAAGGATATAACGCTGACAATGAGTTCTCTAAAATGTCAAACGTTTTTTCGACGTTTCCTTTAGGAGGGAATAGTACGGTATATATCAAAATAAAATATTAGACTTTAATTTTCGTTTTAAAGTGGCCAACTAACTAAAATGATGTGCAGCGTTGCTTATAGAAGAACAGCCCATATTTGGTTTGGGAATGAACATATAACTTACGCCATGAAATAAACTTCTCAATATCAACATTTATATTTTTCATATTACATATTGAATTACATGATTAATGTGCATTTCTGCCCGTTTGATAAGCATCCTATGGCCGGGATCCATCAAAATAACTGTGACAAAATAGCGTCAACAAAATAGCCCAGACGCACGCTGGTACTGTATTGGTAATCTGGGAAGACAAAAGTATGTGCGGTATAATTTTGTGCAATTTAGATAAAAGTGGTTTAAATTAGTAATATTTGTGAATATAACATAAAATTAAACAAAATTAAAAAAAATATTTTTATAAAATTTACAGAACACTCTATAGGGAAAATTATACTGTCTTTCTTATATATGTTACCTATCCCTTTAACGTTTTTACGTATACATTTAATAATATTTTTTAAATAACAAAAAAGTAAGAGAAAAACAATAAAACTATAACTACTAATGATCCGGTTAAAGCTTAAAACATATTGATAAACTACTTTACAAAAGGCCTAATCACTATCAATTTCTGAATCTGTCGAAAAATCAAGGTTTGGTTCTTCCAATAGATTTCTTATTTCACAATTTAGTATTCCTGGCTTTTTTCTATAATTTGGCAAAACCTGGGATATTATAGGGTCAGATGTTATTAGAAGACGATGCAATAAGTCTTCATTTGTATTTTTTCCTGACGTTTTTCTAGTGAAGCGCTCCCTATAATTTCTGAAATCTTTATTGCGACTTTCTTGTGCCTCTTCACTGAGAAGGCCAATAGGGAGTAAGCAATGTTTAATGATTTTAGAGCCATGCATAAGTACCTTGTGTACTGTTGATGGCATATAAAACCATGGATACAATTCCAAATACAAATTTCTGATTAAAGTGTAAACTTTAAATTTCTCTGGTTAAATAGGAAAACCGCTGGACATTACAGAGAGAATTGTGCCTAATTTTTTTATTAAATTAACGTTTAGACCCGTAATTTCAGCAGATACATCTGGATTAAAAAAAAAACGCCTGCCAGTATTGCCATCGTTCGTGTTTCCTGTTCCTTGTTTTATTTGGTCTACAATTAAGCCTAGTTCATTTCATCGATGGAAATTAGATTGTTACAGTTTTTTACTGATTCTTTTTCAGCAGGTGTTCTGGCTTGCCACTTTTTAATATCTAAGCTGTAAGCGATGTATAAAAGATACTCAAATAATCTTATCTAGCAGCGCAATGTCGACAAATCAAACGTGTAGTTTTCAGTACTTAATGACATATCTAATTGAGGGTCATTCATTTGTTAAGGTGTTGCTTTATATATAAAACATTTTTGACTTAAAGTATCAGTGAGAGACGAACAAACTTTACCGTCCACCCTAGTTAAAAGTAATATCTGTTTAACTGGCATCAGATTATTATTAACTAATATTTCAGTGGGTTTTAATTGTACCACTTGATCCCTAATATTTGCTACTTCTTGTCTGGTTAACTCGGCTGTTTCTTTTTTCATAACAAATTTTATGGGTCTGCAAAACCTTGTTGAAGACGCAGCTGGATTTTGCCATAATATTTTTTGTAACTTACTACCAGGTGTTTTTGCAGAAAATTGTAATTGTTCAATAGAAATAATAAACAAGTTAGAATCAGATATTCCCTCAACATGAAATTTTTGCTTGTATTCCTTTTGGTTACTACTTCCATCACAACCCTACTTAAACATTATTTACATTTAAATCACTTTGTTGAAAAATTGACAATCTTTTTATGGTATTTCCGCCGAAAACTCAGTTATCAAAATACCGTCCTTAGCAGGATAGCAATCATTTTTTGCACTTATAATCTTTGTATATGATGGATATATATTTGTGTTTTACAATTTAGCTTGCTGCCTTAATAGGTTATATGAAACTTTGGTCAAGTTAGCATTAACGAACAATGCAAGAGCTTTTTCGGGGGTATAAGGTATTGGGTGGACGATTGGTAAAAGAAATGATTTTTTAATTTTTGTAGCTCTTGTAGGCGTCGTTGTAAGCTGATCCAACATTGAAGCTGCGTCTCGCTTACCGGACAATGTAACGGATACTTTAGCAGCATGTAGTACCGCATTTTCAGAGTTACTGTCTAATAATGGTTTAATTTTTCTAAGCTTTGTTCAGTTTACATGGCACTTTTCAAAATACTCGGGCCTCCTGTGACACTTGTTCCATAAGGACGAAAAATTTATTTAAAAATACAGACAGTTTCTTCCTTAGTTCGCCCTTGTAATTTTTGTCTTTAAGTAGGCCCCGTCTTTCTAGATTATCTGTGACATAATTGATCAGTGTTTTTTTCGAAGCCTGGTTACGTTTTAAAATTATATATAAATTCCTACGTGTTATTGGGATCGGAATTAATGCTAATGGAGTGTTTTCTGAAAGAAAAACACGTATTTCAGAAAAACACCTCAAAAACTGTTAACCTGGCTGTTAACCATTGTAAATTTTACTTACAATAGTTTTTATATCTAAACTTTATGTATAGATATTTTTTTAAAAACGAAACATAAAACATATTCCGCTACCTAAAGAATATTTTAAAAAACTGAAAGAAATCTGGCAATACTGCATACGAATTTTAAAATTTCGCCTGAAATAAAAAACTTTGGTCTCCTTTTACTCTGCAAATCCTGCTGTTTGAAAGATGTAAATAGATTTTACTTACATATTGATCACCATGTAGTTATAAAGAACAAATGTTAATGTGGCAACACTGTAAATAATTTTATTTGTTGAAAATACATACATGGGATCATTTCTAGTTACATCGCTATATTTAATTTACCTATATAATGTTTGTCTGGCCGAGACTAAATACTTTTGAAATTCTAGATTGCTAACATGTTGACATTTAATCATTTGCTTTTAAAAAAGTGCCACTTTCCGCACAAATACTAACTATTCCCTCTAAAGCAAAAGAAATATGCTACAGTATAAATAAAAAATTATTAAGCTTAGCTGCGGTTAGCTATAACAAATTTTGCACTGAACTTAAATTTTTGTAGAATCAAGCGTATTTTTAACATATAAAACTAATATGCAAGCGTACCGGCCCAAATAAACTTTTGACGGCTAAATTGTTTTAAAATAATAAAATTACAAATAACACTTACCGTCCATATTAAAATTAAAGTTCTAATTTTCTTTGAAATCTCTTTAAAACGAAAAGAAATCACTATAAATATAATCTTTAAACTTTAGAATGCGTTTTAGACATTTCAAACTTGACAAGCTGTCACAGGTGTTTATGAAAACCAAATAACAAAATATTCCCGTCCATGGCTAACTAGATTCATAGATTCAAAAATAAGTTATGTTGCAGAAGTTTCTTTTAAGGTTGAAAAAATTATTTATGTCTTCTTAAATTTGTATTTTTGCCTTGTGTGCGATGTACAAAATAAAAAATATTCGAATAAGCAAAGGTAAGAGTAGGTCACAAAAACCACCAGCATTAAAAAACACTGTTGTTTTAAGCTAATGCTATTCGACTAATTCTGTTAAATCTAAAACGCTTTTTAAATCCGAAGCTATCGCTGCATCCAGAGGTTTCGTGTATGTAGACCCGCATTTAAATCGCGAATATTAGCATCGAGTACGAATCTGAATTGGTTTTGGGATTGCCAGTGTCAGGATGCAAGATATAATCCTCGTATTCTATTCCTAAAATTGGAAATGTTCCATTGTAATATTTTACTTTAAAACTTGTCTTCTTTTGTTTTCATATTGGACTAGGTGGGATAAAATAAAAACTATATTTACATTAAATTTTTATTGAGATAAGCCTATGGAATTAGCATAGCTTAACAATTTAAAAATATGTGCCCATAAAAGAAATTAACAGAATAGTAACAACCAGTGTTAAAAGTTCTCGGCATATGGATTTTGTTTTATGAATCAGACGTTATCTATTTTAATGAAATAAAAAGGTCTGTCTGAGTAACGTATATATTATCCAAATCCAA
Source organism: Kuschelorhynchus macadamiae (assembly GCA_030620095.1). Taxonomy (NCBI): domain Eukaryota; kingdom Metazoa; phylum Arthropoda; class Insecta; order Coleoptera; family Curculionidae; genus Kuschelorhynchus; species Kuschelorhynchus macadamiae. The sequence goes on along the minus strand of JAUTXW010000122.1, from coordinate 1,349,618 downwards.
AATTATAGCAGAGCGGTTTCGACTAACTAGTCTTCATCAATGCTACCTACAAATGAGTACATCGAGTAATAAAACCCTTCCATTATAAAGATGGTGGACGAGGCCAAAAAGCCGAAAAGGAAAGTAAACGTTTGAATCAAAAGATATACTTGCTCGTCAGAGAACAGGCGGAAAGATACATAGTTTTAAAATCAATGCGCTTAAGGGAGAACTGCACGCAAAAAGTGAAAAACTAGCGAGGAGGTCTAGTCAAGTTCAAAGTAAGATGATAAGGTACCCACGTATTAGAAACAACTTCCTGCACATCTGACCTCAAAAAAATGTGTTTTATATATAGGCAATTTAAATTACATTTCGTTTAAAAATGGATTCAAAAGGGTTCACGCGCTGCAGAAATACAAAGACATGAGTACGATTTACCATTTCAAATTTTGCAGTTACGTAGACAAAGGATCAATGCAAGGCGGTAAAGAGCCATTTTGTGGAAAAAAAATTATAAGCGACGCCATTTACGTCAAAAAGTGGTCGAAAATGGACAAATCTTCTATTTTATAATTCTAGATTAAATTTTTTCATAAAAAATCGCATTTAGCGCCCGACTATACATATTTCCCTATTGAAATCACATTGAAGCTAATACATATCTCTTATAGTTTTAACATAATATTGCAGCGGAGGAAGGCTTGCAAATGATCCATATTACTGCGTGCAGTTCCCCCTTAAAAGCATTTTACACGTATCAAAGATTCTAACTCAATATATCGCCATTGTATAGATTTTACTATAATTCCCTTTTGGAGTTCTGCCAGATGTAAGATAATTGCGATATTTACGTTTCACGGTCAAAAAAAAAACAAAATCAAGTATTAAAGTATTACGTAGGAATCAACTGGTAATATTTTGGTACAAATCCAAGATGGCGGAACAAAATGGCGACCTAATAAAATGTTTAAAAATTCAGTCTGAAAAAAGTACTTAATGAACTGATTTCAAATTATGTGCTATAAGTTATTGTAGAATAGAGATGAACTAATAAAAATGTGATACTAATTCAAGACGGCGGCCAAATAAAATTTTTGTAATCTGAAAAAATCACCCTCAGATTATACTTACCCTCACGTTTTAGAGTACCTAGAAGAAAATAGTTATTTACCTAACTAATACGGAAAGTGTTTTTTTTCCACGCGTGACTGCGACTGCTTAGTGCGGAAAACTCACTTTCCGCACGAGGAAAGGATTATTTTTTATAATTTGCCACCCCCTGAGAGGTTTATTTTTTTAGGATACAAAAAAAATATTTTAAGGCAATTTTAAAAACAAAAGACGATCGGAAAATCACTAAATCACCAACAACTTTGTTATTTTAAATAGGATACCCTCTATTTTTTGACATTTTTTGATTCTCCTCATTTTTCCCTTTCTAAAAATATATAATTTGTCTATATTCGGAACAATAGTATTTAACTTATTCCACTTTAAAGTTACCAAATATGACAATGTCACAGATATGCAACCATACTTAAACGCAATCCACAGATACTCATATCGCTTTACCCATGGAACGTCACCAACAAAAATAAAACAGTTAGTAATTTGTAAAAAAAATATATTTAATCTGATACCCCCACCCTCAGCCGAAGGTTATATCTAAACGGTCGTGCGTCATTGTGTTTATTTTCGGAACGTTGTTGTTGGATTAATGTCGCTTGATTTTCTGTGGATTTCGGTTTATATATGATTGATTTCCACACTGCTGGTAACTTTAATGATTCGTCCCTTTTATTTAAATCACCTTGTTTTTCTATTTCTATAGCTTCTCGGATTATTCTGGTCTAATAGTGCTCTCTATTGGCAATCTCCTTACACCCTTCGAAGTTCATTTTGTGGCTTGTTTCCTGATGATGTAAAAATAAGGCAGATGTTGTTTGTTTATTTCTGATACTGAGTTTATGTTCTTCTACTCTTGCTGATATTCGTCTGTTTGTTTGTCCAACATACAACTTTTCACAGTCCTGGCACGGGATGCTATATTCTGCGTGGTTTTCCAATTTTATTTTATATTTTGGATTTTCAAGTAGTTTACCTATGGTTGATTGTGGCTTATGAATTGTTTGTATATTGAGTTTTCTAAGATTCCTGCCAATACAGTCTGTGTTACCTTTTACATATGGTAGGACTACTTGTTGTCTTCCGGGTTCATAATCTTTGCGGTTTGTTCGGAAACCCTGTTTATTAATGGCTTTATCTATGGCGTGCTTTGTGTAACCATTTTTCTTTAAAGCACTAGATATTATGTTTAAGTTTATCATATCTCGTTTGTGTACTAGTTAATCGCACGGATCTAGATAATACGACGGTATTGGCCACGGCTTGATGGTGGTGTGATCCAGCATTCAAATATCTGTCAGTTGGTATTCTATAAACGGTATATTCAATGTGTCCATTGTCCCGTTTTGTAAGCAGAACGTCTAAATATGGTAGTTTGTTGTTTTCCTTTAACTCTAGCGTAAATTGTATTTTAGGATGTATTGAATTTACGTGAGTTAGAAAGTTGTTAAGTTCTGCATTACCGTGTTGCCATATGATAAATATGTCATCCACGTAACGGAGCCAAATTTTGGGCTTCTGATTTGCTTTATCAAGAGCTTCTTTCTCGAAGTATATCATAAATAGATTGGACACAATATTACCAGTTTATCCCCATAGGCCCCTTATTTTTTATCAAAATTTGAGGTCAATCGGGTCTTTAAGCTATGCCACGAACTGACAGAGACATCGACAGACGGCCCACACAGGTGAATTTGACCAAAAAGTTGGCCAAAATTGTCAGAAATCAAACTAACATTTTTTATTAATCATACGTTTTTAAAATAATATTTTCACTATTCATTTTCATTTAAAAAGTAATTTGATCACGGATAATTATACAGGGTGTCTCAAAGTAAAAAGTAATGAAAATATAGCTTTACAAACTGGAAATATTTTTGAGATTGTACAGGATGTGACAAGAAAGTGTGGCATATCAATACTTTTTTCATAATTAACCTCAACAAATTAAATATTTTATTTTAACGAACTCTTTAACAAAATGAAATTATACAGCTATGAAATTAAAGTCTATCCGAAGTTACTTTAACCAATTTGGGACTCTTAATTCCTATACCGACAAAGGAATTAAGAGTCCCAAACTGGTTAAAGTGAATTCGGATAGACTTTACAATACATAAGTATACTAACAATATAATCAATTTTACAAAATAAACTTTAACGATTTAATATTACAATTTTAATTAACAATAATTTCAGGTTCTTTTAATAGCTTAATAACATCTTGTGGAAATGGTTTTGTTTGTTTTTGAGGTTTTTTGCGCAGACTTGTAATGTGTGGATCGGAAGATATTAAAAGTTGATGAAATAGATCTTCCATTGTTTGAATTCGAGAAAATTTCCGAGTAAAATGTTCACGATATCTTTTAATATCTTTATTTTTATTCTCTTGAGCTTCTTCAGAAAGAAGGCCTATGGGGGCTATAGCGTTTTGTATTATAATATCACCATGAATTAATACTCTGTGAGAGGTAGTTGGCATATTATACCAAGGATACAATTTTAAATATATAACAACGGTTTTTAAAGCGTAAAGCTTAAATTTTATTTCATTTATAGCAAGCCCACTGGACATTGTCATTCAAATGATCCACAGCCTATATAATAAATTTTTATTTATTCCAGTTATTTCTGCGGAAGTCTCAAAATTAGTAAAAAATCTTCTAGCCGAATTTCCGTCGTTAGTACTTCCGTAGCCGTGCTTGGGTTGATCGACTAACAAACCTAACTTAACTTTAAATTCGTTTTGTATTCTTTTTTTTTGTAGTTCAACATTTCTTTTATCTGCTAGACCTCTAGCTTGCCACTTACACAGTTTTAATTTATACGATAAATTTAACATCCATTCATAAAATCTTATCCAACAATGGAGCGATGATAAACCTAGCAGCAAACGCTGTTCATCTATTATTGATTTACTTAAAGAGTAGTTAAGTTTATTAAAATCTTTTGCTGTAATACCGCACAAGTTACATCTTTGAGTAGAAGAAGTATTTGTAATTGCATTTATTGCTTTCCCATCCACCATTGTCATAACTAAATGGTGTTGTACATATATTTTTTTATCATTAACTATTAATTCTGTACTTATTAACTTCTCAATTTGTTCTTGAATGTAGTTTGTCTCGGCTTGTAAAATTTCGGTAGTTTCATGTATAAATTCTAACTTAATGGGTCTGCAGTACCTCGGTGACGAAGGTCGGTCGTTGATTTTGCCAAATTACTTCATGATTCTCACGGGGATATCCAGAAACAATTTGCACAGGCACTAGAGACGACACGAAAATGCTAGCATCAGATACATTTGAATCTTCAAATAACTGTTTGTATTCTGCTTGTCCGGATGTTCCATCGCAGCCCCATTTACTTATAAGCCATAAATTATTCAATTTACTTTCATCCAGACTAATTAGTACATCACGGAGTACTATACACAGCCGTTTCATTGTGTGATTGACCAGATCTTGAAGAGGAACCTCCGCCACACTCTCGGTTATTTTCAGGTTTTCAAGATAGCACCGCTTTTTTGCTGCAATTACGCTTTCATAATTAGGATAGAGAGAACAATTTTCTTCGATAGCATTATTTCTGATAGTGTTATATTGGAATTTAGTAAGTCTGGCATCTGTAATTAACGAAAGAGCTTTGTCTTCTGTAAGCCTAGCAACCTTAAGCTCGTCTCGTCTCACATATTTTTTTATGGATTCCGGACCACTTTTAACAATTTCAGATAAAACTTGAACACTTCCTTCAGACCTGAGCTTCATTTGGGCGGCATATGTCAACTCCATTAATCCATTATTATTTCTTAAATCCTGTGTTTTTCGCCGTTTTGACCGATCACTACAATTTTCAAAGACGGTTTTTGGTCTTCCCGAAGAAATAGAACTTCGACATTTGGCTTGTCCAGTAAAATTGATGTATGTATCCAGCCATTTTTTATACTTGTTTTCAAATCGAGTATTATTTCTACAACACGCTTGCCACTTCTTTTTATAGTCATAAACAAATTTAGATACCTCTTGTTTAATATTATTTGGAAATTCTTCTTCACAATGTCTCCTTTCTTTAACTCTCAAAACTAGGTATTCAAATGCCGCGGGCGACTCACAACTTTCAGATTGCCTACTTTTGTAAAAATTGACCATTTCTCGCCGGCTAATAGGTGCATTTTGCTGCGTACTCGTACTAGCTAAAAAATAAAAACAAACCTCATTTGCTATGCACTTTTTTGTACAATAGTACAGGGTGAGTCAACGATAGAGTAAAGTCCAATATCTCAATGGTTTTAAATGTTATGAAAAACTATTAAATACAAAAGTTTTAGGAGTTGTTCAGAGGCACAGTTTAAAAATATTTTCGAATTTACAGGGTGATTCAAAAAATTGTGACGGGTGCGACTCTATCGTTGACTCACCCTGTACAAACATCACAGCTTTGAGCGGCGTCATTTTTGTTCGAATATAAACAGAAAAATTAGTTAATTTTTATTAGCAATAATAGTAAAAATAGTAATCTACTGAAAAAACTATTTCAAAAATGATGTATCACAAGTTATGTTTTGTTATTAAAAAAGTATGGATGACGTGATGTCATACCATTGACAGCTGCCCATGAAAAAAATGAATGGAGTGCGTCAAAATGTCGGCCAATCGGCAAATAATTATTTTTATTTGGCGCGTTCCAGTGTTAATAAAAAAAATAAATCATTCAATTTTTATTGAATTTTTGCGCGACTTTAAGTGTTTCTGTCAATTACTTCTCATTATTTATTTTTGTATTTTAATAAAGAGCAGGTGGTCGCAGCCAAATCTAAGATTATTTGAAAGCTCTTGAAATAGACTTTCAAACTATACCCGATAGACCGCTTGATATTGATGGATTTAGTACTTTTGCACTTTTTCAAAAACAATATTTGAAAATATAAAATAAGTTTTGGAACTATGTATTTTTAAAGCATTAATAATTAACTAAGATCTTTTATTTATATAATATAATTAAATTCTTACCTCCAGAATTGGAATTCATTGTAATATTGCACACAGATTTAATAAAAATTATAACAGAGTCATTTTTATCAGCACTAAATGCGATAATAATATGCTACTGACAGCTACACACTCGATTTTGAATTTAAATCCTGCGCATGGCGGCGCTTTCGTCAGGTTCATTATACATGCAACAGATGGCGCTATATGTTGTGTCAATAAATAAGGATACTAGACAATAGTGAATGCGAATTTTTTATTTGCCATTCTGGCCAACTTTTTGGTCAAATTCACCTGTGTGCGGCCCTCCGGAATTATTAAAACATATTTTTTGGCATCTAGGGATTTTATTAAGTACCTATTTTGTTCCGCCATCTTGGATTCGTATCAAAATGTTACCAGTTGGTTCCAACATAATACTTGATGTTTGTGCAAAATTTGAAATCAATCGGGTAACTAGTTTTTTTAGGTGCTCCGCGAGAAGACAGTCAGACAGCCAGACAGATCAATGGAATTGAGAAAACTTGTTTTCGGCATCTAGGGACCCTGAAACGTGAAGATCTGAAAAAATCTCGGAGGGTGATTTTTTCACGATTACAATACTTCCCTTTTATGAGGGATGTAAAAAGGCCAGAACAATAAAGCATAATGTCCTGTGTAGCCATGATGTTATTATATCATGTTCTAATGCTTAGCTCTTACGTGTTCTGTATTACTCTGTGGAGGTAATATATAAATATTGAAACACGCTTCGCTTAAGAGGCTAGAGGCTTTCAAGATATCGGCAACAGACGTAAACTTCAAACAATACATTTATTAAAAGACAGAAATTTTTTTATTTTGGTCATGTATTGTGCAAATCGCACAGTTACGCAATACTTCTTTTAATCATCTAGAAAAAAATCGGTAAATTCCTTTACTTGGAACTTCCCTCGTTATGAATTATTACTTTTATTGGGAAGAGTGAAGTGTAATCTATGTTAGTTCAGTACATAGTCACAGTATATATGTGTGACATATACTGTTTCTTCATTTTTATTGGGCGTTCCATCATATTGGATTCCTACCAACATGATTACCATTTCCTTTTTCCCTATGCCACACTTGACTTTTGGGCATAATTGAAAATAAATTCAATAAGTATCGATTTTTCGTCAATTTAATGTTGCATCCTCAGGTCACATGGGTTTTATATCCTGCATAAAACCCATATTAGTCTTTACCTACTCCATTGGTTCGCAGATATGTCCTAACCCCAAATAATACACCACTCTAACATAACATCAAGAAGATCGTTAACGAAAACCAGAAATTTAATATCTGGAAAATATCTGCGAACCAACGGTGTAGGTAAAGACTGATGATATGGTTATCATGCAGGATAGAAATATATGTGTCCTGAGTTTGTTTTTTACTGCATCCTAACCTCAAATAATACACCACTCCAACATCAGAACAAGAAGATCGTTATCAAAAACCATTTAGAAACCTAATATCTGGAGACTAGCGTAGTAGGTAAAGACTGATAATTAATGTGGGTTTCATGCAGGATATATATATATATATATATATATATATATATATATATATATATATATACCTAAAGTAGAGTTTATTGGGTATTTGGTTCTTTAATGGAAGGTATTAAGGACATCATATGATGAAGACTAGATTCTAGTCGAAACGTTTGGTAATATATAAGAATCTATACACTTATATGATGTCTTAAATACCTTCCATTAAAGAACCAAATACCCAAGAAACTCTACTTTAAGAATATATTTTATTGGTTCAAGAAATCATTTTTCAAGTATATATATATATATATATATATATATATATATATATATATATATATATATATATATATATATATATATATATATATATATATATATATATATATATATATATATATATATATATATATATATATATATATATATATATATATATATCCTGAGGATGCAACAATATAGTAACGAAACGGATCCTAACCCCAAATAATACACCACTCTAACATAAAAACAAGATGATCGTTAACGAAAACCATTTAGAAACTTAATATCTGCGGACAAACGGAATATATAAAGATTGATAATATAGGTTTCATGCTGGATATAGAATCTACATGTGTCCTGAAGATGCAACAATTAAGTTGCGAAACGACGACAATTTAAAAAAATACTTTTTTTTACTGGACCTTAACTCCAAACAATACACCACTCTAACAAACATTTTTTAACATTGTTCCGCCCTGTTAGATTTTTACCAAAATATTATCGGGCCATCCCCATATGTCCCTTAATGTTTGGTCAAAATGTCAAGTCAATCGGGTAAGTAGTATTTAAGTTATGTCGCAAACTGACACTTCTAGGAACGCTAAAACGTAAAGATATGTAAATCCTGAGAAGATGATTTTCTTCCCGATAAGAAAAATTTTATTTGTTTAGTTTTACTAGTTGATCCCTATCCCACAATTAGTTATGGCACAAAATTTGAAATCCATCCATTAAGTAGTTTTTTTCAGGCTGAATTTTTAAATAATTTATTATACCGCCATTTTATTCCACCATCTTGAATTCGTACCGAAATTTTACCAGTTGATTACAATATAATACTTGACGTTTATGTAAAATTTAAAATAAATTGGATAAGCAGTTTTTTCATAATGCATTTTTTAACATTTCACTACGCCGCCATTTTGTTTCGCCAAATTGGATTGTTACCAAAATGTTACCAGGTCATCCCCATATGGACCTTAATGTTTAACTAAAATTTGAAGTCAATGGGATAAGTGAATTTTTAGCTATGCCGCGAACAGACAGACAGACCGACGGAATTGAGAAAACATGTTTTTCGTCATCTAGGGACCCTAAAACGTGAAGATCTGAAAAAATATCGCAGAGTGATTTTTTCACGATTACAATACTTCCCTTTTACGAGGGAGGACACAATTTCGGTTAATCCAAAACAGAATTCTTCAGAATTGCAGTAAACAGGCAATATAGCCAACATGCTTGCCAATAATTTTTACATATTTAAAATCTACTTTTTATGTATGTGTTTGGTAGTAAAACAACAGCTTTGCATTTAAATTAACTATCCATGACGGTTTAAACTTTTTTCATTCCATTTACTTCCCTTACAACTCTACACTCGAATTCGTATGTAATCCCTAGAACTCTGCAAGGATGTAAAATGGAAGTACTATTTGCTGGGAAATCTATTTAATCCAACTCGCATCTCCTAAATTACCAAAGTTAAAACCTAATTACCTATGAATATTAAAATTAAATTAAACATGGAGGGCATAATTTAAACGACTGCGACTGGCGTAAAATAGAAGCTCCAAAACTTTACAGCTTACATTTCAGGGTATAGTTGCTAATTTAAATATATGCTGAAGCGATCCATGAGCTTTCGATTTTAGAGGTGTATCGAGTAACACATTGAGTTTTATTGCTCCAACATGTCTGATGCGAATAGCAGGTTTAGAATTGGCAAGAAATTGTAACAAGAATAATAGTAAAACATTGAAAGGGGTCAAATTTTGTTTTATGAATAATACTACTACAAAAGCTTGATGTTTAAATAATATAATTGTACATTTTTAGAAGAAAATAATTATTCCAGTTACTAGTGCTAGTTTCTTAAAACCTGACATAGGTAACTTCATTACTTAAAGAGATAGACATACAGCGTGTAACAAAAGTAACGTAACGGCGAAATATCATACGTTGTATGAAAAAAATCTCTTGTAAATTTCCTTTCTGTGTTGTGAGACTCTAAGAAGTTGACCTGTTTTCGAAGTTAATATTATGAACATCAGCTCTAAATAAAATTTTAAAGTATAAATAAGTAGGCAACAACAGTTTTTTAGTTTCCAAACTGAGATAGTGCCTATTTGAATAAATTAGTTTTAAATTGCTATAGGCAGTGCGAAGCTTTAAAGTAATATGCTGTTTAAAGCGTAATTTGCTGTCAAATACTATTCCTAAACTTTTACGTGTACCAGAGAAAGTCAACAGAGTTCCGTTAATTTGTATTTGCATGTTATTTTTAATTTGTACAACCTGACTCTGAGTGCACCTCAAACGAAAAATATAGCTGAGTGTCGTCTGAGTAAAAATGAGATCTACAGTGCTGCAAGGACTTACAGAAATTACAAGTGTAAATGGTAAATAATAGAGGACCCAAAATGCTTCCCTGAGGTACACCGGTAGATAAAACTGAAGGGATCGAATGATGCCTACAACAGACGACCTCCTGTACACGACCAGATAAATAAGAATTTATTAATATACGGGCATTATCGCTAAATCCTATAAAATGAAGAATCGATAAAAGAATTTTACGATTTAACATGTCAAAAAATTTACTGAAATCAAGAGATACTAAAATACTAACCCTACTCTCATCCGCCGCTTGCGGAACGTCATCCACAATGCAAGCCAAAGCACTCTGGCAACTATGATTGGGTGTAAAGCTCTATTGGGTCTCTGGCAGAATATTATGACGACTAAGAAAAGCCCTGATTTGACTTTCCATTACTTTTTCCAATATTTTAGAAAAAGTAGGAAGTATACGAATAGAGCGTAAATGCTTATACTCGTTGAGATAGCTTATTTTTGGCAACGGAATTACTTGCACCTGTTTTCATAAGACTGGAAAGTACGAAGACAATATACAGGGTGTCCTGAATTGCAGTGTCCAAACTTTAACAGCGCATTCTGCATTCAAAATAAGCCCTAATTTTATATAAACATGTATCGGCAAATGCTTCGTTTTCGAAATACAGGATGTTAAAGTTTTAAGAAAAAAATTGTTTTTTAGTCATAACTTTTTTATTACTTGAGATATTGTTATTAAATTAGGTAAACAGCCTTGGAGTAAGAAAAGGCATTTTTTTATTTGAAATATTTTTTAATTCTTCATCAGTGGCGTCCGTACGGGATTTTTTATTGAATATTCTTGAAGAAAAAATGGTACTCAACTGCTTTTTCTGAAAACAAAAATCATTCCTAAAATCCCCACTCAGTTTGGAGCAAATTTGATCCCTTGTCTTTTTTTCGTGTGGTGTAAAGATTTCGAGTAAAAAACTAAAAACCATTTTTATGTATGGCATAGTTAAAATTTCCATTATTGTTAATTTCAGTAGCAATACCTTTAAGGTGAGATTGTAACAGCAAGTTTTTAAAATTATTTGGTTTCCGATATTTATTTCATGCATTCCGGGTGAGTTCATAATTTCTGAACAACGTATGTAGGGTTTCTAAAATAAATGCTTGTCTGACAACTAAGGAGAGATGACGTCATCGACCCGTTGTAATGGAGATTTGCATTATGTTTGGGTTCTCAGGGTGACATCGCAGAAGTTAGCAGGCAACCTATTAAAATCTAATGTCCTTGGTACTTACCATCATTGCTTCATTTTCGACTCTTGGTATGCCATGATTGCATTTTTGTGATAATTGAACAATTGCTAGGTTAGTCTTTAAACTATGACAGATGAGTTTATAATTCTAAAATCGTCGATTTATTTTGTAAAACGGTAATTAGAATTAATTCAATTTTGAAGATAATACTTCATTTTACAGAAACTACTCTTTATTAACTATATTCGTATTTAATTTTACAAAAACTAGAATTCATAACTTTTATTAACTTAGATCGTGAAAAAAATTTATAGAGCACTTTAAATATCATTAAGGATTAATGTGGGCCTTAAAATTCACAATAATTGCTCAAAATGAGCTCCTCTAACTTCGACACATTTTCGGCATCTGCTCTTAACTGTGTCAGTGGCATGGCGTATAAAATTCGTATTGGCTCGCAAAGTTTCACAGGCTTGCTCTATCCTTAGAATCAGTCCTTCTCTTGTATGAACTGGTCTGGAATAAACTAAATTTTTCAAATAACCACACACAAAGAAGTCGACAGGTGTGAGGTCAGGGGAACGTGATGGCCAGGCTGTAGCTCCTAATCGTCCAATCCACCGTTCTGGATAATTATTATTTAACCACTCGCGATTTACAAGTGCAAAATGCGCGGGAGCCCCGTCCATTTGAATCCAGAATTCGTTTCTAAAATTTAGAGGAATATTTTCTAGATATTGAAATAACTCATTTTGTAGAAAATCATTAAATAACTGTCCATCTAGGCGTGGTGGTAGAATATGGGGCCCGCAAAAAATTTCATTTATTACACCACAACAAACATTAACAGAAAATTCTTGCTGATATGCTCTAGTTCGTACAACACGTGGATTGTCATTGCTCCAGATTCGTAAATTATGAGCCGCTTCGGGTAAATGTGGCTTCATCAGTCCATAAAATTTTTTTTGAGAAGTTCTCGTCTTCATCTATTTGGCGCAAAAACCAATTGCAAAAACTGACACGTTTTTCGGCATCACCAGGTTGTAAGTTTTGAACTAGCAGCATCTGAAATGGCTTCCTGTGATCTTTCCTCAAAACGCGATGAACCTTATTTTTAGAAACAAAAACTGCGTTGCCGTGTAAATTATAAGCTGCTCTTCGTAGGCCTAATGTCCTATCGTTGTCAAACTTATTTAAAATTACGTTTCGATATTGTTCATTTCTCCTACCTTCGTTTCTCGGATTCTTTTGTTGGTATTCCCGTACTGCTGCATTTGCATTTCCATTACAGAAACCATAAACGAAATGAATATCAGCATACTCAAAGTTACTGAATAACACCATTTTGAAATCACTAGTTAGGCTGATAATTACCTTTTTGTATAAACTGTAATGTACCTGACATTTATTTACTCTAAAAACTCAAATGTCACACTTTAAAGACAAAACTAGTAATTGTTCAATTGTCACAAAAATGCAATCATGGCATACCAAGATGTTAAAGGTTTTGCCACTGAAATAATTAACAATAATGGAAATTTTAACTCGAAATCCTCGAAATCCTTGCATCGCACGAAAAAAAGGCACGGGATCAAATTTGCTCCAAACTGAGTGGGGATTTTAGGAATGATTTTTGTTTTCAGAAAAAACAGTAGTGTACCATTTTTTCTTCAAGAATATTCAATAAAAAATCCCGTACGGACGCCACTGATAAAGAATTAAAAAATATTTCAAATCAAAAAATGCCTTTTGTTACTCAAATGCTGTTCACAAAATTTAATAACAATATCTCAAGTACTAAAAAAGTTATGACTAAATAACAATTTTTTTCTTAAAACTTTAACACCCTGTATTTCGAAAACGAAGCATTTGCCGATATATGTTTATATAGAAAATTAGGGCTTATTTTGAATGCAGAATGCGCTGTTAAAGTTTGGACACTGCAATTCGGGACACCCTGTACACTCATTCACGATGTGGACAATATATGGTACAATAAATGGACAGCAAAGAATAATCATGGTCAGATTGATCTTATAAGCCCCAACGGCCCGTGATTTTGTCTTTTTAATTACATTAAATATTTCATTTTCATTTTCAATTTCCTGACTTGGGTTATTGTTATCTACTACGGAATTGATGAAATAGCTATTTATATAAGAGCTACAGTTTACAGGGGCCAAATAGAAAATCATGCTATTTTGAAAAAGGAGTTAGGAAGGGTAAATAGGAAAGACGCTAAGTAGATTTAAATAATAAACAACAAAAAAAAATTATGCAGAAATGAAAAAAGCGGGTTAAAAAGAAAGTATGTTACAAACTAGAAGTGCGTTTCAATGCCCGCATGCATCCAATAAAAAAAACATATCTAAAAGTTAAATTGCATCCAGTGATTAATCACATAATAAAAGAAAAAAAATTAAATGATAGTTCATGAAAAAATCACAAAAAAACGATCAAAATTATTACTTTCAAAAATGTCAATAAATCCCAAAAGTACGGATAGTACAATAATGTTAACGCATGAATGATCTCTTAGCTTAAACCTTTAACTTAACATTTATATAAAATAACAATTGGACAATAGTAGAACAAAAACTTTGACTTGAAAAGAAAGAAGATAAATCTATTTCAGGCACATTTGCCATTTTATGATAATGTTTCCATATAAACGAATTCAAAGTATGATTCAGATAAATACACGTAAATTGAAAAGTAACTCGACAGAAATTGCATTCCCTATTATTATCGGAATAAAAAAACTGAACTACAAGGCATGCCATTTTTAAAACTATAAAATAAATTACATACTTTAGGTAATCCTTAATTAATGGCATTTAAGTCACTCTCGGCATCTACACGGTGAACTACACTCCCGCACTTTATGTACCAGTGGCGGTTCACGGGTGTAAAAGTAAGTGAAGTGCAAGAAAATATCGCAATAATTTTTCTTCCAGAATTTTTTTATATGTGAAGGGGGTAGAATATTTTTTTACGACTTACCTACATTTTGTATACTAAATCGATTCTCCTATCCTTCATAGCAGCAAATGTATTTATATCATACTCATAAAATGGATGAGTTGCCCTAATCTCATCCAGAAATTTCTTTTGAATTGAAATATTGCCAAGAGAAGTAAGTCTGTCTTGAGATATTGTATTTCTTAAATAAGTTTTTACACATTTGAAGCAAGAAAAACTTCTTTCCACTGAAGCACTTGTCGACGGTATTGTCAAAATAAAGGAAAACAATTTATATGCTTAGGTAAAAATATATTTATTTTTATTAATTTTTTTCACTTGCTCTTGCAGCGATATATTCCAATTACTCTCTTTAGCAAAAATAAGACCAAGCAAGGTTTAGCAGAACCTGCCAAACATGAAAATGTAATTTTTTCACAGTCTTAAAATCTTCCATCAAAATATGGTCCAATATTTCATAAAAAATGGTTCTATATTTAGCCCTAGTTTCTTCAGGTGAAAGCTTAGCAAGCTCACATTTGTAATGATTTATTTCTGTAATAGAATTTGCTTTATCAAACATGGTATTAAAAAAATGTTCATTTCTTTTTTTACAGAGCGTCACGACAGCGTTTTATATTAGATATGCGCACATGAATGGCAAGCGATTTTTTTGAAGACCGTCAAATAGTATGTCCGTGATTGAGAAAATGTCATTAAACACTAATGCCAGAAACGTGAATTCAAAATCGTTCATCTCACCTAAAAATCCTTTCGCAAGGCGGATTGATTTTTTATCAGATTTGTCACAGTTTGTAATAAATTCAAAGACGTATTTTAATTTATTCCAGTCTTGAATAATCACATTTACCAACTTCGAATTGTTGTAACAACACCATAAATAAATATAACACAAAACAGTCAAGTCAACTGCAAAGGAACTCACCGGTTGCAGCGAAATCCGCGAAAATAAAAGTAAACAACCACCGCAAACTGAACGACACGTGGGTGTAGTGTACTGCAACTGCCGTTCACCTAGAGCGTTGTATGGCGCTGGGCTCGGCGTCATCACATACGCGTTGTCATGTCAACATAGTAGGAAAATCGTAAACTAAACATAACACCTCCAGCAAAGTCAAAGCGGTTTGCGCCACTATTATAGTTGTTGTAATAAAGTTCGATTGAAAGTTGTGTGTGTACAGGGTTTTACTTATAATTTGCCACCCACTTAAATCTTTTATTTCAAAAGATATAAAAAAGTGGTTAATACGAGAGTTGTAGGATTTCATCTGAAGATTTACACCACGCTAAAATCAAAAACAAATGACTATCGGAAATTATAAAAATCACCATGAACTTTGTTATTTTAAATGGAACACCCTGTATATTTTTAAATTTTTTAGAGATGCCGCATTGTCCTCTTTTCAAAAATATATAACATGTCTATATTTAGCTTTTTGAGCTATTCATCTTCAAAATAACCTCTTATGAGGTGCTTAACTTATTTTATTGGATCTAGATAGCCGTGAGTGGCCGTGGGTGCAATTCGGCCATTATGTGAGTCACTCTCTGAAATGTCAAATGAAACCAAAATTATTATTTTGAATAACAGTAATATATTTTATTTATGTTTTACGCCGAATTAAAAATAATACCTAATACTTTTCACTGAAGTAGAAAAAAGAATAATTCAGTTATACTAGGCAAATCAAAATAACGCATCAAAGGTAATGAGTCAATACCGGGAACAAAATCTAGGGGTACAAGTGCTATCTAGAAAGACAGTATCATATATAGTAAAAAAATTTGTGGAAATGAAAAACTTTTTCAGAAAGAAAAGAAGATCAAAATAAAGGAAGAGTTTAATATTTTATTATATTTTGAAGGTAATTTTCTATTTATTTAATAAACGTGAAGTTTATTAAATATTACTTTAATTAAGAATTATTTTTTTAGAAAATCCGCACCGGTCAATTCCCAATGTTTCAAGACTCACAGGGAAATCATGGAAAACAATTCATAGGATTTTGAAAAAAATATAGTTATCGTTCCTATAAAATTAGGCCAGTGCAATATTTAACAGAAAATAATATAAATGAACGACTTCAATTCTGTCAAGAAATGCTCAGGAGATTTGTAGAAGATGACCAATTTTTTAACAAAATTCTGTTGTCTGATGAAGTTACTTTCACAACGGCCGGAATATTTATCAGAAAAAACACACATTTTTGGGCAACCCAAAATCCACATGTTATTGAAGAAAGGAAGAAGCAAGGGCGTAAGTCGTTGCATGTGTGGTGCGGCATATTAAGAGAGCAAATTATTGGGCCAATTATTTTTGAGGGTATTTTGACAGGCGAACGCTATTTAGATCTTTTAAATAACGAAATAGGGCGCCTTTTAGAGACACTTCCCATTCGTCAGTACACTAAATTAATTTAGCACCAAGATGGCGCACCGCCTCACAATGTCCAAGCTATTACCAATTTTTTAAATAATCGCTATGGTTTATGGATCGGAAGGCAAGGTCCCATCCGGTGGTAGGCCTATAGCCCCGACCTCACACCCCTAGATAATTTTTGTGGGGATACTTGAAAGATAAAATCTACTTTAATAGGACTGATAACTTACAAGAATTACGGCAAAAAATCCAGCAAGAAATAGTAAATTTAAATACCGAATATTCATTCTTTGTTAGCAATGCTATTAATAGAATGGGACACATGTTCCAAAATTGCTTAATCAATGGCGGTGGTCACGTAAATAACTTATAATACAGATTTTATAAATGTTATTGTTATCTTTGTTTATCCACTAGCATTTGTATTTGTTGTTTGTTAATTACATATATTATATTATATCAGAATAAACTAGTTGTTTTTATATAACTTTTAATATTTAATTTGCTATAAATATATAAATTTAACGTAAAACGTAAATAAAATATATTATTTTTATTCAAAAAGAATAGGTAATTTTGGTTTCATTTGACATTTCATGGCTAGAGTGATTCACGAATCATAATGGCCGAATTTCACCCACGGCCACTCACGGCTATCTAGATCCAATAAAGTAAGTTAAGCACCTCATAATGTGTTACTTTGAAGGTGAATAGCTCAAAAACTACTATTCTAAATATAGACATGTTACATATTTTTGAAAAGAGAACAATAAGGCGCGTCTAAAAATTTTAAAATGTACAGGGTGTTCTATTTAAATTAACAAAGTTCATGGTGATTTCTATAATTTCCGATAGTCATTTGTTTTTAATTTTACCGCCATGTAAATCTTCAGATGAAATCTTACAACTTTTATATTAACCACTTTTTTGTATCTTTTGAAATAAAAGATTTAAAGGAGTGGCAAATTATAAGGACATACCCTGTACAGTTTATTTTTTACCAATTAGGTGAATAAATTAATGTAAAAACTAAAATTTTAAGAGATATATAATAAATATAGTAAGATGTTTTCTTGTTTATTTTTCCTGGTGAAGTAGCACTTTACCTACTTCACCTGAATAGCCGCCACTGTTATGTACACATTCCCATGCAAACACCAAACTTTTTTTTTTCTGAAAACAATCTTAATCGTAGTTGTGTTAAGTCCCCCTTGATAATTACACCCGTATTTTTCAGATATTTTCTCTGCTTTAGTACAGCAGATCGACTTTTTACATCGCGAAACTGCACAAGAACAGCCGGAACCTTGTCAGCTGCATGGGTTTTTGCGCGTACCCTATGATAGTTTTGTATTTCTCCGGGATTTATTTTTATATTAATTTCGATTTGAAAAAGATCTGTGACTTCGTTTAGCAAGTTCTCGTTTTTTTCATGCGGCAGCCCGAAAATGCGCAGACTATAATTTCTTGAATAATGTTCCTGACTATCTAGACGTTTCTTGAGTTCGGTGTTCTCACTCTTTAGAAGCTCTACCTTATCCTTCATACTATTTACGCCATCGTGAATTTTCTGATGCTTTTCCTTTATCTTGCCATCCAGCCTTTTGATTAGCAAATCAATTAGACGAGACTGAAATTGTTTACTTAAAATAGTGACACTGTTTGATCGGATACCATTTTTCTAATCTCGTCAATTTCATTACGTAGAAGCACCAGAATTTCTAGGTTAGAGGCAAACTTCAACATTCAAATAATAATAGACGGAAAAACACAAGAAAAAAAACCGATATAAGAAATAAGACTCCTAAGATATTATCCTAAACATAGCGCTCAAAACACGTTACCTTTATTATAATTCCGAAGCTTCTTGGGGATTTTGATTAGATTGCATGAAACAAACCAACATATTTTTTAGTTCTAGATTAGAAGTAACTAGAGGAGGTTTTTAAAAAGACAAGGAAGAGAAAACCTTTTATAATAAGCGAAGACGTTGAAATACTTTTCATAATTTTGGTAGATCGCCACTATTGTAAAAAAAGTAAATTAAATATAGTTAGTATATTGTTAAATAGAAACACAACAACAAACATATTTCATTAATAATCAAAACGTAACAAAACCGCAAAGTTTTTGACATTTTGCTCTTTGTTCCAAACAAATTAGCCATAGCCTACTACCTACTGACTAGACACAAGAAGATCTCGAATTTTGACCTTGTATTACAAAATAACTGCATACATATATATATATATATATATATATATATATATATATATATATATATATTTACATGTTAAACCCATATTATTCCTAATAAACATAAAGATTAATATACAGGGTGTCCGATTTAAAAAAAAAATCACTTTTTGACCTGACCCCTTATGACTATTCTGAAGTGGCACTGAATTCTGCGGAAAAAGTCATATAAGGAACAGTTTTGTCCTTTTTGATAAGTTATCAGTTAGCGGGGATGCGAGGAGTGCCTGAAAATGCAACATTTTCAAAAACGCCATTTTTAATTTCACAAAGCACAGTCGCCAAAAGCCGCAACTCTCTATCTTTAAAAATAAGGAAAGTGGGGTACGTTCAATAGTGCCGAAAATGGGATGCCCTGTACAACCATTTATATCCCAATACGTAATTAAAGTATAAATATTAACAATAAATGAATTAATTAAAGAATTTTGAATAATTTTACACTTAATCGCTCAAAACCCATTTGATTTTTCGCTCTGAAAATTGTGAAAATCCGACTCCAAACAAGCGACATCGAATATAAATGCTGAATATTAACATGAAATCCAAATGGCGAGTTCACTTTTAGAGCCTCTCTAATAGGCAATGGCGCCGGTTCCAATTCCCTCTCATTTTCATAAATTAAAAATCGCCCTGCTAAGTACTGTTTTATACTGCCTGACAGCTTGACATGATATATGACTTCATTTGCTAGTTGGCCTACTAAAAGCCTTTTTATATCAGAGGAGATTAAAAAAAATCTTTCAAAGCTCTTTCAATTTGTAATAATTTATATGGGAAATACATGTCGAAAACAGCACTTTAATTTGAATTTTAAATAGATAGGATTATTACTAAACTGCCATGCCGGTCAGAAATAAAGCAAAAAAAATATATCTTGTTGCTAATGACATTTATTTAACATTGTATTTACCGGTTTATTACATTTTAGAGAGGAAAACAGTTTAGATGGTAAAACATCAAACGGTCTTTCCTTGAATTATTGTGTATTGATGATAAAACGGAAATGTATGGATGATAAAATGGAAAATTCCTTGAATTATTGTGCATGGATGATAAAACAGAATATTTGAGAGGACTATATATTTATTAATTTGAAGCTGACACAAGGCTAAGTTATTCTTAAGATAGTTTATAGTAATTTCCTTACTTACCTTTCTTGATTACAAAATTCACAAGGTGTAGTCGAGTGCGGTCTTACCGTGCGAGTCCAAAGGTCACCAACATTATGAATCAAATCAGAAAACACAGTGAATACCAAAATGTTGTATGATTCTTTTATCGAACTATTAAATCTCGATGGGCTATTTACAAATATACAGGGAGAAAGAAAATAGTTTTTTTTTTATTATATTACGCAATATTATTAAGATAGCCACTTAATATTATTTTATATATTAAATGCCGAGGGACTAAATAAGAAAATTTCACTTATCCGATCAACAAGTTCAATTTCTTCAAATGTAACGTCACCACCCCAACCTTCCCTGTCATTTCTAAAAAAGCAGGAGGGAAAAGACTTGACTATATAAAACTTCTATAAAGTGAGGGACACGAAAGAAAACCGGGCGGTCGTTAAAATAAAGGTTCATAGTCTTAAGCAAGCGGAAAAGTAAAATTTGTGTACGCAAATAATACAATACAATGCGCGCGCACGGCTAAGTAAACGTGTGGTTGCGTCGATCCGACAATTTTTCAAATTTTCATAGTTATTTTTGCACATTATTAAGTAAAAATAAGTTTTCAGTGCTTGACTAGTGTTCTGCATCATGACAAGAGGAGGAAATAAAGGGGATGATTCCTCTAGGAAGCAGAATGGCGATGTTCAGAAACTCAATGAACGAATGGAACAAATGGCGGCCAAATTCACAGCCGACCTTGACAGTTTTAGAAAGGACTTGGTCGACAGGGCCGCAGGGAGATCTAGTTCTAGAAATAATCAAACAAATACTGATATGACCAGGCTGGCTGAAAAATTTTCCTATTTCGAAAAATCTGTCCTGGATTCCTTGCAGAGTATCAGACAGGATATCCAGCAACTAAAAAGCGATACGTCAAGACATACAATGTCCACCAATCAAAACAATATTTTAATCCATGGCGTTGAAGAACAACAAACGTCAGATTTGTACGAAAGTGTCGTTGGCTTAGTATGCAGCAAAATCGACATCGAAATTCGTAAATCCGACCTAAACTACTGCTATCGGCTAGGAATTAAAAAAACAAACGTAGCAAAACCAAGGCCAGTTGTAGTCTCTTTTTGTAATCGGTGGCTGCGTGATAAAATATTTTACAACAAGAAAAAACTTAAGGGTGCCGGAGTTTTGTTCACTGAAGTACTCACTTCTGATAACCTAGCGTTATTTAAGACCGCGAAAGAAAAATTCCAAAATTTGTGTTGGACGGTCGGGGGTAGAGTGATTGTTTTGTATAAAGGTGGAAAAGTGACTGTTAGTTCGCTGGAAAAACTCAACAAAATATCTGATGTAGTGCCCGTTAGTGATTCAGAATAATACCAGGGATATTTTTGCATTTATACCGAGGTATGTGTTGCATGTTGCCATTTTACATATAAAGACAAATATTCCATCTCTATAACTTTAATCTTGATATGGTTTCAAGTGTGTACTCACTCGTACCTGTATAATTATAGGTAACTAATTACTATTATAGACTATAATAAAATTTTATTTTATCGGTATGCCTTTTGTTAATGAACATTTCTTGTTATTGCTTATTATTTTCATTCACAAATTTTGATTTACAGGTATCACTTAAAGATAAAATATTTCTTGCTTTCTTATTAAGGCTAAAAATTAACTTTTTTAAATTTATTCTCAGCTCTGTGTTGCATGGCACTGTATATGTGCAGAAACTAAACGAATCATTATTTTTTTCTATTGTTCGGCGCAACTTAGCCATACATGTAAACACTTCAAACGTTTGAGGGGTTTATAGGCTTCGTAACAGGTCTATTTTTTTTTTTTTAGTTTATAGAAGTAGATTTTAAGATAGTTAAGATTTTATTAGTTGTAGTAATGCCTAATTTAGATCCTATTTTGTATGTCATGAGGGATTTAGGGTTGTGTCGGGCCGCGGGCGTTCGCGCGAGTGTGGGGTGGATGATCTCCGGGGGCGATGGATAGTCTGTATGTGCAAACGGGAAACCAGCATAAGAACCTTAGTGTAGCGCATCTTAATGTACGTTCTCTTAACACAGGCTTCGATGAAATGTGTAATTATGTAAGCACTTTTAACTTCGATATCCTGGGACTCTCAGAAACCTGGCTCACATCGGCTCATGATAGCAATGTATTGAGTATCAATGGATATAATTTAATTCGTAAAGATAGGGACGGTCGAGGAGGGGGAGTTGGAATTTATATTAAAAAACACATCGAATACAAACCAGTTCAACTTGATGTATCATCAGAAGACTGCGAGTTTATGAGTGTAAGATTGAATTTAAATAAAAAAACCATTTTATTCACCAGAATATACCGTCCTCCAGCTAATAACCCTGACACTTTTATAGAGTGCTTAGAAGACATAATGGCCCTATCCGTTCCATTTTATGATCACGTAATATTTACTGGAGATCTAAACATTGATCTTTTAAAGCATTCTGCTCCTAAAATTAAGCTGCAAAAGTTATTAGAAACATTTGATCTCACACAGCAAATTAAGGATCCTACGCGTACAAACATGTCTACTAACTCTTCAACCCTTATCGACGTTATCATTACAAATGCCACTTTGATACCACTAAAAAGCGAATCAGTAGCCATATCCGATGCAATTCTGATCATTGTTTAATATACTCAATCTTGAACATTTCCATAAAGGCGGAAGAGGAAAAGTACATATCTTTCAGAAACTATAAAGGGATTATTTTAAATAATTTTGAGAGAGATGCTCAACAAATAAATTGGGATAATATATATTTTACTAGGGACATTAATGTCAAACTTCAAAATTTTAATAGGTATATTTTGGACTTAATTAATAAACATGCACCCATACAGCATAAAAAAATCAAATTTAAGCCCTTTATTCCATGGATTACGGAAAATATTAAATTGCTAATTAAATTGAGAGATGAAGCTCATAAAAAATATTTAAAAAATAAAACACAAACTAGTTTCCAATATTATCGCCAATTAAGAAATTATACTAAACACGCTATTGTTCGCGAAAAAATTGCATATTTCAATACATTATCTAAGGAAAACGGTAGTAGGTTTTGGAAAAGTGCAAAGAAATTAAATCTGATATCTAAACCAATTGTAGATATTCCTTCTAAACTTTGTGATGCGACGGCTCTCAATGATTATTACGCGAACTGTTGTAAGGTTGCTGATACTTCGTCAGAGGAAAAGAAATTTTTTTATAATCGCAATAAACACCTAAATGTCACATTAGAATTAAATTTAGAATTAATTGATGAATATTCTCTGCTCAAAATAATAAATTCAATAAATACAAATGCAGTCGGCGAGGATCAACTGTCGATTAAAGATTTAAAGCTTTGTTTGCCATTTTGTAAAAACCCATTAATAAATATTATAAACTCCTGTATTTTGGAGGGAGTTTATCCAGATCAGTGGAAAAAAGCAATTATAAAGCCGGTGGCTAAAGTACCTGATCCTAATGAATATACAGATTTACGCCCTATCAGCATTCTGTCGTCTGTGTCAAAGATTATTGAGAAGCACGTTTATAGTCAACTTTTTTCTTTTGCAAATTCATTAAATATCATACCTGACTGCCAATCGGGATTTCGTAAAAATTTTAGTACAACTACTTGCCTCACTAAGCTCATAAATGATATAAGACTCAACGAAGAAAATAAGGAAATTACATGTTTAGGGCTTTTGGATTTTAGTAAAGCTTTTGACACTCTTAGTCACGACATGTTGATGGCAAAACTTTGTTACTTCGGGCTGTCGGAAATTTCACTTAAATTTTTCTCATCTTACCTAAGAAGCAGATTACATTGTGTTGTTCTTAAAAAGGATTCTGTTTTTTACAAGTCTGATTTTCTGCCAGTTGCTGCAGGTGTTCCGCAGGGGTCCATCTTGGGTCCCCTGTTATTTACTTTATATGTTGCTGATATGAGAAGTGTAATAAAAAACTCGAATTTGCAGCAATATGCTGACGATTCTCAGATCTATATGTCCTTTCCTGCTAATGATGTACATAACTCACAATTAAAATTCAACTCCGACCTAAACCACATAAACCAATTTGCACTCGATCATAACCTCAAATTAAATGCAAGCAAATCATGTATCCTATTATTGGGAAATAATAAAAGGCAAACTCAGGAGATATCCGAGATATTTGATGTACAAATAAACAATGTTCAAATACCACTCGTTTCTGAAGTAAAAAATTTAGGAATTATTCTTGACACAGAACTCACTTTTCAATCACATATTAAGAAAAAACTTAGCCTTGGCTATATGCGTTTAAAAAGACTTTACAGCTTAAAAAGATATTTACCATCAAAAACAAAGTATTATTTATGTAATACACTTATTCTATCTTTACTCGATTATGGAGATATTGTCTATAATAATTCTTTGACTGTCCGTATAGCTTCTTCTATTCAAAAACTCCAAAATACTTGTATGCGTTTTTCTTACAATATTTCGTATAGAGATCATATTACTCCGCATCTTAACAGTTCCCTAATTTTATCCATGGCAAACAGGATTTTTTTCTGTTTCGCAGCAGTACAAATGTGGAATAGCCTCCCTGATAATGTAAAGGATTTTTCCCTTAATAAATATACTAAGTATATTAAAACCATGTTAATGGAGCGGCAAATAAATAGCGCTTAATGTTTTTAGTTACTCCTAGTGTCATGCTGGTTTTCTGGTACGTTTCCTTTTTTTTTATTTTAACTCACATAGACATATACATATATCATGGTTTGTCCGTCGTATCACGGTCCGGACCCCCCGCTCGCTTGCTCGCCCGTTGCTCCGCCCGCCCTTCCCTGTATCCTGCGCCGGCCGGTGACGTTTTCGATTTGCTTAAATTGAACGGTAACTACTTAAGCTCACTATTTCACTTTTTCTATATATTTTTTTTTTGTATAACTCGAGGATGTTGAGTCGAAAGCGTTGCTGTATACTTATTATAGGTACTCTACGTAATTATTTTTTATTAAAAATGTTAAGTTTTTTTTTTTTTATTACCAATTTTCTCAGGGCTGCACCACGCAGGCACATATCATGTGACCTTGTGGATCGGTTTGTTAATCGCGGTGCAGTCCTTTTCTGTCAGTGCACAATTTTTTTGTATTTTTTATGAAATGTTTATTATTATTGTACTGATGAATAAAATATATTTGAATTTGAATTTGAATTTGAAATAAAGAAGCTGAAAATAATAGAAGTAGTGTAAAAAAATTCAAAGAGAAGATAATGATCGCTCATGTTCTACTTCACCTTTAAAATCTCCTGGTAAAAAAAGACCCCGATTATCATACAAAGATAAAATTGACGATGCTGATTTTCAAGACGAACAATAGAGGATTTTTATATAAACTTGAAGAAGGTTCCGACCTGCAAACACCTACTTCGTGCTGTAAAGAACAAAATAGATTTTCCGTACGGGTATAAAACCTTAAATCGGCTTTTACGATCAAATGGTTTTGTTTTGCGCAAGTGCCAAAATAAATGAAAATTGCTCATTGAGAGACCAAATATTTTTCACTGGCGGGTGAAATATCCATCAACTGTAGAGCAGTATAGGCAAGAAGGACGCAATATTGTGTATTTAGACGAAACCTGGGTAGATAATGATATGACAGTGAACAAATGCTGGCAAAGTGAAAGTGTTACAGGTGTTGTTCAGGGAATCCGCTCTAGTAGTCGCTTTATTATAGTTCATGTTGGTTCAGAAGCCGGATTTGTTTCAGCTGCTGCTTTAGTTTTTCGCTCGGGACTAACATGTGGAGACTATCATGGACAGATGAATAGAGATAATTTTGAAAAGTGGTTGCTCGAGAAGCTTCTACCTAACATTACTCCCAAATCAGTCGTGGTAATGGATAATGCGTCTTATCATTCTCATGTAGAAGATAAAGTGCCAACTAAATACTCTACAAAAGCTTATATGATATCGTGGCTTAAATCGAACAATCTTGTATGTGATCCAACATGGAGAAAATATCAATTATATGAAGTAATATCAACTAACAAGCCTAGAGAAAAAAAGTATAAAATTGACGGTCTTTTACGTAAACTCGGTCATACACCTTTAAGGCTGCCTCCATACATGTGCGACCTCAACCCTATTGAACTTGCATGGGCAGGAGTAAAAAAATATATTCGAGAGCGCAACACCGTTGAACTTTCAATTAAAGATTTAAATAAAATAACATTAGAAGCGATTGACTCAATATCGGCTGAAAATTGTGAATCGTATGTTAAATATGTTTGTTCTATTGAAGATAAATACTGGGAAGTAGATGGCAAAATTGAAACGGTTATTGATGATTTAGTTATCACACTGGGATCTTCACAAGTAGTGACGACGAAACCTCATTATTTTCAGAGGAAGACGACGATTTAGAAGGAATCGAACCATTAGAATCACAGCCGTCAACTTCAAAAATGGCTTAGTTTTTTTTTCATATATTTTGTAAAATTGTTCATAAAGTACCTGTCAATAAACTGCTTCAAAATAATTAATTTTCTGTTTAATACCGGGTATCAAAAAATATCTAATATTGCAATTAATATTTGAAAACCTATAGAACTCATATTTTTCCAAAATTAACACATCAATGTAGTTATAGCAGGGGAGCCAGCACTGATTCCATTGAACAAGATTTATCAAAATTTTAACTTATGCAGTTCAACTTTGGGCTATTCGGGTATGCCAAAAGTGACCGTTTGTCTCCGTCTGTTATATTACTTTGTACAGGAGGCGTCATTGTGAAGTACTCTACAGGGCGTTTCCTAATTGCGTGCTAATTTTAAAGGGGGGTGATTCTTTTTAAGAAAAAATTTAATATGAACCTAAAAGTCTTAACTTTGGAGATACAGGGTTTTAAAAAAACCTTTTTTTTAAATCCTAATTCTGATGCTTTTATAGATAAATAACTTTGTGAAATTTGATACACGTCTTTTATGCATGAAAGGGCATTTTTTATTAACAATCAATTTTTGAAATTTCTACCAGTGGCGTGCATATGTAATTAACCGGGGTAAATCCGTATGCTCCTTAATGAATAGAAGACGTGTATCAAATTGCATGCAGTTATCTACAATAGCATCAGAATTGGGATGAAAAAAAATGTTTTCTTTTTAAATTTTACCATCCTGTATCTCCAAAGTCAAGACTTTCAGGATATAAAAACACCCTCTTTAACATCAGCACGCAATTAGGAAACGTATAGCACTTTACAATGATGGCCCCTGTATAAAGTAATATGACAAACGGAGACAGACGGCCAGTTTTGGCATACCCGAGTAGCCCAAAGTCGAACTGCATAAATTAAAATTTTAATAAATCTCGTTCACTGGATCTGATGCTGGCTGTCCTTGTAAAATCTGGACTTGTAAATCGATACTGGGTGGTTCAATAATAGTGGACGTAGGCAGTAGCCCGGGAACCATTAATGACAGAACTCAAGGAAAAATATATTTATAGGTAAATCAAAATTCAATCATTTTAAAATTAGAAAGTTCGCCGTTTTTGCAACACAAAAGAGATATAGAAGTGCGGTACACGAAAGAAAACAGACAAATATAGATAAAGGTTTATTAAGCATAGTTACATTTTTTAATTATCTGAAGTGCGTATAGTCAAAAAGGAGTGCCATATTATTTAAAGAACGACAGGACACTACTGGTTTAAAGAGATTTCTTGGCCGACCTTCCTAAACCGATTGACTCCGCCCGGTTTTCTTTCGTGTCCCGCACTTTAATATAGTAGAGTTGCCAATTAGACCCACTGTATCTAGGTCACTTTTTGATAAAACTCATAAGGTGGGTGTCAAAGCCGAAAACCCTCTATATTACTGAGAAAGCACGGAAAATACACAGTAAAAGTAATAATGCCTTATCTTCTTACTCGCTTTTTTACACTGACAGAACAAATGTCTGTTAGGATCCTATCGCAAAAGTGTTTTCTTATTTTAAAGTGTCTCTTCAGATTTCTCATAAAATCTAAAATTCGGCATTTGGGTGGCAATTTCTGGTTCATAAAGGATCAATTCATATACAAAATACATTTTTTTTGTCCACACCTTTACAGGGGGGACATACTACGAAATCAATCTTGCACCTTTTTAAAATAGAAAAAAATCGATATATATGTTTTTTGTTTACGCAAATGATCATAAAAATACCTACTTTTTCATATTTATATGTCCTATATCTAAATTCAATGGTTTCAGAGAAAATCGCAATTTAACAGAAAATCTCAATTATTTTTTGAATATTGTAATGCTTCGTACTCAAAAGAAAACTATAGAAGACCATGAAATGGATAATATTTTTATTTGCGTAACTATAGCCCTAATTTTATTCTATGTTTATTTATTGCTAAATTTTAATTCTAAAACCATTATTAAAATTAATATTAGAGACAAACTTCTTGAGTAATATAGCTATCAGCATAAACAACATATAACAACAGATTACATGGAAATAGAAAAACAGGAAAAATATAGAACCAATTACTATATAATTGATTTTCCACATACTGTCCGTTTTCTGCTCTACCCAGTGCATATCGCACTTGAATGTTTGCCAGAGCGTTTTATTATTATTTATTATTAAGACTAATAATTCCTTCACGATTACTTTATTTTAATTCATTCATAGAATAATGGTTTCGATTTTTATACACTCTATCTTTAAGGGTACCCCATAAAAAATAATCTTAAAGGTTGTCAAATCGAGACTTCGCGGCGGTCATGGAATCTTAACCCTGGAATACTAACCCACGTGAATCTGACGTGTCGATCTTTTTCAAATAGTCGCTGATTTAATACGCAACTTGTCAACGTCTAGTCGGCTCGTCAGTGCTATCCCCACTATTAACTTAATAAAAGGAATACACTGTTAGCTTGGTTTCAGTTGGTTTTTGACTTCAGTGGTGGACGTTATAAAGAGCTGTACGTAATTTTTACGTGTGGTTAGTATTATCGCAAAAAAAGTTATAATTTGACGTATAGTTATTATTTAGCTCAAAATAAAATGCCCAAATTTGGAAAAGAGGACCCAAAACGTCCGCTTACGGAGACTGAATTTATGGAAATACCAGTGAATGCAGTGAGATTAGCCTCGACGATGATAACTTAGAAGAACAAGAGCCCCAAGTGATGACAGTATTGCCGATCGTGACTATAATCCTGACGAAAACATCAACGATAAACTGTAAGCAACCTGGACACCTAAAACCTTAATAACTGGTAATAAATCAAAGGATACTCAATCCAACAAGAAAATGAAAACAGTGCATTTGCTACCTCTACAATCGATTTTGTACTGTGTAGTGTTTCTAACATCTACTCTAAGAAATTTGGTTACAATATCCTGAACTGAGTTAAGCGCACCTGCTTCCATAACCAAACAAGCCCTCTCTGAAGTGGCATTTTTGCTTAGAGCCCGCACGGTAGTTTCTGAAGTATAATTTTGAGCCACTTCATCTAAAATTAAGGCTTTTTCTATGCGCCTCGATCTCGTTTGCATAGGCTGTCACTTCTTTAAGCTATTGCTTTAAATTTAACAATTTAGGTGATTCCAAATTTGAAATTTCA
The DNA here is from genome assembly GCA_030620095.1 of Kuschelorhynchus macadamiae. Classification (NCBI taxonomy): domain Eukaryota; kingdom Metazoa; phylum Arthropoda; class Insecta; order Coleoptera; family Curculionidae; genus Kuschelorhynchus; species Kuschelorhynchus macadamiae. The sequence goes on along the minus strand of JAUTXW010000122.1, from coordinate 1,319,741 downwards.
CCCTTTATGCCGTTTTCGGCCTAAGAATGATGCTATCAATACTACTTTCGTTTGAAGTTAAGTGTGGTGATGTCGCGATGCCGTAGTAAAATCGGATAAACCTTACTTATTTGGAAAGAATGGTTATAAATGGACTACGTTTCCGATAAATACCTTGTGTGGTAAAAGCGCCGCAAGAAATGTTGTATACATTAGACCGGGTCCTACCAACATAGCCAAAGAAGCTATTGAGCCAACAGAAGCATTTCAGTTATATTTTAACGATGAAATCCTGACTGAAATTTTGTTGCACAGAAATAACAAAATTGCAATATTGCGAGAAATGTACGAGACTAAAAATGCTTTTATCGCGTTTACGTCTTATACCGAACTAAAGGTTTGTTGTTTTTATCTGCAGCTCTAAAAAATAACCACCTATCAGCAGAAGTTTTGTTTGATAGCACTTACTCAGGTTACAGATACAGGGCAACGATGAGCAAAGAAAGGTTTAATGTTCTAATAAACCCCCTACGATTTGATGATTCTGCGACAAGGGAAGAACGCAAAAAAGAAAATAAATTTGCCCCAATCTCCAATATCTGGAATATTTTTATCGAAAATTGCACTAAAAATTATAAGCCTAGTTCGTATGTGACTATCGACGAACAACTGGTAGGCTTTCGTGGTCGATGTCCCTTTCGTATGTACATGCCGAACAAACCTAACAAATACGGCGTCAAAATTGTAATGCTTTGCGATGTAGCTACAAAATAAAAAAACGCAGCACCCTATTTTGGCAAATCTGCGGTGACAAACAATGTTCCACTAGCAGACCACTTTGTTGAAGTTTTGACTAAACCTATACACGGAAGTAAGCGTAATGTGACTATGGATAGCTGATTTACCAGCATACCCCTAGCAGAAAAACTACTAGACCATCCCTACAAATTAACGGTAGTTGGAACACTCCGTCAAAATAAAGCAGAAATTCCTCTCGAACTCTTAAATAACAAATCTTCAATGAGAAAATGACTTTGGTCTCTTACAAACCAAAGCAAAACAAAACAGTCCTTCTACTTTCGACTATTCGTTTTAGCGGCAACATCAATCAAGAAACATCAAAACCTGAAATTATCCATACCTGTAACTCAACAAAAGGGGCTGTAGATACGTTCGATCAGATGGCCCAAAATATATGTTGCAACAGGGAAATTAGGAGGTGGCCCTTGTGTATCTTTTACAACATGATGAATATTGCATCGGTAAATTCTTTTGTTATATACCACCATAACGTATTCCAAAAAGGACAGAAACCACTATCTAGGTTGTCATTTGTACTAAAACTTCATGAACAACTTACCAGACCATGGCGTCAAGAAAGGTCGCAGAATATGCCAACCCTCCCAAGAAGTCTGAAAGAAAGTATTTCACGAGGGGTGTTTCACGCTCGGCAGTGGTGTACATTTTGTGAGAAGTGGAACCGCAATGGCGGCAATATCGGCAATAATTTCAGTATAGAGCAGTAATAGGCAGTTTTTTTAAAAAATTGGGCAGTGCGTGGCAGTGTTAGGTAACCTGGGCAGTAACAGCAATTTTGGCAGTATTTAGGCAGTAATTGAGCAGTGGTCAGTAAAGGCAGTGTCACTCCCACCATGCCTCATAATACGTGACAATCTTGCGCCCAATCAGAAAGCTCAGTTATTAGCATTGTGATGATGCTTCTGCCGAATTGTGCGTCGCGTCGGGTGGCTACGCGATTTAGAAGATGTTACATGACATCATAAAAAATAACCTATTTATAAAGTAGACACAAAATCCACAATTCTAGACTTAAACACAAAATTCACAATTCTAAACATAAGCAATGATTTTTTAGATCATGTTTATTATTTTCTTCTGTATCGAAAGCTAAAAAAATACCTAGAAATCTACAGTAGGATCCAAAATTAATGGCTAGCTAACGTTAGCACTAATTTTTATGTGACGATATAAACACAAGGAAATAATTACAGGATATTGATAAGTTATGTCTGTATTTAAACTTGGATGAAAAAGAACGAATTATCCGTTCTTTAAAAACTTTCATATTCCAAGTAGGTGTATGCTTCTACTTTTATTTTTCGTAAATTATTTGCAAAATTGTCGTGAGCATTAAACAGAATAAATTCAAATTTAAAGATTTTTCTTTTTTTTCAAAGTCGCCGTGGTCTACACATAAAGCTAACCTTTAACTTTGCATGAATAAAGCAATCTATTGTTAATATTTGGTTTTTTATTTTTGTTTTTATTGCTTCCCATAAGAGAGATACATAGAGTTTTTTAATTGTACACTTTTATGTTTTTTTTTTACATTAAGGTTGAGGTTAAGGTAGCTTTAACTATACTTTATGTAAAGTTCCCATTTAAAAATAAACAGGGTTTTTCGCCGAGATATTAATATATAGAGTTGCATAAATACAGGGTGCTCCCAAGTGTCGAGTAAACATTAAAGGAGGTGAACATTTGGATCAAAAAAAAAGTTTATATAAATATATCTCCTCAAATGCTTTAGAGATCAGGGTGTTAAACCTTTTTTTTTTAGAAATTCCATAAGAGTAAGAGCTATTAGATTAAGTTTTGGCATAACCTCCTAGGTATTTAAAGACTACATTTTAACAGAATCATTAGTTTTTATGTCAACGATATAGGTAACCATCTCTGTCTTTCTTAATAAAAACGTGGTAAGCCACTGATTTTTTTTAAATTTCATTAACTTTGTCGTTTAACGCAAGTAAAAAATACACAAAAAAAAAACGCTTTAGTATTTTGTGATAATTTGGAGTGGGAATTGCTCATAACTCTACAATTTACTATTTCTTGGATCGTTTTAAGAAAAAAACATTTTTATAAATATTTGTTCATGACCAAAGATAGTAAGCTGTGCCAAAGCGTACATCAAAATATAATTTGTTTTTAAACCACTTGTATCACAAAATACTGCAAGGCTTTTTCTGTGTATTTTTAATTGCTCTAAACGATAAAGCTGATAATTTTTTTAAAAATCAGTGTCTTCCAACTTTTTATCAAGAAAGTCACTGATGGTTACCCATACCTACACTTATAGTTGATAAAAAACTATTTGATGCTGTCAAAATGTAGATTTTAAATACCTATGAGGTTCTGCCAAATCTTAATCAAACAGCTCTTACTGTTATGGAATTACTAGTAAAAATGATAATTTTTTTAAAAATGTTAACACCTTGTATCTCGAAAATAGGGCACGTCTAGAACTGGAAGACAGCAACAACAATGATATAAAGATCTCTGATAAAAATCTAAATGGCTTGTTGCAATATGATAGAATACATGTACGTAACTATAATTTATCCTTAAGTAGAATATAAGATCAGTATATACATTTTCAACTAAAAAATGGCACTTCAAAAAAGTTAGATATTCAACACTGTGCTGGTTATTTTTTGATAATAAAGGTCATCTTTCCACAGACAGCCTCATAAGGGCTTGTGGCATGAAGCATGAGCAAACACCTGATAAACAAAATAAGGTGATAGAAAAAGAGTTAAGACAACAGTCTAAAATACAATTAATATTCTAGACAGCGTAATTTTAATTAAAGAAGAATATTCTATATTCTATGACTTAACATCAAACATAATACATGCAAAATACAATTTTTAGAGAAAGACTGAGTTCCCTTTAATTTTGCCTGGTCATAAAAGGAAGATGTCCAGGTTGTTGAAGTTGAATTTATTTTTTATGGGCTACCAAAGTTGGATGGTAATGGCCCTTTTCGAATTCCTAAATGTACTAGAGAAAAAAAATGGCTAAATTATATAAGAATATTAAACGTTCTTGATTTACTTTTTAACATTTTAGTATTTTGACTTAAATTAAGAAGTTTTAACAGTTAACTCCTTTTTTTTAATGACAAGCCCCCATTAACTACCTTATATGTATATACATATATCAAATATTAAAAATCAGTTAAATTCTGTATTAAACAAAAATATATGATTCTCATTCATTAGTGCTAGATTTCATGCTTTATAGTTAGCTATTCTTGTACGTAAATTCCTATCTGCTCGAAGTTTGCTCGTTAATTTATTTATTTATTCAGAATATACTACAGAATCAAGATTCTAAATGGTATACAAGTTAAAAAAAAAATGAAAAAAACTAAAGTATACTAGATTAAACTAAATGAGAATACTAAAACTAAACTAAATAAGAAAACAAAAACAAAAGAGTTGAACCTAGGGTAAACATAAGGTTAAAGGTAGAACGGGACTACTGAGGTACAACGAAGGCTTATAAATAACTAATATACAATTCATTAATGGTAAGACCAAAGGGAATACAAAATGCAAATTAGTGAAATAATATAAAATGAATAAAATGGGTGAATTGAAATAGAACGAATAAAACGATCAAGCTGCGCCGAATTTCAGGATTTTTTGAGGGCAGGGGAACTAATGTTGAAGATCTCGCAGTCATTATAGAGTTTATTATGGTCATGACATAGCTGAGCTGGGACTAGAAAGCTCACCTGACCCATCAAGGCTGGGCAGTCGATAATGCCGTTGAGCAGCTTGAAGGCAAACAAGAGCAGAGCTTGTTTGCCTCTCTGGATGGATGCCATATGGTAGAGCAGTATTCAAAGTAACTCCTAACAAAACAGTTATAAAGTGATGTGATATGGTGTCGTTAAAATGTCGGGATGTCTCTTGATAAATCTCAGGATTTGAAAGGCCTTGCATACAATGGAGTCGATGTGCTCATTGAAGGGTAATACGCTCGTCGAAAACTACACCCCACCTGTACGTATTTCGCCTAGTGTTCGGGATCGTGAGAAGTGAATATAAGAACACTTTGCTATGTTGACAGGTTTGTCTTGTACCAAAAGACAAAACGATCCAAGTTATTAAGGATTTGAAGTCATCAGCGAATAGAAGACAGTTGCTGTTATTAAAGTAAGATGTGACTACGGTTATTAATAGGAGAAATAATATCGGTCCAATATGAATGGATTCTTAACTGTGTCATAGTCCTCGATCTCATCTAATTATACACTTTATTTATTATCCATGTACAGGGTGGACTTTTATATTTCGACATGAATTTTCTAAATTTTTTTTAGAAAAAAAAAGTGTAAATACAAAACTGACAGTTCGTTTCTATATTATCTTTTACCGGCATCAAACTATTAAAAATAAAGTTAAAGAGTTGAGTAAAAAACTTAAGTCGCATTTTTTTTAAATAGACCACTCTATATCTTCTACTTCGAATAGATAAATTTCTTTTTTTATCAAGCACACACAAACAAAATACGTTTTAAAAATAACATACCACTCTGTACACGGTATCTCATTTTCACCATTTGCTGTAATAAGTTAGATAGAGGGGAAACAGCTTTCATAATGCACTGTCATTTTTGTTTATGAAACTTGAGATGCCAGAAACGATTTTCATAGCCCTCTAAGTTTTTGAGGTATAAGGTGGAATTTAAAAAATGTTGCTTTAACAATACCGCATGACGTGTTTCAATGGATATATGAAAAAATATATTAGTAATTTTCGCTTAATTTTCTGTTTTTTATATGGTTCATGAACTAAGACTTTCAATCCGACGTTTCGTATTATAGGTTAGTTTAGGATAGTTAATTAGGTTAGTTTTAACATTTTTAATAACGGACCTGAATTTTTTATTTCATTTTTTGTATATCAGACTGCAAAGCTAGGATTTTCCCATAACAGACCATGGGTTATAGAGAAACGAAAAACCATAATTTCGTAGAATTAATCATAGAAAAACCAATTGTTTGAAATGCATGCATGTGATACATAATTGGTTTGAGCGCGTTAAAAAGCGAGAGAAATAAAACATCCAGGTCTGTATTAAAAAAAAAATAAGTTGATGATGTGCTCTACAATACGAAAAGTTGGATTGAAGTTTTAATGCACCATCACATAAACTATAGAGAATAAAAAAAAAGCTAAAAATTATTGATAAAACTGTTCCTTATCTCTTGAAATACGAAAGTTAAGGGGTATATTCAAAATCGACGTTTTTCGAAAAAAATGAAAATCAAATTAGTTTTGCTGTAAGTTAAACTATTTAAATTATACGTAGATTATACAGGGCGTCAAAATAGCACAACTGGCACTTTTCAAGTGCCATTAACTCGAGAACAAATCAATTTTAACAAAACATGCTTAACATTGTCATTAGCTTCGAAATATCGAATAAAACACAGAGTAAGTTTAGCCTACAATGTTAAGTAAAGATATTAAACACAGTCTTAGGTGTCTAAAAGTGGTTTACGATTTTAAAAACTTTGAGTTTTGATTGAAATGTCAGGCAGTGTAATGAGCAGGGTGGCAGTAACGAGGCATTGACCGTAAAAACCGAAATCGGCAGTGGTGTATATATTTTTAGGTCGTGAAACACTCCTCGATATTTCAGAAATATTACAGGTAAATCTCCCTTCTACGTCAAGTCAAAAGAATCTTCAGGAAAAAAGAAAAAGAAGTTATTGTAGTTTAGGCCCCAGAGTGAAGAAAAGGATGACAAGTACATATTGTAACAAGTGCAAGCGTGCATTATGTGGCGAACACCAGGTGAAAATATGCATGGATTGCCTGTAAAATAGTAACCTTATCTTTGTCATAATTTAAGTTTTGTTATATTATTGTACTATTTTTCTATTTTTGGAAATAAAGTTATAAACATTCATTTTTATATGTTGTTTTAACACTAAAACATTTTAAATAATTTATAACCTGCGCCATATGATAAGGGGTCGGATTTCATAAATACGTAAAATTTACGTATCGTTAGTATGTACGTATTCGCAAGTAATGTTAGTATTCTAGGGTTAAGGTTACTATATATACCTAAATTAAATTGCTCGTTTAAAAATGCTCTTATATCTTCTCCACAGTAGTACGGAGCATTATCTTGTTAATATACCAAATCAACACGAATATGTTCCGGAAGATCATTGAGTTTTTCCGTAATTTGATTTCTTAAAAGGTTTAAAAATGTTTCTCTATTCAAATTGTGGTCAAAAAACATAGGTCTTATTAAGCGGTCGTTTATAATACCACACTACACTTTAACACTTTGATGCCTTTGCCTTTTAATTTACTTTACCAAATGTTTATTTGTCTGAAGTAGTGAGTATCTTTTGCTATGCATTCCAGCAGTGGAAAATATCGCCTCATGTGTCCAAAGTATTTTATTTATAATCCCTCTCTCAAAATGCAGGTCCATCATTTGCATACATAGTCGGGTCTGATAATCCGCTTCAATTAAAAATTGAACAAGAAGATACATATATGGGGATATTTTGCTTTCTTTTAATACTCGATGTATGCTGGTCATGGAAAAATTCAAATCCTTTTGTTCATCTCTTAAAGAGTTTGTAGGATATTCAATGAAATATAATAAAACCTCTATTTGAAAATGTTTAGAGACGACTGAACAGGCTTTTTCCCTTTTTGTATATTTCAAAACGCCATGAGTTGATAAATCACTGCCAATTTTGTCAAAAATGTTCTTGTTATCTATGCATGGGAAATATTCGGCGGTACTGTCTTAACGCAAGTGCGGGACTTTTATTATTTTCAATGTAATAGTTACACAAATTTAGTCGCTCTTAGCTTGAGTATTGAGCCGTTTTTTTAAAATAGAACAAGTAAACACCAATACAAGGAAACGTTTTTAAAGTCTAATTATTTTAAATTTAAATGACTTCAATAAAACCACTTTTTCTAAAAACACAAATAAATTGAAAAACTCTCAAATTTAAAACAAATAGTTATATTATCCATTCCATGGCCTCCTATAGTTTTTTTTGAGTATGCAGCATCACAATGTTCAAGAATTAATTTTTTATGATCATTTGCATAAATAAAAAGTAGTCCTGTATAGGTATGGATAAAAATTTTGTATTCCTTATATGCATTGACGCTTTATAAACTGCAAATTTCCACCCAAACGCCCAATTTTAGATTCTTGCTATTTTTATAGTGATTCGAAAAATAGCATTGTATGAAACTTTTTTTCGTATCTAGTACGGTTTTCCAGATAGTATAATGGGTACTTTTATGTGGAACACAGTGTACATATTTCTTCTTTTTAAAGGTTAGAGAAAAGCAGTGCTAAAACTTTCAAAGTTGTTAAGGCCGGCAAAAATTTACTGTGGGAGATTTACACATCCAACATTTATAGAAAACTTAATTGAATAGATTTTTTAGCTATCTTACGATTAAGTAGGCAGACAGATAAAACGCAAACAAAAAGGTAGGCCTAGGAATGGAAAGAGTGTATCTATTTAAGAAATTTGGACATGCGAAGATCTGAACAAATTGGCTGTGTGATTTTTGAATTTGTAGAAGAATCACCCTCTTACGAGGAATATAAACAATTATGGCATCCACTTCCTAAAAAATGCAAACACAATGAAAATTGCAGAAAATATAGATTTCTATGTTTATTCCATTCCATTCCATGTCCCATTATGATCACACACATATATAAATGTGTAAAACGTATATGTTCTAATTGAAAATAATAAATCAATTAAAAATATGACAACAGTAATTACGGAGAGCTAAAAATTTGGCAGGCCTCATGATTTAGGTAATTGCTAATCAAATATATTAATATTAAAATAATTTGTTCACGTTCGAGTCCATGAAGTTTAAATAAATAAGCTCACTTTAAAGAGCTTAAACCATGTACCAAAAAATAATTTAAAGCATTTAACCTGAAAGCCCAAACAGCCTGCAGAAGAAAAAGCTCATTTGATATGCGCCGCGCAATTTCAAGGTATGTCTGAGGAATACTTAATTCATGAAAATAAAGAAACACATCGCAGCCACAACGTAATGTAAACTAAGTGGTTTTAAATTAAACTACAAAATTTTACTCGCCAGTTTAAGATGCATTTATATTAAAAGGTTCTTAGTAGTATTAAAAACGAAATGTAGCCACCAGGGCCGGCCTAAGAAAATAAAATATGTAAATTTTCAAATATTTCAGTTTGAGTTTTAGCTAGGGCTATTAGTACACTATATTTAATTCACAAAACTTGATTTTGCATTAAGTATTAAGATATTTTTAAAAGTAAATTCTGGACTAAGTCTGATTTTTTGTAACTCCCAATTAGTGTTTGTCACAAACTTATATGATGGAAAACTGTGATATTAGAAAATATCAAAACACGATTTGAAGATTGAATAGAGTAGCATGTACAGGGTATCCCATTTTCGGAGCTTTTGTGGGATATCCCCTTAGTTTTTTAAAATAGAGGGTTGGGCTTTTCGCGACAATATGCTACTTCTCTGTGAAATTAAAGATGGCGCTAGCTCTTTTTAGTTTTTGAGATACGGCGTTTTTGAAAATGTTGCATTTTCAGGCACCCCTCGTATCCCACTTATCTGATAACCTTTTAAAAAGGAGTTAGTAAACTGTTCCTTATATGATTTTTGTCGTAAAATTCAGTGCGCTTTGAAAATAAATATACGGGTTTAGGTCAAAATGTTATAGAATCCTACTTTATTTTTTTAAATGAAACACCTTTGCTATGAATAATTTGTTTGGAACAAAAAGCAAAATGTCAAAAAAATTGCGGTTTTGTCTGTTCTTGATTATTAATGAATCATTCTTGTTGTTTCGCTGTTTCTATTTAAATATATACTATATTTGATTTATTTTTTTACAATAATGGCAGTCTACGAAAATTATGAAAAGTATAATATGTTGGAAAATCCCCAAGAAACTTCTGAATTATATTTAAAAAGTAACGTATTTTAAGCGCTATGATTAGAATAATATCTTAGGAGTCCTTTTTGTTCATATTAGATATCCAGAGAGAAGGCAACGTTTCCGACACAGGCCCATCTTTCTCATTGGGCACTCTGGGCAACTGCCCAACTGCGATTGATGGCGCCCCCGAAGCTTCCTAATTTCTGCCAAATCGCCAACCGATAACCGATATTACCGATACATATATTTATTTTGTAAATCAAACCATAATTTCTGCCTGTAATACTTATTTTCTTATTAACATTTTTTTGATTCTAGTAATAACAAGCGCCTTGCTAATACTGGTAACTTTGTTGCCTACGTATGGTACGCCGAACGGATCCCGTCGAAAGGGGAGGTTTGTCAAAAGCAGGCAGTTTCTATGGATATGTAGGGTTTTAGCCAATCACCAATGGGTAATGCACCGTTTCCACACATTCTTTTCATAGCCTCAGATTTGCGCACCAAACTATACGTGGTGTGTAGCCAAGACAAATGTAAAACTGAACGCGGTTCACCCACGTAAACTGACTCGTTGGTCGGGACTTTCGACATCCCGAGTATAAAATTGACATTCGATTAGCCGTGTGCTTTATTCTTTTCGCTAGGAACTGATAACAATGGCCGACAAGATTTTTCTAACATAGACCAGCTCATTATTTTCACAATGGAAATACCCTCCCAATAATAAGAAAAATATTCGCAAGGATCTAATAAACCATTTTTTAATAGCCTAATTAGAACTTTTATATTGGCGGGTAAACCATTTTATTGTGGGGCGGCTAAAATGGGTCCATTTTACAACGGACCAATTACCCAGACTGGGTTATTTACAACGTTAGACATTCAATTAACGTTAAACATCACTTTTCTGTTGAGTTTCAAATTGAGTGGTTCTCTGTGTATCGATAAGCAAGTGTATGTGAAGACGAGAATGTCGAGTCAAACGCGCCGAAGTTGCAAGATTTGTCCTGAAAAATTTTGTTATATTTGTAGAGAATTTCTGGTGAAATCACAAGCCAGGCCATTTTCCGAAAACGTAAAAAAAGCCTACTTTAAATATTTTGGTGTGTTAATCGGGGATCAAGATAAGCGGTGGGCTCCCCATGTGTGCTGTGTTAGTTGTAGTGTATCATTGGTGCAGTGGAAAGAGAAAAATTATGCCTTTTGCAGTTTCAATGGTATGGCGAGAACCCACCAATCATTCTGACGATTGTTATTTTTGCCTAACAAAGACTGAAGGTTATTCCAAAAAGGGAAAGCACAATATAGAATATCTAAATTTGCAATCTGACTATACTACCTGCTCCTCATAATGCAAATTTGCCAGTGCCGATTGCGCCTTTGAATTGGCAAGCTATTTATTTGAGAGATAATGGAGATAACATCAGGTAGATCAGAAGAACAGTGCACCTACCTTTACCACAGGTCCCAGTTCCGGCGAGCCACATTTGATTGTTCAAAGTGAATTAATTAATTAATTTTTAATTAAATTAATTAAAGTAGGTGATTTGGGGTTATCTAAGCAACAGTCAGAACTTCTGGGTTCCCGTCTAGGGAATGGAACCTATTGGCCAAAGAAACAAAAATTAGGAATTTAAAAAAAAGAAATGCTATATTTTCTGAATTCTACAGTATGGAAAATTTGTTGTGCGAGTGTACTGATATAGACAGTTTAATGCAGAAACTTGATATTGAACATTCTCCTCGTGAAGAGCGCTTATTTATAGAATCATCTAAATTTAGTTTAAAAGCTGTGTTATTGCATAATGGAAATCTAAAACGCTCTATACCAGTTGCCCATTCAGTTGCAATAAAAGCAAATTATGAAAATATGCGCACGATTTTGGATAAAATAAACTACAATAGGTATAAATGGCAGATATGTGGGGACTTAAAAGTTATAGCGATTTTAGTGGGACTTCAGGGGGGATTTACAAAATATTGCTGTTTTCTTTGTTTATGGGACAGTCGTGCAATAAATCAGCATTATGTAACAAAAATTTGGCCAGAAAGAAGCGAATTTCAACCGGGATTTCAAAATGTTAAATTTATACATCTTGTTGATCCCAAAAATGTCCTTTTGCCTCCTCTTCACATTAAACTTGGGCCGATGAAAAACTTTGTGAAGGCTTTGAGTAAAGATGGTGGTTGATTTAAATACCTAAGACAAGTCTTTCCCCAGTTAAGTGATGCCAAATTAAAAAAGGCATTTTTATTGGGCCACAAATCAGAAAATTGTTGGACGATGTCAATTTTACGGAAAAGCTTACCAGGCAGGAACACAGAGCAGGGAATTCATTTGTTAATGTAGTAAAAGGATTTTTAGGCAACAATATGGATGAAAATTATGAACAATTAGTTAATGAACTCTTAGATGCCTATAAAGCGCTTGGTGCCAGAATGTCATTAAAAATTCATTTCCTCCATTCCCATCTTCATCATTTTTTCCTAAAAATTTGGGTAAAACGTTTCACCAAGATATCAGAACAATGGAAATTCGGTATCAAGGACGATGGGATCCAGCCATGATGGGTGACTACGGTTGGTTTTTGAAGAGAGAAGATAGGGCACCTCATAAACGGAAAAAATAAAGTTTAATTAGTGTTTTAAGTTAATATTTTTCTCGTTTGCTTTTCTCTTAGATGTATGGTATGTTTATTAGGCAAAAACTGTAAACATAGTCAATAAACAGGTTTAAGAATTTTCTGAAATCAGTTTTTCTATAGATATTGAGTATCGTAACATTCGATATGGTTCTACAACTGTAACAAGAAAACCGTACGTGCTACAACTTTCTATTTGTCATTTTCCTATTTGGATAGGTCCATTCTATTAGATTATGCTATTCTGATTTGTGTTACAACAAAAAAATTTTCTGTGTAATTAATAAATCAAGCTTGGGCTATGTTTTTATTCTCGCGACTGTCTAAAATATAAAATGTCGAAACGGCTGTATCCTAGTGGACATAAAAAGAGAAAAAAAAGCTGCCTGTCCTGTCAGAAAGGAGCAATTAAAAAGATACCAAAGTTAGCGTCCTATTTTACATCAGCAGCTTCTTTAAGTACACTGAAAAAAAATTATTTAATAAATATTTTAATTATCGTATTGCTAACAGTGCGTGTTTTGAAACAACAGTATAACTTAAATGTGCCTAATATTGTTTTTTCAAAACGCACCTTCTGTCTAAAAATCCGCTAACATTTCATAATTTGTGTAAATTTTATACTTTATCTGTACTAATATATAAAAGACTTAATTGACTGACTGACTCAACACGATCTTGCTCAAACTCAGGAGGGATTTTTCAAAACTCAAATTCCCCTTAAATATTACAATATTTTTTATTTAAAGAAAGATTTTTTTCTGAAAAACGCTTGAACACGTGTATTTTACTTTATTTTTTTAATATTTTAAGATTTTTTAAAAATTCATACAGGGTATTTCAAAAATTCGGGTCAGTGTAATTACAATCCTGCTCAAACCGCTTGACGTAAAAAGATGCATTTTGGCACACAAATTGACTGTACCGTGTGGGGTTCGATAAAAATGGATTTTTGAGAACTCTTATTCCAAGGGGGTGAAACCGACCCTTAAATATTTTTCATTAAAAGAAAAGTTCGTTTTTTTTAGGAAACGCTTGAAAACGGGTATTTTATTTTATTTTTTACATATTTTAAGCTGTTTTAAAAATATATACAGATATGATATACGCTTAATATAAAAAGCTGAATTTTTACATACAGGTTGATTGTAGGGTGTAGAGGTTTGATAAAAAGAAATTTTTCAAATCTTAAATTCCAAGGGAGGAAACCACGATATTTTTTATTTAAAAAACGTTTAGTATTTCGGAAAGACGCTTGAACACTGGTATTTTATTTTATTTTTTACATATAAGACTTTTTAAAAAAATGTATATAGGGTGTTTAAAAAAATTGGGACACTGATTTATTACGATCCTGCTCAAATTTTTTGACGTAAGAAGCTGAATTTTGGCACCCAAATTGATTGTAGGATGTAGAGGTTCCATAAAAAGGAATTTTTCAAAACTCAAATTCCAAGAAGATGAAACCACCAAAAATATTACAATATTTTTTATTTAAAAAACTTCCAGCGCCAAGAACGGGAATATCAGCTAGTAGTTTATATAAACTGAATTATATATATAATATTTTATAGTGTTGTGTTTAACAGCAACAAATTTTTTGGAATGTTGTGTTAAACTAGAAAGTTAATAATCGAACAAACCTAAAATATTGTTCATAACTTCTACCAGTTAGAAAATATTGAGTAGAAACAATATTAAATTGCTAAATTTAGATATATTTTCTGTGTAGCAAACAAATATCAAACTCCCACATGATGAGTCGTCTCGACAACCAATAGCGGGAACCTTAAAATCCTTCTCTACTTCAACTTCTATTAACACACAGTTTACCTAAAATTGTTTCAGTGAAACAACAACAATTCAGAAAACATGCCACACGACCCTGCCGATTAATTTAATAACAATTTTACAGAAGCAAATCGCAAAATTTGGATTTTTAAAGGACCTACTTATTTTCAAAATAAAGATCATCACTTTTCCGGGTCATCTAGAAGCTACGAAGCAGATGGTAAATCTGTAATTAGATATTTCAATAAAACATTGTTTACCCGTAAACTGAAAAGCAATGAAAGCGTCGAAAGAAAATGATTGCTTTACTCGGCTTCAAAGACATCTGTAATTTATTATTCATGCCGCTTATTTAACCCTTCTGATATACGCCTATGCTCTTCAGCAGTGGCGGCTATTCAGGTGAAGTAGGTGAAGTGCTACTTCACCAGGAACAATAAACAAGCAAACATCTAACTATATTTATTATATATCTCTTAAAATCTTTTACATTCATTTATTCACCTAATTGGCAAAAAATAAACTGTACATCTCGAATAAATATTTCACTTGACCGTTGGCGGCATGTCTTTTTAAAATTTTCAATCGAACTTTATTATAACAACCATAACAGTGGCGCAAACCTCTTCGACTTTGCTGGAGGTGCTATGTTTAGTTTACGATTTTCCTGCTACGTTGCCATGACAACGCGTACGGGATGACGTCGAACATATGAAAGAATAATGTTAACCAGGGCCATACAATGCTCTCGGTGAATTGCTAACGCAGTACACCCACGTGTCGTTCAGTTTGGGGTGGTTGTTTACTTTTATTTTCGCGGATTTCGCTGCAACCGGTTAATTCCTTTGTAGTTTGCTTCACTGTTTTATGTTATATTTATTTATTTGGTGTCGGGTTTATTAATCTACATTACTGATGAATCCGATCACGGTCGTGATTTGCAATTTGTTGGAAACTCCATTTAATCGATGGAAGGAACAAGATCAGAGTTTTAATCGTCATTCTGGTTTTCGGCGTACAAATGGATATGTAGTAGTCAAATATTACAAAAATTGTTTTGCTGGCCTTATTTACTAGTTTCCAATAAATATTCAGTGTGAAATAAGGAAGGATTCGCAGGTATGTCCTACGCTAAATATATGAAGGTCTTTACATAATCATTAAGACTCGGCGGAGCATTTAAAATGCGAATTAATGCTAAAAACATTTGTAAAAAATCAAAGCACTCTAGCTGACACTTTAAAAGAAAATGCTAAACTATATAAAATACATCTTAACGAAAACGTCCGATTAAATAGACTATTTATGTGCTTGGTAATTGACGCAGTTTTGTACCTTACAAAACAAGAGTTAGTCTTTCGCGGCCATGATGAGAGCAGCGAGTCAATAAATAGGGGGCATTTTAAAAAGCTTTTAGGTTTATTAATATCGAGAAGTTCCCAAGAACTAAAAGATCATCACGAAAAAATTAAAAATGTTTTTACTGGTGACTCGAAAACTATTCAAAACGAAATAATTGAATGCATTTCTGATTATCGAAATGATCATGTAAAAATAGAAATAATGAACACACAGTTTTTTTCTGTGCAAGTGGATGATACCACTGATATTACGTAAAACTCCCAGTGCTCCATAATTTTAAAATACGTTAATTCAGAAGGTTCAGTAGTCGAGAAATTCTTAGGATTTTATAATGTCCGCTCCGATAGAACGTCGGAGAATTTATATTCTCTATTGGATTAAATTTTGGACCAATTTGACTATAAACATAAATTAATAGGGCAATGTTACGATGGCGCAAGTATGATGTCTGGCCATCCAAATGGCCTTCAAAAAAAAAAAAAGAAAAAGCGCCGCAGGCTGTATTTGTCCATTGTCTTGCTGCTATGAAGGATAGGAGAATTGATTAAGTATACAAAATTTAGGTAAGTCGTAAAAAAATATTCTACCCCTTCCACATATAAAAAAAATTCTGGAAAAAAATTATTGCGATATTTTCTTGCTTCATTTGCACTTCACTTACTTTTTCTCCCGCGAGCCGCCACTGCTCTTCAGATGATTGGAAACACATTAATAATATAATTTTGACACATACGAAATCAATGATGAGTTATCTGGTGCTAAGTAAGCGGTTGGTGGAATAGATACAGAATTATTATCTCAATATCAAAAAGAAGTGGTTTACTGGAGAAATGTACTTAAACGAATTGTTGCATTCGTGAAATTTTTGGCATCGAGAGGTCTTTCGTTTCGTGGTGACAATGAAATCTTTGGATCTCCCAACAATGGAAATTATTTGGAATTTGCTGAGATATTAAGTGAATTTGATCCACTTCTTGCAGATTACTTGAAATATAGTATGTACTCGTGATGAATAGACGTGTTTATTTCGCTCCGTTAAAACGTTAGTTTTGAGTGGGAAAAAATACACATTAAATCAATATTTTTATATAAGCGAATCGTTTAGTGTTCTAAAAGTCGCTTGTCGAAATTAAAATGCCCTCAAAAGTGAATAGTGATCTGAAATTGTCAATTAAAGAAGCTGTAAAAGAATTATTGTGTGACGATAATTTTATCGAAAAACTGCTGTCCAAGGTCGCAGATAAATTGGAAGCAATGCAAAAAACTATAAACGAACAGGCTACGTGTATTCAAAGGTTTGAAGCACGTATCGAGAATTTAACGCAAACAACTAAAATGAACAACATATGCGTTTATAATTTAGACGAGGAGACTAGGGAAAAACTGCCAACTAAATTGGTAGACCTTTTTGTTGCAAAAATGGGAATTCAGATAAAAAAAGAAGACATTGTCCGTTGCTATAGAGTGGGAAAAAATGGAGAAAACTCAAGACCCGTAATTGTCAAATTTGACAAGTACCGATTCAAATCGCAAATTTTCCAGAACTGTAGCAAGCTAAAAGGATCCAAAATTGGAATCGCTGAGGATCTAATCAAGAGTAAAACTCGGCTATACAAAGAAGCTATTAGGAAATATGATAAAAAAACAATTTTTACCAGGAAATATATTTTTAAAAAAAGACAATAATATAATTCAAATAAGAGACCGCAATGACTTATAGAAACAATATTATGTGTATTATATTTCTATCACTGCAAAAGTGTACTTTAAATGATCAACTATTTACTGTTTTAATGATAATTGTTTTTGATTTTTATCAAAATTTTATTGGAAGTATATTAATTTCACGAGAATATGATATTAGATTATTTTGATCAAGTGGATGGGTACGGGGCGTTAGCGACAGAGGTATTTGACGGCATTGAGCAGGTAGAGTATTTCTCAAATAAACGTAATTTAAACATTCTCCATTTGAATATAAGAAGTTTACAAAAAAAATTTGAAGAACTGCCAATATATTTAAATCAAATTAATTTAAGCTGTATTAGTTTTATAATATTATCAGAAACCTTTAAAGTCGAAGATACAAATTATTTTAAAATTGAAGGATTTACAACATTTCATAACAACTCTTTTAAAAATAAGAACGATGGGATGATAATATATGTAAATAATAAAATTTCTGTACAGAGTAAATTTTATAAACTCAGTGAAACAAATTTGCTAAGGTGTTGTTTTGAGTTATGTAGTGAGACTTATAGCATAACAGCTTGCTACAGATCACCGTCAACTAATATAGATACATTCCTAGAGGATATCGATAAATATTTTGATAACTTAACTCCCCGGGACATAGAAATTTTTGTGTAGACCTAAACATAAATATAATGAATGAATTCGATAACAATGTTAACAAATACTTAAATATTTTAGCACAAAATGGTTACTTTTCATGCATAAATAAACCGACGCGAGAAAATGAAATATCTTCTACTACAATCGATCATTTATTTCTTAAAACTAAAAATTTGCAAGACAAAATAAGAACTATAAAACCATTTATTATAAAAACTTGTTTAACAGACCACTACACTATTGGTTTATGCATATAAAATATAGACATACGTGATGAAATAATTAAGGTGCAAATTAAGAAACAAGTAGATTATAAAAAACTGAGCGACCTATTGAAAGAGGAACGTTGGCAGGACGTATATAGTAATAGTTCGGCAGAAGAAGCATACCAGGTATTTGTAAATAGAATAATTTTATTTATAAGTAAATGTACATATTTTAAAAAAATAAACAGCGAAAATAGAATGAGAAAACCGTGGATAACACAAGGAATTGTAAATTCAATTAGATATCGAGATCAGTTAAAAAAACAGCTAAATAAAAATTACTCTCTAACCTTATTAGACAAATATAAAAAATATCGAAACTCATTAAACAGGATTATAAAATTAACTAAAAACACATTCTACAAAAATAAAATATAAGATGCAAAGAATGATTACAAAAAAATTTGGGGAATAGTGAACGAAATAACTGATAGTAAAAACAATAACAAATCAAAAAACTTCTGCATTTTTGAGCACAATACCTACTTTCATAAGGAAGCAGACATTGCTGATATGTTTAATAATTTTTTTATAAATATGGGAGCACAAATTCAAAAAAATATTGAAAATCTAAATACGAAAAGACATATTCATCCGAACCCAAACAAGGTAAATAAAAAATCAATATTTTTAAAACCTATTGAGCAGAATGAGCTTACCAAACACATAAAGTCACTAAAAAAGTATTCTTCTCCTGAAGAAGATGGGCTCACTGTTGATTTTATACAGCAGATGCACGTATTTCTTATACAACCTTTGCTATATTTACATAACTTATGTCTTGAATCATTTAATATACCTGGGGCTTGGAAAACGTCAATAGTTACACCAGTTTTTAAAACAGATGATCAAACACTATTAACAAATTATCGACCTATCTCAGTAATTAATAACTTTGCTAAACTTTTTGGGAAATGTCTTAAACTAAGGTTAGTCGATTATCTGGAAAAAAATAAACTCTTATATATTAGATAATTCCGTTTTAGAAATAATAAATCAACGGAAGATGCAGTTTTTGAGTTAATTAGCGGAATATTTGATCACAATAAAAATAGACAAAAGGCTCTAGCGGTGTTTCTAGATCTCACTAAAGCCTTTGACACAGTAGCACACAATATACTTTTTGAAAGATTAGAAGAAATAGGTATACGTGGTGGTCCTCTGCTTCTTATTAAGAATTATTTAACGGGTAGGAAACAGAAAGTAAAAATAAACGATACTTTTAGTGAAAGTGCTATAATATCCACCGGGGTACCACAGGGAACAGTGTTAGGGCCAATACTCTTTCTCATATATATTAATAAAATTGGAAATCTAATACAAGACTGCAAGGTTGTATCATATGCAGACGATACAGCACTACTATTTGCAGCCGAAACTTGGAAGGAGACATACCGACATGCAGAGACGGGTCTTGGTACTGTTGACGAGTGGCTTAATGCTAGTAAATTAAGTCTCAATATTAAAAAAACCTACTTTATGACCTTTTCCCCAACAAATGTCGATCAACCACTAACAGAATTTTTAAAAGTACATTCATTGCAATGTGATAAAAAAAAATGTAAACTGTAACTGTCTCAAAATAAACAAGGTATCCAAAATTAAATATCTAGGTGACATTGTTGATAAACATTTAAAATGGAATGAACACACAAATTATTTAACTTCAAAAATTAGAAAAATATTTTATAAGTTCTTTCAGCTTAGTGATATTTTAAGTAAAAATCTTATTTTGATACTGTATAACTCGTTGGTTGAATCAATTCTAAGATACTGCATTATTGTTTGGGGAGGCTTATATGACTCACACCTAAAAAATTTAGCAACTTGTCAAAATAGTGTTTTAAAAATAATTTTACATAAACGTCGAAGGTATCCGACTTCTCTTTTATATAACTTAAATAATATTCTCAATATTCGTAATCTTTACACCTTATCATGTCTTACATACATTAATAAAATAAAAACTGCATATTCAATGAAATCTCATATCTATCTAACACGAACCAATGTTAATGAAAATTTTATTGCGCCTATCTCTCATAATTCTTTTTGCTCTAGGTTTATTACGTATCTTGTTCGAAGAATGTATAATATGTTGCCCAATCACTTAAAAAAATAATTTTAGAAAATAATAAAAATTTGAAAAAACACCTTAAGAGTTTTATCCAGCAAAATAAAGACTATTTCACTCCATTATTTTTAAATTAACTATAAGCTTTCTTATATTATCCTCTATCTGCTCTGGTTTATATGGTCACTCTGCCTACTGCGTCTGCCCTTCATTAGCCGCTTGTCACATACCATGTAAGTATTTTTTTTCGGGAGCTATCAAGGCACGCAAATTATTTTATAATTTAGGCCTGATTACTCCCCTCAAGATAGGTATTCATTAATTATTTAGTTTATTTATAGTACAATATCAGCATGTATTCTTGAGTAAGATGAACTAAGAATTTAATGTAAAAGATATTAAATAAATTATGTTTATGTTTATGTTTATGTTTAATCCTGGAAAAGGAAAAATTTCTGATTAACAGCAAATATTTGTAATGATTTTTTGATGTAATGAGAAAACTGATCATAAACAAAATTATAAATGAAGTTAAATTAGCAAAATATTTTTCCATTAGCATTGACAGTTCGCCCGATCTGTCTCATGTTGACAGGATGGTTAGGTGCTTTATTGCGCCGTCCAAAAAAACCCTAATCAATAAAACCTTGTTTTAATTTGACTGTACCGCATTATTTTTGTAAAGTAACATTTATTTGGAAATTATTTATATTTATTTTTCTATTAGAATATTTGCTTTTATTTAAACCACAAAATTTTGTTTTAAGTCAAAATGTATCAGAAAGAGATATTTATTTTACTGTTTTAAAATGATTGTGTTTAGTTATTTTATTTACGTATCCTGTTATATAACTCTTTATTTTGATTTAGATTTAAATGTATTTAATTATATGTATATGTATATAATTTATTTTATTTTAATAGAAACAGAATGCAATTACCTATTCTAGCTATCATTATTTTGCCTAGAACTCTTTTATCTTGGTCATTATCATATACAAATGTTCCACAATTATTAAGAAATCAGTTGTTGTCAAATACAGTTAAAACACATAGAATAATTCCTTTCCAAAAAAAAACCATTTATTGATTTTTATTCGCAGTCCCGTTTCAAACCTGAACCCTTAATAATCTTTAACAAAAACAGGACTCAAACACCTATATTTATACCAACGACTTAAGTAAAGCTATTTCTAAAATCACTTAGATAAATTCCCAATATGTATGTATAACAATATATAAACAGTAATTAATAAGAAAATAAATTCTTATAGCCTATAATTATTAACCTAATGTTAATTTTTAAATAAAGTATCCTAAAACCAGTGCTGGAAATGGAATAAAATGAATCAGCCCTTAGCATGTATACAGGGTATTTTAATACTATTGTTACTAAAATTATCTTGTATTATCTTTTCCTCTCTATAATCTAGTAATATTTTTAATCTTTGAAACTTTAACATTTCATAAAAACTAGCCCAAATGTAAACCTATAAAACTATGCCCAAAATGAAATTCAGAAATCCCAATATTCAGAGAAAATATCTATAAATATAAACACTATGCAACAGGTTACTTTGCAGGCGATAAATATATATTTAAGAAACTAAATAATGTAATACTGAAATACTTACATACTTATCCAGTGTGGCTTTATTCAGGAAAAATTGGCAGACCAGAAAATTCGGAAAATTCGTACTACAGTAAGGTATTGTTTGAGGTACTAAATGAACTTCTGTAATTAAGAATTAAACCCTAATTAGACATGAATAGCCTCAAGAAATTAGGAACATTGCCTTAATCGAAAAGAAAATGGTGACTTACCCAGAACTTAGCAAAAGCACTTTTTATATCTGGCTTTTCACGCCACAGTCAGAATCGAAACGAACAACACGAACCACTGACTTTAATATACCATAAGCGAATAATCACTTATAACAAGAGTGCAAACAGTACACTAAAATGTTATCCCTAAATGGCTCAGTGCATATGCTTTCTGGAGATAATACCCACAAAAATGGCCGATTCCTTGTCCTCTTTCCACGGGCTCTTTCAGTCCCCTCTACTATAATGACGTATAGACATAAATGACAGAGCGGGAAAATTCACTTTAGTTAACTACAATACCGATCGGGAACAAAAATATTTCGGGTTAATCTACAAGTGCGTTTTTGGAACTGACAGTAACAGAAATATGGGTGTGCGCGGAAATATTCCGAAATATTCCGAACAGCATTATCCTGCCTAGCGGTACCTACGATTAGTATCGAAATTCAGTCAGCTGGAATACCTTCCGGGCGACAGCTTAGGTGCCTGCTCGCTTAACAGCGTAAAAGACCGTACGTTGATTAAGGTGACTCATTTGAAAATGCGCGCTAACAATTATCTGCAATATGGAAATAATTTAATTTATATTTATGTATTTGCTATTAATTATTTAAATTTTTAAATTTACTAAAAAAATACTAAAGACAGTTTTAAACCGTTACAAAGACCTTACAACAACATTAATCCGAAGGAATATGCATAACATATTAAAAATGGTATGAGAAAAAAAAAGACAAGGCAAACTGCACAGGGACGTGTTAAAATTGAGGAATACATCAGCAACCATGAAAAACCTAGTTAATCAAGAGTGCAACATTATTTTAGACACGGAACAACAGCTACAGCAAAAGAAACTGTACATGATAGAACTTTTGGCAGACCAAATACGGGGAAAGAGTTGCAATAACGAATGTCATCATAAGACCAACTATTACAAGAGAGGAGTTTTAATACACATATATTGAAATATGTCCAGGAAGAATTTCTTGTGGATATATATACATATATATATATATATATATATATATATATATATATATTATATATATATATATACAGTTCCCCCCAAACTTTAACATTTTTGAGGCAAAATAAGTATATTTTCTATATAAAATTATCGGAAATGCTTAAATTTCGAGATAAAAAGCTATTTTTTTTATGAAAAAATGATTTTAAGTCATAAAAGTTTTAAAACTGGCGGCTACGCGCCATCTTCAATTAATATTTTAAATACAACAAAAGGCATATTATTCCAAATTTTTTTAATTTTTCATTATTCTTAACATTTTTCTCTAATACTGAAGAAAAAATTATTCCTAAATGTAATTGTTTTCGAAATAATGACGTTTGAAAATTGAAAATCCGGTTTAAAATGAAGTAATGGTTTTAGTCACCTTCGATAAAAAATTCTGCTAACTAAATTTTTTAATTAATTTGTAGTTAAATCTTTTAATGAATTCGACTAATAAGAGGCGTAAAGACAGTATTTTAAGGATAAACAGTACCACTTACCGGAAAATCTTGAAGGTTACGAATTTGTTCTGTAAATTCACAAGGAAAACAAATTAGTTGGTAAAAAATATTTTATTTATTTTTGAATAACACTTATTTAACCCCAACAATAATTATTTTATCAAGTGTTCGATGTGGCCCCCTCCTAAATCTTGACAATAAAGTGCCCTATTATGAATAGCTTCTCTCACGATGATGAAAGTCTGTTTATCTCGCAAAGTTTCAAGTTGCTCTCTCCTTAGAATCAGTTCTTCTCTTGTCAAGTATTTCTTCACATGCTTCTCTTCTATTGTTCCAACTCTTCTATTGTTTGACATTCAGTGGCGTAGATTTTTAACTTCAGATATCATCAAAGGAAAAAATCTAGAGGGGTTAAATATCCGGAGATCTTGGTGGCCATTCTGTACTTCCCCTGCGACCTATCCATCGCCCAGGAAAGTTTGTATCGAGAAACTCTCTAGCCATGCGATAGAAATGGGGAGGTGCTCCGTCCTGCTGAAATATGATTTCACGATTTTCAAACTCTTCCTGATTGTTTAATACAATTTGTCTTATTCGAGGTTCAATTTCAGTTTCTAAAAGATTTCTGTAAAGATCTCCTGTAAGATTGCCTCTGATGAAAATCGGTCCAACAACGCCCAAAATCCCCGCCCAAACATTAACTTTTTCAGGAAACTGGGTATGCCCTTCTCTAAAAATATGCGGATTAGTATCGCTCCAGTATCGTACGTTCTGTTTGTTGACTTTTCCATTAAGGAAAAACGTGCATTCATCTGAGAAACATACACGTTTTAGGAAGGATCGTTCTCCTTCAATTTTTCTTGTTAACCACTCACAAAATTCAACCCTCCGGTCTGGATCATCCTCCGTGAGAGCATGCAGGATTTTCATTTTATAGGGATGACATTTTTCATTTTTTAGGACTCTTTGGACACTTTTCGAACTTACTTCGCAGGATTCAGCAACTGCAGACGTCGACTGAGTAGGATTAATTACCATTTCAGCAACAATTTCAATTTTTTTTTCTTCTGAAAGAGGTGGTCTTCCTGATCTTGGAGCATCTTTCATCGTACCAGTTGCTTGGAGCTTATTTAAAAGTTTGCGCAAATATGACCGCGAAATAGGGTTTTCGGGAAATCTATCGTTAAACATACGGACTGCTAGATGAAAATTTCTTCCAGCTTCTCCAAAAATCAAAACTGCTTCAAATTTATCGTGTAAACTGCGAGCCATGGTCACACTTTTAATAAAATAATTAAGATGCTCAACGGACTATTTGACAGTTAGTTATCAAGATGTTACCGCGACAACGATTTTGTTTCCAACGCAAACTTGATCGTATTTTTGATTGAATTTGAAATGACCAAAATGTCAATTTTCAAACGTCATTATTTCGAAAGCAATTACATTTAGGAATAAAGTGTATTGAGCAGATTTTGAAAATGGAATAATATGTGGGGTGTTGTATTTAAAATATTAATTCAAGATGGCGCGTAGCCGCCATTTTATATATTTTAGCTATCATTTTTTCATAAAAAAAATAGCTTTTCATCTCCTATTTAAGCCCTCCAAATTTCGTTGAGATATACGAGCTCAAAAAAAAAAAAAAAAAATATATATATATATATATATATATATATATATATATATATATATATATATATCTTATGTTTTCTTGAACTGTTACTGTATATAATGTAGGACGTTTAGCAGGAGACCCTTGCCTTTTTCAAAAATGTAAGTCTACAAGCAAACAAAAAAACAAAATCAATTTCCTAATAAAATTATATGTCTTAAAATTAATAACTTAACATGAAACCTAATTAGTCCATGTTAAGTAGATCAAATAAGAAGCAAATAAATAATTTTGTTCACGAACTCAAATAAATACACAAATATTTGTCAAACCAAGCAATATTTACAGTCAAGAATATATGATAACTTATGACAAATGTATCACTTAAAAAAGCTTTACATCCTGAAATTTTGCTTTAATAAATTATAAGATCAAGTTGAAACTATTATGTGTAATATATGCTTCCAATATACAAACCTAAAGCAAACTTGTTGTATGTAGAATAATAATAGGTCACATTAATCAAAATGTCATTAAAATAATTATATCATTATAAGAATAAATGTTAGTGTTTTCCAAAGTTTTTTTTTGCTGAATTTAGTAATTTTCCTAGTATTGGAAAACAATTATTTTTCTTTTTTATGAATCGTCCAGCAAAAGCAAACAGTTTAAAAATAATCTTAGTTATACGGGGAATAATCCTTAAATTTGGTATATATCATTTTTTATTCTGGTTTATCACATTTATATCATATTTCTAGGTCTCATAAAATCACTTGTTTGTTTTTTTAACTAAACACTTCATTTGTAATAAAACTAGAAGACATTTAACGTACTTCACCTTTTACTGAAAAATCTAAACGCTCTTGATTTTTTTTTTTCGTTTTCGGAGGGTGTTTAATTCTATTAGTGCTACCCTGTGTAATAAAAAATCCGGTTTTATTAAAGGAGTTTGTGGTATTTCTCCTTTTTTTGATTTTTTCTATTTCTAAAGAGCTTGCCTTTTAAGACACCCTGTATTCTGGACAAAGAGTATTTTGTTTACTAAAAAAATGAAGTAAATTGGACGTGTTTCGCCCTTCCTAGAAATATTACATTTTTTTAAATATATAATAAAAAAAAGTTTCTACGCCAATGACTTTCACAATTTTTAATTTTCAGTACACTTATCCTACCTCTTGTTGTTTTCAATTTGTTATCGGTTTGTACGTTCTAAGAATGATTTTCCTCAGGTTTTTATATTTCTAAAAGATATCGAAGATCTACGGCCATGACAATCCATTCTCCGCCAGTTACTGGTCAAATATATTTTTGGTGAAAATTTGAAACCAATCGGTTTGGCCGTTCTGAAGTTATGGCGCAAATTTTGTTTATTATTATACTATAGGTAAAAACAAATATGAAAACAAATTTTTAATTCAGTACCTTTCTTGAAACACTCTGCTTATACACACAGGTCAAATTTCAACTTTTAGTTAAAACCCTGTCTTCTAAAGCTTCAGTAGGTTTACTGAATCCGTCTATCTATATTAACTTTAGTATTTCCTCTATAATATAAATGATATATAAAAATATGTTTAAAATACACGCAATTGAGAAGATATTGGCAAATATCTGGACCTACATATATTAAATTAAAAACTTGCTGTCTTGTCAAAGTGTTTATTCTGATGTTTATCAATCAAATCTATCCTTCACGGCCTACTTTAAAAAGGCTATTATCTTTAAAAACCACTGAAATCTGCATTTGTTGGTGAAACTAGATTTTACTCAGTTTCTGTACCTCCGACAAAAAAATATGTTATTATATATTTTGAAGAAAAGAGATCGAGCTTTTGATCTACCTACTAGTTTCTTTCCTAAGAGATACCAATAAGTCGTTACGCAGGCTTAAAGCCGGGCAAACAATTGTCTTGCATACTACATTTCAAAAATTTCTGAAAATTCATCCTTAACTCCGATCGAACTGAATTTTCTGATAGACTCTAGAGGACGTTTTCTTTAGTGGTGTTACTTGATTTGCCTAGAGTCAACCGTTCAGATGCTACAGTACCAAACGTAAAATACTAGTGAAACATATAGAAAGAAAATTGCAGCTTTATTTCTAAATTGTTTGTATAAATCGGAGACCAATTTTAGCGACTTGGTTTTTCAATCCCTCGAAGAAATTTTAGGGTCACATAAACTATTTCTGCCTCTCATTATTTTTTTGCAAATAAACAGTGAAATTTCCAAAAATAGGCAAAGGCAGTTTTTTTAGTTTTTTTTTGAATTTCAACCGCTTCCCTCGCATTTGAGGTATAGGCATCCTATTTCGATTTTACATCTCCATCAAGCCCTCGTCTCAGCTCGGTCAACGTCGTTTTGCAGTTTCGCAAAATGCCCCCATACTTAACCCATTTTTTACCCCTTTTTATTTATTTTAAGCGACTCGGGTATCGCCCGTTAACGAACTTATCCGAGATTTTTGGACGGATAGCGACCTGCATTTTGATCACCAAACGAAGCACCCGTTTAACCTCTACGAATGACCTTCGGGCTTACTTCTTCCCAATCCCCGGTTATTAAGCTGGAGCGTTAGGAATGTCAAAATATACAAATTTCTAAAAACTTTCGATCCAGAATCCGAAGAACTCAGCTTATTAATATGAGCCAACAATGAAGTTTTTAACGTAATTTCAAAATATTTCTTTTCTGCTTTCTTGGAATAGTTTAATACCAATTATTGCTATCGTTTTAGTTCTATTTTTGATAGTTTTTTTTTTGGAATTAATTTTTTTAACTTTTCACTAGGCCGCCATCTTATTCCAGCATATTGGATTTTTACCAAAATATTACCATTGACCCTCAATTTTTGACTAAAATTTTAAATCAATCTGTCTGAGTAGTTTTTAAGCTATGTGTTGAGAGACAGACAAACGGACCGACGGAATTAATAAATCATATTTTTTGGCATCTAGGGACGCTAAAATCTGCAATTATGTAAAATCTGAGAGGGTTATTTTTTCAGGAATACTAATATTTTATTTGGCCGCCATTTTGTTTCACCGTCTTGAATTACTACCACAGTTTTACTAGTTCATTTCTATATAAAAATTAGTTATAGCACTCAATTTGAAATCAGTCAATTAAGTAGTTTTTTCAGGCTGAATTTTTAAATATTTTATTAAGCCCCCATTTTGTTTCGCCATCTTGAATTCGTAACAAAATTTTACCAGTTGATTCCTACATAATACTCGATTTTTGTGCAATATTTGAGATACATTAAAGAAGTAGCTTTTTATTAATACTTTTTTTTAACATTTCACTAGGCCGCCATTTTTTTTTGCCGTAATGTTACCAGGTCATCCCCATATGACCCTTAATTTTTCTCCAAAATTTGAAGTCAATCCATAAATAGATTTTTAGCTACGCCGCGAACAGACCGGTGGAATTGAAGCTCAAATTTTCACGAAAAAGCCTCTGATTCCACTGAATATTTGACGGTTAAAAGAAAATGTAGTACGTTACTTGCTCGGAGGGTGGATTTACAAACCTTATCACCCGTATTCACTAAAGAGGTTTAAATTTAGACCAGATCTAATTTGACAGTTATAGGTTTAAAATGACATAAGCAAGAATTGGACAAATAATTTGCCGTAAATGTCACATTACAAAATGACAGTGACATACACAAAACACAACTGGCGAGCTAACAGTTTCAATTGTCATGGCAATTAGATCTGGTCTAACTTTTAAACCGTTTTAGTGAACACGGGAATTATGTTCCCAGGCCTCGTTCTAGAAACTGCATGTTCCATTGGCTAAAATAAGTAAACGATTATTACAAAAAAAAATAGGATTACAAAAAATAGTGTATAGAAAGCATTTCCCTTTAATGTAGCCAAAAAGATAAGTTTTTTAAATTTACTTATAGGGCAACTACCATGGTTACTATTGCATACACAATCCATCCAAACTAATTAATAGAACTAAAAGTTTATTCGTACCAAAAAAGTAGTCCTAAAAACAAATAGTAAAAATATGACTTACAGTTTTTTTATAGGATTCAGAATTCGTCCTCCGCTTTATATGAGTTTCACTTCCAATAAAAATATTTATAAAAAAATTAAACCGACTTCAAAAAATGCACTAAAAAGTGAAGTTTTTACTACAATTTTTTGAAATCGGTATAATTTTTTTTAATGTTTTTAATTTTATCTATAAGACAATTATATCAGGTTTAACAAATGGTCCACTGCATAATTTTTTTTCCTGATATAATGGTGTACACGTAGAATCGAGACGCGAGAGTAGAATTTTAAAAAACTTCTTGAAATATATCTTGGCGCAAAAAACAAAATGGCGCCATTTTTAACATTTTTTTTTATATTCTTGCTATGGGACCACTCCGGCAATATCCTGAATATTTCCTGAAAATTTCATCTAAATTGGCCAAACCATCGCGGAGTAATCGATGTACAAACTAAAAAAAAAGCAACAAAATTGCCGCCATTCGGCCATTTTAAACATGTTTTTAACATTCTTGCTATGGAACCAGTGGCGTAACCAGACGTGGGGCCCTGGTGCCAAATCGTATAACCGGTACTCCTCCCCTCTCCATAATATGTACATATGAATAAAAAAATTTAGGAGATATCATAAATTGCAAAAAATATTGAAATCTTCTTTTAACATTCAGAACAGCTCCAGCAAATCGGATAGGTATCTCAAAAAAATTAAATAAGGTTATATATCAACCATAATAAATTCCATATAAACTATTCTAAATAAACTTAACAAAAAAAGAAACAAATAAACAAAACAACATTCTAAAGTATAATAATAATTCAAATTAGACCGGCTTACGATTAGACGATTGACGGGTATTAATTTTATCTATAAGTTGAAAAAAATTGTCTATTTTTAAATACTTTTTCAGTTTTGCTTCTTTCCTTTTAGCTGCTCCCGATTGGTATTGTAATTTATTTTATCACAACTACAACACTCAGAAAGGAAAAATAAAAAATCAGTATAATTTCAATTATACGTCTGTTTTAGTCTAGCACCCAACACAGAACACAAAAAATTAGCACCCAAAGCCATTACCACATCTACAACTTTTGGTGCCCTAGACCCGCTTGAGATTATGGGTCCCTATCCGCCCTATCTCCTAAAAGCATTGCAGCCAGTGCCGGATTAATTATTTTCGCCCAAACGTATTGACGGGCCTCAACCTCGTCGAAAAAAGTGACGAACAAAAAAAAAGTCCTCTCTTTCATATAGCAGATACTTGTCCCCTCCATTAATACGATGTTATATAAAAATTACCTAATTACTGATAAAATGAAACAAGGAAAATTATATAAACGATTTTTGTAGGCGGCGGGCGTAATGGGTAATGCGGCCCTGCCCAAAGCACATACCAAATAACTTAAAATAAACTATCAGTTCAGTAATTATTTTGCATCTTCGCTCCCTATTCCCCGTAGGAATTTTGTTCGATTGGTCTTTACCGACGTAAAGCGCTGCGCTGCGACAGAAATGAACCTGCTGGTGAAAGACAAGTAAAAAAATAAAAGGCTGTTTGCCTGTTTGGTGGGCATTAAAGTCTATACACACAGCGACACGGTTTTTGTCGCCTATCGATAAAAGTCGCTTATTTTTGTATATGAAATTTCTTTGCTTAAATGTGCGCTTTTATAAATCCATAGTTTTAAGTTCTATCGATAGTTCTAATATGATAGTTTTTTTCTGTAGACTTTAACCATGTCGCCGGGCCCACAAAGTCTCGGGCCCTAATGCACCGCACCACTCGCACCATTGTAGTTACGCCACTGTATGGAACCACTCCGGAAATGTCCTGATCGTCCCCTGAGAGTTGAATCCAAATTGGTCAAACCATCGCGGAGTAATCGATTTATAAACATAAAAAAAAAACAATGAAATGGCCCCCATTCCACCCATTCTTACTAAGGGATTACTCCGGCAATATCCTGGATGTTCCCTTAAAATTTCATCCAAATAATCGATGTACAAACATAAAAAATACATACTATCAAACTGATAATCTCCGGTTATCTCATTTTAAGTCGGTTAAAAATTATAATGAGGGTAGTCGGTTAATAAGATTTTATTCATACCGAACGTTCATTTTTCGAAAAAGTCAAGTAAAATACTAGATTTTGAGGTTGCACAATTTCATAGTGACCCTGTAGACATAAAATTACATAACGGAATAACGAAAGAGATACCTTTTAGCAAATGGGGTTGTATGTCTATTACACACCTCAACGCTTTGTGTAAATTTAATTATAAAACGCGCTGCCTTTATCGCCCTTATACTTAAGTTTTAAGGTTTTCAAATCAAGATATATGGGACTACCAGAGTAACGTCCTCTACAATATGGCGTTTGACTCATCAAAATCGGGCAAGCCGTTTAGACAATATGCGCGAACAAACATAAAAAAATTGAGAACCTCTTTCTTTTTTGCAGGCGATTAAAAAGAGACCACTTCGCCCTTTGTCCAGAATTCCAAAAGAGTTACCAAACTTCAGCTCGACCCTTGACGAATCATATTTTTCAAAGGCTAAAATAGGATAAGTTCATTATCCGAAAGTGTTATATTTTTAACACAACACATGCTCAGAAGCAGCTGCCAATTTATGGAGAACGCGTCTTTTTGCTCCAAAACCGCGTAGAATATAATGTTTTTTAGCTTGACTGAAACTTTAAACTAACTGGGTTTTACTTACTTCTGGCATCCTTTAAAGTAAAGATAAACTTTAAAAAGCAACCAAAAGAATAGTTTGGCGCTTCCATGTCAACGGGGTGTATTAAGCATAATGCATTAAACTATAACACTTGGCGGTGCAGTGTTTCCCGCTAAAAGGATGAAACACGAGACTCAGACATTTTGTATTTTAAAAACCGCTTTAGGTAAAGTGCCTGCCTTACTCTATTTAGATGAAGTGTTAAAATACTTAAATTTATTTCCGAGATGTTTGCGATATTACAAATGGTACGCGATAAAGAATTGGTATAAAGAAACGATTAGCTGAAATGTTGCCTAGTTTCAAGTAATATTAACAGAGAAATAAA